>LDPL01000009.1:923147-1111084 GCA_001305505.1 Neonectria ditissima
ACATAAGCACACCATTATAAAGCTAATTTCTCGCTCTATCCAATGGTATCACCTCTTTTCCAACAAGAGTTCATATACCCTCTCGAATCCCCTCAGGAAGCCTGGATATATCCTACTATCCTAGTGACCTATCCAATCACCTATCGATTTCCTATTAAGGAAGCCCTGCGTTACCTAACAGTAATAGAGACCTTATAATATTATAGACCTAAGATAAATAACCTAAGAGTTAAATATTACTATTAAATATCTCTTTTTATTATAATCTTAACTCTTTCTTTAGACCTATTAATATTCTTATAGAAGAGAAAGAGCTAAATTATTATATTAAGACTCTATAGATCTTATAGTAAATTAGCTATAAGAGATATTAGCTTAAGCTAATTACTATTAGAATTACCTTTAACTTTAACCTTATATTATATACTAAAGTGTTATTAATACTATAATACTAGAAATAGAGCTATAAGGTACTATAGTCTTAGAGTGAGAGTAGTAGAACTACTATAGTCTTAGAGTAATTATACTAATTAGGTATTACTAGTATATTACCCTACTCTAGATAACTAGAGTAGAAAGGGATAAGAAGGAGCTTAGATAACTAGGAAGAATAGGGAAGTTAGAGATTAATATATATTATAGTACTATTATACCTTTCCTACTATAACCTTATAGTAATCTAGTAGTCTATCTTACCTTTTTACTCTCTACTATAAATACTATCTATAATAAGTTAATCTCTCTAAACCTATAGGTATAGTAGACTATTAAGGAAGATAACTACTACTAATAACTCTCCTAGTATACTATCTACCTCTTTAGGTTTATACCTAATAAGTAGTAGAGACCCTATAATATTATAGATCTAAGATAGGTAACCTAAGAGTTAGATATTACTATTAAACCCCCTATTTAACTATAACCTTAACCCTCCCTCTAAATATAATAATATTCTTATGGAAGAGGTAGAGCTAAACCTTTATATTAAGACCCTATAGACCTTATAGTAAATTAGCTATAAGAGATACTAGCTTAAGCTAACTATTACTAGAATTACCCCTGATTTTAACCCTAATAGTAAGCTATAACCTATAAAGTAAACTCACTATAAACATAATATAAATACACAGTAGACCCCTAACTATAACATTAGTAAGCTTATCTTAAAGACCCCTTGTTATAGTATAAAGTCTTAGATTAAATTAAGGATCTATCTTACTAATCTTAATAGCTAATTCCTTTTATATCCCTTAAGCTTCCTTATAGACCTACTAAAGGTTCTACTTACTAGTAGCTATCTTAAAGGATTAGTTAAGCTATATTAGACTAGTTTCCTTAATAATAATTAATAAGGTTAAATTAATAAGATTATATAGAATAATTACCTTAC
This sequence comes from Neonectria ditissima, assembly GCA_001305505.1. Classification (NCBI taxonomy): domain Eukaryota; kingdom Fungi; phylum Ascomycota; class Sordariomycetes; order Hypocreales; family Nectriaceae; genus Neonectria; species Neonectria ditissima. The sequence goes on from LDPL01000009.1 coordinate 924,538, forward strand.
TTAGGTCAAAGGGACTATTAATAATAACCCTACCTAATACCTTAAGATAACTATAAAGCTAGTATACTACTATATAAAGCTAGGTTAGACTATTAGAAACTTCCTTAACTACTATAAAGCCCTAGAAGCTGAGCTCCTAGAACAGTTACCTAATTCCTACTAAGTCTACTTAGTAATTTATTAACTTATACCTATACTATAAACCTAGGTAGTTAGCTGTAAGATCCCTTCGACTTAGTAGAAGTTTATTAGCTTAGTTACCTAAGTAGAGACTATTCTTAGAAGACCTAACCCTAGCTATTATAATATAAACTTATTACCTCCTTTAGGTACTACCCTAAATACTAGCCCTACTAATATCCTAGTAACTTTGTATATACCTAGTAGGTCCTATAAAGGCCTAATTATATACTATAAGTGTAGAGAAGAAGGATATATCTCGACTAAATATTTAAGAGATAACTATATAATATATAAAAGTAACTATTATACTATAAATCAGCACCTACTTAGCTATAACCTTACTATACCTATAATAACCCCTAATAATATTTAGGTTATAAGCCTAAGAACCTAATAGGGGTCTAACTAGACCCTATCCCTATTAATATATTAGACTGTTAAAACCTAATTATATATAAGGAACTAGTAGAAAAGACTAGAGGGAAATACTCTAGCTAATATAGGGGCTAAAGTAAACTTCCTTTACCCTTACTACTTAACTACTACTAAATAGAAGCTTATTAAACCTAGTAAGATCTAAATTAAAGGAGTTAATAGTAAAGTTCTTAAGAACTAAGGAACCCTCTAATAGCTAGTAATTATATATATATTATATAAGCTAATAGGAGTAGAATTATAATATTTAACCCCTGATTCTAAGCTTCTAGCTATTAAGGAAACCTTTTATACTTAGAGGTACTATTTAGCCTATATAGATACTAAGATTAAGGTTCTAATAGACTATTTAAATTATTAATACCTTATAATAAAGCTAAAGCTATTATCTAAGTAGGTAACTATACTTAATAACCTTTACCCCTTTAACTTTAAGATTATCTATTAGCCTAGAATAAAGAACCTAATAGATAGTCTATTAAGATAGTCTAACTACTTTAATAAGAAAGTAGTAGATAGAGCTTAAATAGCTACTTTACTACTATTTCTTAGTAGATTTAAAGCTAAAAGGTAAGAGAGTAATAGTAAGATAGCTCCTAAAGTAGGCTCTAACTATAAAATACTAGATACTAGTTCTACTTTTAATACTAGAGAGTAGTATAGTAATAGTAAGGTAGCTCCTAAAGTAGGCTCTAACTATAGAATACTAGTTACTTAGGTAGATAATCCTCTTAGAGGAGGTAACTCTACCTATAGTTTTATATTAGTATATATAGTAGTAATCTTATAGAGCCCTAGGGGTAATCTTATTATAAGATTAGTAGACTTCTACCTTAAGAGAGCTAGTAAGCTAGGAATAGAGATTTCCTTAGCTATAGCTATATAAAATACTTAAGAAGTAGATTCCTTTTATTAGGAGAAGTTATAGATAATTTACTATAAGACTATAGTGAAAAAGCCTATAAAGAAGTAAGAGGCTAAATAGTCTATTAGTAAGAATAGCTTACTTTATTATAGCTAAAGGATCTATATTCCCCCTAGTATATATATAGAATTATTAATACTAATATATAATAATCTTACTATAGGATACTAGGGAGTTAGTAAGAGTCTTAGGAGACTATAAGTATAGTATTATTAGCTCTCTATAAAGAAAGATATAAAGGATTATATTTAAATCTATATAACCTACTAGTATACTAAGTTCTAGCTATATTAACCCTATAGCTATCTTACTTTACTCCTAGTACTAACTTAACTATAAGAAGAAATCTTAATAGACTTTATTATTAACTTACCCCCTATTATATAGGAAAGAGGCTATATTTCTAATAGTATCTTAGTTATTATTAACTAATTTATAAAATACTCTCTATTTATACTAACTTTAAAGTAACTTACTACTAAAGGACTAGTAATCTTATTCCTTAAGAGAGTCTTCTAAGACTATAGATTACCTAAAGGAATTATTACTAATTATAGCTCTTTCTTTATATCTAAGTACTAGAGAACATTCTATAACCTACTAGTAACTAAGTAGCTACTTAGTACTATTTTCTACCCTTAGATAGATAGTTAGATAGAGAGGCTTAATTAAACCCTTAAGTATTATATATAGTGTTTTTACAGCTAGGAATAGACTAATTAAATTAATATCCTCCTATTAGCTTAGTATACCTATAATATAAGTAAGTACTTATCTATCGGTAAGAGCCTAGTAGAATACCTATAAGGCTTTACCTCTTAAGGACTAGACTATATAAAAGAGCCCTTACTAATTATTAGTACTCTAGCTAAGTTATAGAGTATCTTATTTTACTAGTACTATAAAGTAATATAGAAGCTACTTAGTAGTATTTATAAATATTAAGCTACCTAGTATAACTATAAGAGAGAGCTAATATTATTTAATATAGGAGACTTAGTCCTACTATCTATAAAGAATATTAAGATCTAGTAACCTAGTAAGAAGTTAATAGATAAGTATATAGGACCCTACTAAATAACTAGATATATTAGAGACTATTATCTTATCTATAAGCTTAAGCTTCTACTATAATTATAGATATATAATATCTTTTATATCTTAAACCTAGAGAAATAGAAGGGTAATAAACCTAAAGTAATATAGTAGTAAGATAACCTCTTTATTACTAATAATATCTATATTATTAAATATATTATTATATATAAAGGATCTAAGAGTAACTAGTAATATCTTATTAAATAGGAAAGCTATAATAATATAGAAAATTTATAGGCTAGCTATAAAGACTTTATAGATAAGAGTTTTATTATAAATTATAAGTAGTAAATTTATAGTAAGATAGTAAGATAATAGATCTAATATATAAATTAGGTTAATTCTAAAAAATACCTAAAGGATAAAGAGGAAGTATACTAGCTACCCTTAGTTATACTAGACTAGATTAAGAACTCTAAAAAAACTAATAGTAAACCTACTATATACTACTAGTAGCCCCTTAGTAATACCCCCTATTACTCCTCTTTATTATTATTAATAGCTAGGTTAAGATCCTAAGGGACTAAGTTAAGCCCTATATAAAGTAGTAGTAAGGCTATACTAGAGATACTATAGCCTAGGTTCTCTATAATATTATAGAGGGTGTTAGTAATATCTAGCTGTACCTATAGCTAGGTTAGCTCTAGTAGCTATATATATACTACTACCTTACTAGTAGTATAGGTAGTAGTAGTAGTAGTATTAATAATAGTAGTATAAGTCTAAGTATTCTTATCCCTAAACTTAAGTTAATAGAGTAAATATAAGGTAAGAATATATATAGCCTAAATAGCTTAAACCCTAGTAAGTTAATAGTAAAAGTATAAGTAAATTAATAATAACTTACTATAAGGTCTTAGTATTTAACCTTAGTCTTAGAGAGACTCTTAATAATAAGTACTATAAAAAGTTAGACTAAGACTAGTTAATTAGTATATATAAGCTAAGTTATAATAAGTTAACTATACTATAAGTATAAGTAAATAAAAGGTAAAATAACTTAGTAGTTTATATAGCTTACTATTCTTTATATATTAGGTATACTTAGAAGAAGTAGCTATACTAAGAAGTTAGTAGGTAAACTACTAGTAAAATTATAGTAAAGTTATAGCTAGAGATAGGGGTATAAAAGGTTAGGGCCTTTATAATTATATTATTATTCTTAGTTTAGATAGTCTTACTAGGGTACTAGTATATAGTAGTATTAAGGTAATAGTAGTATTAGCTAAGTTATATAAAGTTAGTAGTAAACTAGGTAAGATACTAGAAGTATAAGAGACTTATAGTAATATAATAAGAGAGAGATAGAGAGAGAGAGAGAAAGAGAGACTATAGCTTATTAGTAGTAATCTTATAGTAAAGCTAGCTCTTAAAGCTAGGCTAGGAAGTTACCTATAAAGATAGTAGTAATAATAATAAAGGAAGGAAAAGTAGGGAAATTAGAGATCTACTAAGGCTTTAAATACCCTATAAACCTATAGCTAGTTAGCTATTACTAATAGTAATTAATATAGCTTAATAGTAACCCTATTTATAGCTACTATATTATAATTATTCTAATCTAATTAGGTAATAGAAATATAATACTACTATTTATAACCTAATAGATAACCTAATTTAGCAAATAGAAGTATAATACTACTATTTATAACTAAATATATATCTTACTTCTAGCTTAGTTAGAGTAATCTTACTACCTATTTTAATAATAGCTAGAAACTAAGAATAATACCCTAATTATTAATATTATTACTAGAATCCCTATAACTACTTATAGCTAGGTTAGCTCTACCTTATTACTAAATTAGGTAAAGCTACTAGATTAAGAATAAATACTATATTAGTTAATATTATTACTAAATTCCTCTATAACTACTTATAATTAAGTAATTTTAGCTTAGTAGCCTAATCAGGCTTAGCTAACAGATTAGGACTAAATATATTATAGGACTATATTATAATTAGTATCTCTATAACTACTTACAGCTAGGTTAACACTATCTTACTACCTAATTAAGTGACTACAATAGGCTAAGGAATAATATAATAATTATATATTAGTTATTAATAATTTACTAAAGACTATATTTACAGCTACCTTACCAGAAGATCAAAGGCCTAAGGGTAAGCCTTTATAAGTAGGGAGGCCCTATTATATACTAAAGTATCATTAGTACTATAATACCTAAAGTAGAGCTATAAGGTACTACAGTCTTAGAGTGAGAGTAGTAGAGCTGCTATAGTCTTAGAGTAACTATACTAATTAAGTGTTACTAGTATATATTACCCTACTCTAGATAACTAGAGTAGAAAGGGATAAAAAGGAACTTAGATAACTAGGAAGAAGAGAGAGGTTAAAGATTAATATATGTTATAGTACTATTATACCTTTCCTATAGTAACCTTATAGTAATCTAGTAGTTTATCTTACCTCTTTACTCCCTACTGTAAATACTGCCCTTAATAGTAATTATAAAGTATTTAGCTACTACTAAGTATATATCTATAAGCTTAATAAGTATAATAGATTCCTAAAGATTAAAATATATCTTATTATATATAGTAACTAGTAAGTAATTAATAGCTAAGAGATCTATATAGTAACTCTTATTAGTATATTATTTAAGATCCTTATAGCTCTAGCTAACTAATTTAATTATAATATACTATAATATAATATAGTTAATATCTTTATATATATAAAGCTTAATAAGAATATATATATAGAGATACCTAGAGAATACTAAAAGCTAGAAATAATCTTAAAGCTATAGAAAACTCTCTATAGGCTATAAAAATCCCTTTTACTATAGTAAAAGTATTTTAAGAAGAACCTACTATAAGTAGACTTTTACTAAGTACTTAGTAAAGGATACTATTAGCTTTATAAAGATATTATCTTCTTTTTCTATATAGATAACTATATTCTATATTTTCTACTATAGATAAAAAGTAAAATAATAAAGCTAATAAAAAACCTATAGAAATCCTATTACCTAAAAGAAAGCTAATTCTTATATTAGTTCCTAAGAATTAAAGTTATCTATAATAGAGAAAAATAGTACCTTTAGCTTTTATAGTCTTTATATATTAATAAGATATACTAATTACTCTCTAAGGGTACTTTAAACCTATAATTAATAACTCTAATAATATAAAAAGAACTAATACCCTATAAGGAGATTATAAACCCTAGGAATATTAATTTATACTAATAAAAGATTAGTATTATTATATATACTACTATAATAACTTAACCTAATATTACTTTTACTATAAGTTAGCTTATTAGGTTTAACTAGAATCTAAGGCCTTAATACTAATAAGTAGTTAACTAAGCTCTAATATATCTTATTTAAACTTAAGATCTTTCCTTTAAATATAGTATAATACCTAGATATAAGGAAGATAACCTATAAGTAGTAGTAAATATAAGTTTTACTAATAACTTAGTAAACTATTAGAGCTCTTAAGTATTTATTATAAAGCTATTTAAAGAGATTACTTCCTAGAGAGTAAATAAATAGAATACTATTATTATATTAACTACTAAAGCTAAGCTCTTTACTTTATCTTAAGTAGTAAAAAAAGCTATCTTTATAAGCTAACTTATCTTTATTCTATAAATTAACTTATTTTTACTTATTATATACTAAGTAGTTATTATATCTATAAAAGTTACTATTAAATATAATAATAAGTAAATTATTTAACTAATAATAGCTAAACTTATATAACTATATATAGAGTTAAGATATATTAATATATATAACTATTAGCTATAGTAAAAGATAATAGAGAAAAAGATTAATATAATATATATTTTATTAATATTACTACTTACTAATAACTTAATAAAGAGCTTACTAAAGGGAGGATTTATAAAGTTTATTTAATAGCTTAAACTTATAGACTTCTTAGAGATATTAGAATAAAGAAGAAAAGATAAAGATTATAGCTTAATAGTAATACCTTTAAGCTAAAAGGGTATATTAGATTAGAATATATAAAGAGTAACTCTAAGAGAAATTATATAGAACTAGCTAAATATTTACTAAGTAAAGCCTAAAGAGAAAAATAGTTACTTCTAATAGAATCTTAATAGCTTTACTTTTAGGATAGTATTATAATCCTAATAAAAGGTTAAGAGAGTTAAGAGAGAGATAATAAATATATATATAATATATATATATCTAAGCTATCTAAGTATTATACTAGCCTTTTAATAACTATCTTCCTCTTTAGACTCTACTTAGTAAATATTTAGCTAGTTTTATATAATTTCCCTTAGAGTTACTCTTTATATATTCTAATTTAACATGTTTCCCTTAATAAACCTAAGCTAACAGACTCGCGCTGTATATACTAGGCTAACCTGGGATGATACCAGCACATAGGCATAGAGTCGCAACGTTTCTCTGTAAGAGTTAGGGCAGCGTTCCTAACCTTCAATAGACCAATCAGCCGTTAGACCAAAAGATCAATCAATCCGAGCAAGCTACGTTACTCAGACCGCGCTACACAATAGGTTATAAGGAGTCGGGGTCTTGCGGCACACAGCGGCAAGCCCCTACAGCGAGCCACGCTCCAGCTGAGCCCACGGCCAGCTCCTTACATTCTCCAGTTCCGGAATTCCAACCACCATCCTTCACTCGACGCTATCAACGAGACGGCACTTGATGAGCCATGGCATTTTCTGGCACGATCCTGATAGCACGCTTTCTACACAAGAGTTTACCTGAATTCTAAACCGCCTCTTCACTGACTGCCAGTTGTTGCTGTAGTGTAGCCATTACTGGCATTATTTGGGATCAATGTGGAACGCAATACCGTCTGATCAAACGTAGGTACTAGTGGCACTCGCTCGCACGCCATTTTGCATGCGATTCTAGACATGCATGTCGCACGTTGCGTACTCGTACCTCGTATTCATACTGCGCACACCAACCGAGAGTTCTTCGGGATTGGCCCATGTAAAACCACATCGTTTCGAAAAACCAAGACCCCAGTCGCTAAACACATGCTTGCATCGCATCAACGTTAACTCGATAGAGCAGTGAAGTCAATTTTCCAATTTGTATATGGTTGGGAACGTTTAACATGGTCACGGTCCTCGTCAATCGCTGTCAAGGGTATTGCCCATATGCATATAAACTATTTTGAGACATTCTCTACATGTCCTTGTACACAAAGAGTCATGTCTGAATCATAAAACCAAAGTATCAGAAAGGATTGCTAGTATCAAACCCCTAACGCCTGTCCCGTTCCCAAATGCGTTCCCTGTCTTTTTATGGCAATGCCCGTGCCATACTATACCGTGCCATAGTTCTTGCTTGCGCCCCGACCGTCTATGCGTCGGCTCATCAAACCCCGATCTCGATCGGGAATATATACAATCCCACTTCTCGTACACTCAACTCCCGCGAGTTTTCGCTCTCCAAGCGGCAGGTTTCAGCCTACCCAGCATCTCGTAATGCTGCTGCGGTTGGGCCTCCGTTTGTGGCGTTATCGCCCGTCGTTATCGTCATCCTTGCGCGAGGTGTCGCAATCATGGCGAGCTCGATTGTCGTCGACCTAATATTTACCATGTCTCGGCAATGTATCGACCCTCCTCCTTCTTGAGCTGCCAAAAGTCGCGAGCCTCCTCGCGCCCCAGGTTGCCCTTGGCCATGGCCACCTCAACCAGCGACTCTTCGACACCCTCGCCCATGCCCTTGCTGCTGCCGCACACAAAGACACGCCCATCGAGCGAGTTGATGATGTACCAGACGAGGTCCGACTGGTTGAGCACCTCCTCCTGCACATATCGACCCGTGCCGGCTCGGCTTTGCACAACTCGCTTGACCTCAGACTCGTGCACGCCCCATTCACCGTTGTAGATCTCGTCGACCAGAGAATCACGGATGCCCTGCAGAACCCACACTTTGTTGGCACAGTTGGCCTGCTTCAGGCGTCGCTGCACGAAACCTCTGAAGGGAGCAATACCCACACCCGCACCTATGAGAAGCATCGGGCCGTCTGAGTTGAATTGCTTGGCCAAGGGATTCGCCATCAGACCCTTGAACATGGGCACGTAGAACTCCGGTGACTTCTCTCCAGCGTTTTGAGCTCGAAGGTACTTGCGCGCCTGGCGTTCAAAGAAGCCGGAGCCGACGCCTGTTCGGCAGCCGCGAGCCCAATCGATCGACTCGTGGACAGTGACCGCAATCTCAATAAGGCGACGCTGCGCGTGGTCACGGAGCTGGTACGACTCGGTAGGGTCGTTTGACAGCGAGTAGAATCGGGGCATCAGGGGCTGCAGGACGGAGAGGACCTCGTCTAGAGGAGGGTGGGAGCTGGGGAAGGCATTGAGAAGCTGGGAGAGGGTGACCTGGGGACCGCCTCGGAAGTCGCAGAAGGCGCTCTGGCCCTCGTTGGAGCAGAGATACATGAGGATCTTCTTCTCGTTGGCCGCGGTGGCATGCTCAGCCAGCACGCGAAGTTGGGCCTTGGTGGGGGCATAGGACTGGATATCGGTACACCAGGTGAGAAGGTCACGGCGGGTTGTGACGAGCTCGCGGGGCTTGTCATCGCCCCAGACGGTAGGCCAGCGACCCCTGGTAGTCTTCATGAGGACAGGCTTGTCCCGGAGGAAGCGGGGCACCATGAGGGCATCGAGAATATCAACAACAGTGATGTCACAGTTTGGAGCCATGATACCAATAGCACCACCAACCTTGAAGTCGAACATCTCCTCCGCGGGGTAGTCAGTGATGTCAAGATCAAAGTGGTAGGTGCGCTTCTCGGCACCGGGCTTGGTCAGCTCACGGGTGGTGTGGATGCGAGCCGGATAGACGTTGTGAGGAGGGTGAGGTTGAACGAATCGAGGGGGCTGGATAGTGGTATCGACGGCCTCGTAGCCGGGGCCGGGTGTCAGGAAGTCGGACTGAGAGGCCAGCTCAGCGTCATCACCGAATGAGATGGCCGAGTCGGTGGGGGACAAGCTAACAGGCTTAGGGATGGATGTAAAGGAGACAATCTTCTCTGGCATATCGAGAATGCCCGTGAGCTCGGTGGGGATGTCACCGAGCTTGATAGCGAGAGACTTGAAAGCATCGTTGTCAGGCAGAGTGACGTCCTCGTACTCGACATCACGGCGACGGGAGCCCAAGCAGCAGCCGCCGGCGCCACCACAGCAGCGGCCGACGAACTCGGCAGTGGACTCTCCGGTTATACGTTGGATGTCGCGGGCGCTCTGGGCGATGAGGCGGGTGGAAGCACGGCGGCGGCGCTCGGGGATGATAGGTTCATCTTCCTGGCTGTCCGAGTCGTCGTCCGAGTCGTCGTCCGAGTAGGTGAGGGAGGGGGCGATGGAGGGGGCAGCCTCGGCTGTCACGCAATCGGCGGGGGAGGCGTCGGCGGGGTTGACGATGCCCTCAATGGGGAGTGGGGATGTGGCAATCATGGTGGGCGGTCTTGTGTGGGTACGTGCGGTCGTCACACACGCAACAGGTCGCGAGGCAGGCAGGCGGAGGAGCGAGGTGAGCGTCGCTCGCTGTAGGTTATGCGTGAAGAGAGGAATTTTGGGCGACGTGGTTGTTGAGTGGCGATGTCAAAGGCGTGTGAGCATGTCGAGGCAGGGCCGCCACTTAAGAAGACTGTAGATGAGAGGGCCGGGGTAGATGAAGAGAGTGAGAGAAGGAAGCAGAAGGACGAGGAGGCGGTCGATGCGATTGATAAGATGGAAGCTCAGCAAGGTATCGATTGAGGGTTTGGATAGGAGAGGAAGGACCGAGGGAGAAGCAAGAGCGGGCGTGTTGAAGGTTTAAAAATTAAGGCGAGGAAGCAGCACCCGATACGGGTTGGGGATACCCAGTCTCTCAATCCCGGCCAGTTCCAGGCCCAAATCCCCAATGACAGGTTGAGTCCCGGGCGTGTGGATTGGGACTTCGGAGGGCGTGTGGGCTAGCTGGTAGGTACCAAGCCTGGCCTGCTAGGGGGCGTCATTTTGGCGGGGAGGGACAGGAGAGCACAGTGCGGAAGGGTACGTGTCCCAAGTTGTGGTTACTAACTTTTCTGCCCTCTTTTTTCTGGTGTGGGAGAAACAAGCCGTCCAGGCTCAGGGATCTCAATGCCAAGGAACATTTCATCGTCTTTGGGGGCAGTGAAACAGACCCGGAGACACCACCCGCGGTTATCTATCCATCTGCATGACTGGCCGCTCTCTCGTTGCACCTCCGGCCTGCTGAAGCGAGTGGAAGTCGTATCTCCTAGCATCTCCTCCATCTCCTGTGTCTCCTCCGTAAACGGCGGCCACCGAGACAGTGGAGCGCAGCGGGCCGGACACGGTCCCCCGGAGCACCGCCCAGGAGGAGCCTGGAGGAGCACAATCTGCATGTTTCGTGCGACCCGTGGACGGCGCCCTCGCACACAATGCCCGTTCACGTGCCGCTCCACAAGCCGTCCTTACAGTCATCCGAACTCTCGATGCGATACCGTCAGGTTTAGCGCTGGCTGCTGCCCGTTGCCGAGATCACAAAGGCCGAACCTCGCTCGCTCTAGCCTGCTTAGTGCTCGTGTCCATCGATCCATCTCCGGATACCGCATGAGCACCGGAGAGAATTCCTTGGAAACAGCCCCCCTCGACCGCCCGTTGTCCATGGCCCAGCCTAAAAGCCCAAGCCGAAAGCCAAGCCTCGGAAGCCAGGCTGGCGAAACCGTATACCGGGGGCCATGATGCTACAGAGGCCCATGCCTGGAACCCACACACACACACACATACGCGTGCGCATGGGGAACAAACACATATTCGTACGCGCATGCGTAATAAACTCAGATCCCGGCGGCGCATTGTTGGTTACCTAGGAGGAACAAAAGGCATTTGATGTGTCCATTGCTTGTGGGTAATTAATCACCCACACCAAAGGAAGAAAAGTATATTTCTCCAAGGTTGAGAGCACAGTGCGATTGCGGACTCAATGGACTGTGCTTCCGATCCCTCTCGACGTACTGGGCCTAGCAGTAGTTTCGGTGAATGGATGACTTAATGATTGCCGATCCCCTGACCCGGGCGCTGTCACTCCCTGCCCTCTGACTGGCCGAGCTAAGCCAACCCCCCTGGGTCCGAATTCTTTTATCAATCATTAGCCACTGTCAGGCCAAGTGTAATCAATCAGTCACCACAGCCAAATGCCAAACCCCAACCAAGCCATTCGGCACGTCCGCTGGGCGGTCCCCACACGGCCCAGCGCCCCCAGGAGTGGGTGGGAGTGGGAGTGGGAGTGGGAGAGCCGAGAAAGAAGACAAATGGATGATGGATGGGAGGGATTGATGGATGGGATAGACAGCATGCCCTCATCATCATCAGTCACGCCTTGCACTCTCCCCCATTCTTGCCCGCGCGTAGACGATTTGCTTCCGAGCTGGAAGATGCCCGGAAAAGCCTCCATCCGCCACCACCCGACCGCCGACCCCCGGCGCGCCGCCCGGCCAAACCCGACAATACCACACGGCTCAGCGCTCCCAGAACTCACAATCCCGGCGACAATCGCTGATCCTGACCGGGCTACCGGTACCCAGGCAGGCCGACCGTCGCTGGTAACTAATTCGACACCAATTTGCGGCCTGGATGTATACATACGTTCTGGAAACGCACGTGGATCGTACGAGCGGCTCACTTCTCGGTCCGGGTCGCTCTGATTCCCAACCCCTGGCACCGAAACTCAACACAGCTCCAATCCCAATCCAAGTCCCGACGTAATCCCTACTACGTACGTATCTACGTACCCGTACTCAGGAGGTAGTCGTACGGTCTCGTCCTCCTTTTTTGTTTTTGTTCTTGTTTCTTCAATTTTGTTGGGTTACTCATCAGGCGGTGTGAGTACCCCCTTAGGGATTTCCAGCCCTGGACGTTCCTACAGTAGCCGCGGCTCGAATGGCGCCCATCATCATCCCAGACTTGAGAGTCAGACCACCTACGGCTGTCTCACCATCCGGACGCGGGGACCCAAAATTAAACACACCCACAACGAACAAAGCCGCCCTGAGAGCATGCAATTTGATACACCGTGTAAGGCTGGCCCAGCGGGTATTTTGCATTTGCCGGCCCCGTCTGCTTCCCGCTTTTTCCCTTCCCTGGCTGGATGCTCGACTTGCTGCTTCACCGACCCCGGTTATTGCCGCCCGTTCGCCAGTACCTACGTACACAACTTACGACTGTTTAATAGATACAATGGCCAATTTCTTCTTAGCTACCCAGTACAGCCTGGAAACCAAAGCCCCAGAAACACTAATCCACGAAAAACATCCGTATCGCACTCCCATGACATAGCATACGCAACCTACTCTCGTAAACCTGGCATGCGCTTCAATGCCCGTTTTAGCATGTCCGGCTCCAGCTCCGGTACCCGAACCGAGCCTTTCCGGGCCTTTGCCCCGGGCAACACCAAAGATGAGGGAAACGGAGAAGTTGTCCAAACTCGGCTGCGTACGTCCTCCACAACTACAGGCACGCAAGGAGAAGACTTGCAGCCATCCTCCGTGGACATCTAAGAGGTCGTATTCTTTGTCTGGCTGAGCAGAGATCCACCGCCGCGTCCGTCCTAAGCCTCCCCGCATTGTTGTCTCACAACCCTGTCACAGCTTTCTGCCTCCATTTTCCCCGACGCGGGTGTTGGGAAGAACTGCTCAACTCGGTTCATCCGACCCAGTCGCCGACCCTCCGCCGGTGAACGAGATTTGGATTTGCCTCCCTCGTCCTCTACAAATTTCCCTCCTCCTCGCTCGCCGATCGCCCCCTGTCCGTTTGGGACGATGGGGTGCGTCGGTCTCACGTCACATGTTCCAAGCCCGCTTCCTCATCCATGCTTGCTCCGGGTTTCTGTGATGCGTACTACGTACTTCACTCTTCGTAGTAGTACAGCATGCCCGTCTTTGTGTGTCGATCATCTTGCTTGCGCTTGTGTCACTCGAGCCAGGTGTAACCGCCAAAATCACATTGCTCCCTGCATCAGCCGGTCCCCCCGTTGGCCGCTGTTGGTGGCACCGGCCGACGCATCCATGATGGCGTGATATTGATTGGCTTCGAGTTGAGCCGTTCCATAATTCTGTTCTTCCTTTCTAAACCCTTTCGGTACCGAGTACGAGGGACCAACCATGGCGCCTCTCTCTCTCTCCGCCGCTTCGAGTTCGGCTTTTGCGACGGCGCTCTCCTGTCTTAGAGTCAATCAAATGGGAACCACCCCGGCCAATCGGATCTTTCCGGCGCTGGGCGTGTGTCTCTGCGACTTATCTGATGGATCAAATCTTATCAATCCTATCTAATCTCGCTCATCAGGCAAACGGAATGAAAGAAAAAAAAGGAGTGTCCAGTGAGAGTGTGCCCAGCCATGACGACAGTTGGACCCGGCGTCATCGAGACAAACACAGACACCGACTTCGGACCATCCACTCCATGCTACTCTTCGCCCTACATTTCCCTTTTCTGCCAAACAACAACTCTTGGTCTGCATCCACACCCAATGCCACAGGATGGGCGTCTCCACCGCGCAACATCTCTCAGCTTCGGCGGAGCCAGTGCAACCTAAGCATGTGCGTTTCTTGCTGCAGCTTGAGCAAAGGCGAGTGGTGAGTGGTGAGAAGTGACTGGCCAACGGTCCTCGCATGAGCAGGATGCAGCTAGGGAGTCCCGCGAGAGGCTGGTCGGCTGTCAGCTCCTGCGGCTGCATCTCCCTCCTTTGCTCGGCTCGTCTGCCAGGTATCTGCTGCGCATTCACCGACTCTTCCAAGGCTTCTCTTCCCCGGAGCCAGGGGTGGGTGAGACTGTGCTTCCGGTTCTACGTAGTACTCCAGTCTACGTGTCGCCTCCAGGATGGACAAGTACCTTCGGTCCTGGCCCAAGCCAATGGGTCGGGCAGGAAGCCACGATCTGATAAGATTTGATGGGCTTTGCTTTTGTGGAGAGACAGGGGCCTGGGCCTACATACGGAGTATTAGTACATATACGACGGGGGCTTTTCGAGTGCCGGCCCCCCTTTCGCTAGGGTTACCTCCCTGCCATCAAAATCCCCTAGCGTAACGATTCGACCGCCTCTCCCAGCCTTGTTTGAGTGGTGGTGACAACAGTATTCGCACTATGTATATTTCCTACCTTGTGTATACCGAGCGTGTAATACATGCCGGACTGACAAGTCTGCTCCGTACCTTGCTCATCATCCTCGAATATCCCCCTTTGACACCTCGCCCCCCTTGCCGACGCCACGGCGCAAGTCACGGCCTCGACAAGAATCACACGCCCTTGCCGTTTTCAAGTACCGGCTTCCGGCTTACCAGACCGGAAAGTCCATTTCCTCCACACGAGGTTGGCTCTCGTCCCTGCGCTGCCGTTGCTGTTGTCGTTGCTGCTGCTCCCATCTTGCCATCGGCTTGGTGACCTCCGCCTGCCGCTGCCGGTCCTCATCCGCGTCTACATACGCCAGCGCGATCCGGATCACGCCCGTCGTTTTTCCATCACTGCGGAGGTTCTGCCACTCCCCCAGCTCAGGTAACTGTCCTTTCTTGAACAGGCTGCGAAGATCAATGTGCAGGTCGCCCATAAGCCCTCCCATGTGAGCTTCCCACACCGAGACTCTGAGATGGTAGAACATTGGCGAATTCCGAATGTCAAACCGGAATTCCTCGTTCCTAAACTAGCGTCAGCGTCCATGTGCCATTCATTTTTCCAGAAGCACCAGGGCTCCCTGTCAAATCCCCAACACAATGGCCTCGCCTCCACTCCCTGAGCGTCTTGGCTTCCACAAATTTTGTACTCACCAAATGGGTTTCGGCGTTTGGCTCCTCATGGATTCACTCCGCTGTACTTCGTGACCGTAACAGAGTACGCACGTCAACCCTGAGGAGGTGTCGTCATCCATATCTGCCTCTCCGACTGTCACGACCAGTTGCTTCACCCTCTCTTTCAGTGCACTGAGCCCCTGTCCTGGCAATACCACACTCGTCTGCGCAGAGGTCGGGAGGCTCCGCGGCACCAGGAGATCCGCTACAATAGTCTCCTCAGGCGATTGTTTCTTCCTCGTGGATACTTGCTTAGATAGGATGCTACGTTGGTACCCCGACACATCCGTTGTTTTCCGGGCGAGTCTTGCAGGTACCATGGCCGCGGTTCGCGGAACACTCGACGAGTCATATCCGGAATCGAGGCTGCTCAACCCTGACACCGATTTCAGTGGGGAAGCGTACTCAAAGCCGTAGCTCTTCTTCCCCCTGGCCGACTGCCCGGTAATGGGGATTGGTGTCGTTGCCTCCTTCGGAGAATCTCCCTTTGGCGCCAGGTTGCGGGACCGCACGTATCCCACAAACTGCGTGGCCGGATGGTCCGGTACCAAGTCCCACAGTACGACGGGCACGGAGAGAAGCAGTAGCGTTGAGTAGCTGCGATATACGCCCTCAACACTCACGAACTTTGCTAAAAGCGGGAATTGCTTCAGCCATCGAGCGCAACTCGCCGCGTCCAGAATCTGGTCTTCCTCCAGCGCAACGGTCAGCAGGACGTGTGGAGCTTTTCGCTGCCCCTTGTCGTCCATAGCTAACAATGCCTCGAGACGTTCCTCGCTTGAAACATGGCTGTCACCTTGAACCCTCTCCGAGAGGTTCTCTGAGATGGATCCTGGGATTGCCCGAGACGAGACCGATGAACAGGACTCCTCATCCACGAGACGGCCTAGAGTGATGGAGGCGGTGTGTGGGTCAGGCGGGGAGACGATATATGCCGGCGTCTTCCTTTGCTCGACCAAGGTATTACCGCGAGATGACCAGTGCGGTGGCGCATGTTTGAGCCGTGTCAATATCTCACTGTGGAGCATGGCAGCCGAGAAGGGCAGTTGAGATGCCCATTCTTTCAAGACTTCGATCAAAGTGTTCGTAAACGACTGCGGACCTGGCTTGGGAGTCCACGTCTCAAAGCCGCAAGCAGCAATCGTTTCCTTGATGTTAGTCGGCCGCTCAGTGATTGGTGTGGCACTCGCCCCAGCACAACAGTCGAGTAGCGACAGGACGTCGCACCTGGCCGTCTCGAACAAGGTCTGAATGGCCGACCATTCAACAATCGCATATGATCGATCGGATTTGCTGTCAAGCGATTAGCTAGAATCCTTCTCCAAAAAGTACCATGCTTACCAAGACCAAGTGGACTGCCTGGCTTTGTTAATGACGCCGTGCCCTGCATAGTATACGATAAGAAGCATGTCCTCCTTATCGTGCTCCTCCACGAAACTTAGAGATTTGTGCATGAGCTTGCGATGAGAGTTCTGAGTTGGAATAAGAAACTGTGTTGTCGAGAAGCCGTACGTATTCATGAAGACTTTGCGGAGCTCTTCCATCTCTGCCTCCACTTCAAGCTCGTCTTCCTCCCATCGCATCAACAGGACTTGAACTTCTTTATAACGAGAATATGCCGAGTTTGGAAAGGCTCGTTTGGCAGCCTGGAATTGATAAGTACTGTTTCTCCTCACAAGAAGATCTGGCAAGTACCAGCTGGAGATCACCAACGAAGCCCTCAAGGTGCTTCATATGATGGTGCGATTTTGTCGTATCATGAGTGGGTGGAAGATGTGAAACATTAGGACTCAGAGACAAAGAGGTGTTCGAAGAAGCACCGGAAGCCTGCTATACGACCGAGTAAGAAGTCTGATGATTCTGCTGCTTTCTCATTGATACCTACCACGAATGGACTGGAGGAGCTTCCACTCAGAGAGCTATGATAGCCCTGGGCATCGGCGTCTTCGAATTTAGCACCGAGGTATTGAAGTTCGGCCATCCTGGATGGTCAGCGTGTCTCAAAGTCTGGGTCTAGGAGATGTAGATCAAATAATTTGTTTGTGGGTGATTATTGTTGGCAAATGCGTCTGATACAACGAGGTTGGTCTTTCTTATTCCCTCGCACAATAGCAACAGCCACGACAACTTTCAAGCCCCCTGGCGAAGAGAAAAATTTGCAGCAACCTGCAGGTGGTTGCCTTTCCTCCTATCTTTCGGCGTCGATCATATCTGCAAGGAACTGGTTCTTTGCCCGACTTGGATCGCTGTCGGCTGATTATGTTGGTTGCCTTACTCTACTTTGCTTCATTCCATGCAAGGCACATACAGCCTCTGTCATCACAGCCTCAGCTTACGGGCTGCGGACACATTTCGAGTGGGGTTCTGCTGATTGAGATGAAAATTTTTCATGGCGTGGGACTGGGCAATGGGCTACGTCGTCGTGATTGGCTTTTTTTGGAGGTTGCCTCGCGATGAATCTGGGGAAAAGCCAGGAACAACGTGGGGGAGGCGCAGTTGCAATATGCATGAGAACACGTACCCCAACCTCGGCGGACCATCACTTGATGGTTCGCAATGTTTGTGTAATAACACAACCCAGGTGAGGCTTGCTGATGCAGAATTTTCGCCCGTGAAGGCTGCTGCCGCGGGCTGCGTTGGCAGTTTCTTGGTGGGCAAAGGTGTTCAAGCCGTCAAGTGAGGGACGTCTCGCGTGCAGCAGCTTGACTGGAAGGTGGAAAAGTTGACAACGTCGAACAACAACGTCGGCCAAATAGCACATGTACTAATTGGGCGAAGAACCCGAGGTTGAGTTGAAACTGGTTGTCGTTTCGATAGGTATGAGACTGCAGCTTCGACAGTCAATGGCAATTACTCCGTACAGCGCCGGCGGATATAGGGTGGAGGTCCGGTAATAAAATACCTGAACTGAATGCAATCGAAACCTGGGATGTTCCGTGGCATGGCTGGCAATAAGCACTCGACGTCTGGCCTTTGGATCAACTTGGTTTGATAATCTGAGGGATCAACCCGAAAGATTGACTCTGCAACTAAAGTGGAGGCGGATGTCAGGCTGCTGCCGCGAGTCCCGGCTTGGAAGCTGGCTTGGTATGGGCATCTTGAAGGGAATAGACTGAGTAAGAGAATCGCGGTACTGGCGTAAGCAAGGATCAACACGGGACGACCTGGAGAAGGCCCGTGTCAGCTTGGGTTCAATTCGGGCCCAGGTTCGGTTTGAGCCGACGATCTGGGCCAAGCGAGACTCAATGACGGCCGGAGGTTAGTCTCTAGGCCAGTCTCTAGGCCTACGAGTAGCTCGTCCTTCGACCTAGGCGTGGGCAGGTCGATGCAAATGTAGTCCTCCTCGACATTCGGCTTGGGCCATCATCCTCAGACGGCCAAAGGCGCGCGACAGGGCCGACACAAGATGCGTCGGAGATGGTGAAGGCTCGGCGCCCCGGGACGTTACAGCCGTCTTGGATCGGAAACATGGCCCCCAGCCAGACCCCAGGCCTCGAGGCTGCATGCCGGAGGGTTGTAAGCTGCAGGTGCGCTGGCTGTTCACATGGCTTTCGGGCGGTGGCAGGGGCGCGAAGATGCGCCATGGGTGGTCATCAAGAGCCAGATAGCCTGTCGTTGGCCGTACGAGGTCCTAGCAGCTCGTAGGGTGCCGACGGAAGAGGGCATTTCCGTTGCTGGGCTGTGCGCTAGCCAAGGAAGCCCCGCGTTCCGAGCGACTAAGGCTGCGGGAGGAATTCGAGCATACTGCATGGCCCACCAAAGGCCCGGAAGGAGGCGAAGGAGGAGGGGGGAGCGACGGCAGGGAAGCGAATATTCGGAAGGGGAATTGGTTGCAGGAAGCTGGGTCCAATGGTGTTGGATGCAGAGTTGCGACGTTTTGGTGGTTTCTTTTTCTTTTTCGAGCGTCGCTTCTGGGGGGAAAGGAAAGAGCTGTCCACCTGCCGCAGTACTACGTAGGTAGGTGCGAACAGTCAGCTGCTAACAGAGGGTCCGGTGTGTTTGTACGTCATTCCTCTTCTTAGTCGAGACGATCACCGGCTCCAACACCAAACTAACAGCGAAATGCCGTTTCGATTTTGACCATGATGATAACCACAGCAATCCTGCCAACTACGCCCTCCGCGACCCGACATAAGCTACTGAGTGGTCTACTACGTAGTCTACGCAGCAGCATCTGTGCCCTGAAGGATCTTCGGCAGATCCATCTCCGTGCCAGGTCTAATCTCCTATTAGCCCGTAGCCCACGGACGGACACGCATTGGCTCCTCGTCATGGCTCGCAAGCCGCTACTCCAACCAGCAGCACAAGCAGCACCAGCAGGGGAGACTAACATCCGGAGCTGGCTTCTGCCGAGATCACATCCGTGGACCCAGCCCTGTTTCAGACGGCACATCACACACCTCACGCGCTCCCGTGGCCAACAGCTGTGCCGTCGGTGTAGCACGCTTCGCTCCCTAAAGCCCGTCGTATCCCGCCCTCTCGGGTATAGTCTGTCATGCTGCTTGCTCCTCCTGCTCTTTGGCTGTGACGTTCCCCAGCCGCTTGTTTGTTTCATTCCGACCTTGCATACGAGTAGCCCAATAGACCCGCCGCATTCGGCTCCAGCTCCGCCTCTACGACACCCTCTCCGGCTTAATAACTGGCATTCGATCGCCTGTCTCACGTGCTATACTGCACCGAAGAGTTACGCCGACGGTGGAGTGCTATGAGAGACACCAGTTTACTATTTTGGAACAACACATAGTCCCCACTCACGCTGGACTGGGACGCTGTCTATGCTGGTCACACAGAAAACCGAGGGTCTATCTATATCATCTGTTTCCACCGCGTCTTCATCGAAGAAAATAACATCGACAATACATACACCGCGGCAGCTAGACGAACATCGATTGCCCTGATCCCATATCCATCCCAATTCAACGCCCCAAGTCTGGCCCTTGGCAGACAAGGTCCCCTCAACCACGGCCCATCATGGACAACAGCTCAACGCTCTTCCCGTCGGCTATCAACGTCGACGTACAACTCCCCCATGTCGCCAGCGGAGGAAAGAGGGCCAGCTACTATGCTGCCGTAGCACTCGTCTTGTTCGTCGCTTGGTTGATGCGGTCAAGGACTCACATCGCCAAAATTGAAGTTCCGCTCTACAGTGCATCCAAGTCAAAATGGATATTCGAAGCCGAGACTTTGATTAAGGACAGCTACGCCAAGGCCAGTCTCCTACGGACGTCTCTACTACGCAACTCACTGACCGTCGTACAGTTTCGGGACCGTGTCTATCAGATTAAGGGTACTGAGGGCGTCCAAGTCCTAGTACCTGCCAAGCTGCTTGGGGAGCTCAAAGGACTGCCAGAAGACGTACTTAGTGCCACGGAGGCCGTTGCTGATGTGATTACAATTCTCTGCTGAAGGATGTCGGCACTCAATTTACTCACGCTCGATAGGCCCTTCAAAGCAAGTACACCAAGTTCTCACCTGGTCACAACGGCGACTTACTGGCCCTCTTGGTACGGACCAAATTAACCCAGAACCTGACTCGAGTTATCCCCCGAATGAAGAAGGAGCTGGAATTCATCCTCGGATCCGAATTTCCCACTTGCGAAGATTGGACCCCGATTAAATGGCAACCTTTCAGTGTTCGGGTCATTGCTCGCCTCAGTGGTCACGCATTTGTGGGATCTTCCATCAGCCGCGATGAAAAGTGGATGGATACTACTGTGAACTTTGCTATCCATGTCTTTACTGCCTGTGTTAAGCTGCAGTTCTTCCCAGAATGGGCTCGGCCCGTCGGCCAACATTTCGTCTCAGAGATTCGCCAGATTCATAAGGACATCAAGATCGCCAAGGAAATGCTGAAGCCTATCATTGAGGAACGAATACGGGATTTGGAGACACCGACCGGCGAGGAGGCACCCGATGATATGATTCAATGGCTCATCGACGCTCTGCCAGAGGAGGAAAAGGGCGATCTTACGACGCAAGCCGAGTTGCAGTTGATTCTAGCTGCCGCATCGATTCACACAACAAACAACTTGCTCTGCGAGTGTCTTTCTGATCTAGCAACGTACCCCGAATTCCAGGACGAGCTACGAGAGGAGGCTTACCAGATCCTGGAGGTGGAAGGGGGGTGGGCCAGGAAGGAAAGCATGGCCAAGCTGAAGAAGATGGATAGCTTCATGAGGGAGGTCCAACGATTACGTGGAAACATCAGCAAGTCTAAGCAAACCTCCACTATTTGTTTAAATACTAACCGACTATTAGTCTCCTTCATCCGCAAGGTCATGAAGCCCATTTCTCTCTCTGATGGTACTCAACTTCCCGCCGGCACCAAGGTAATCGCCCCCCAGGCCGGCATCTCCCTCGACGAGCGTTACTTCCCCGACCCTGAACGTTTCGACGCCCTGCGCTTCTATAACATGCGCCAGGAATCGACCGAGGCCAGCAACAGGTGGCAGTTCACGTCGCTGAACGACACCAACATAAACTTCGGCGCTGGTAAGCACGCCTGCCCGGGCCGCTTCTTCGCCGGTAACGAGGTGAAGCTCGTGCTTGCCCACATGCTTATTAATTACGATATTCGACTCAAGGCGGGCGAGCAGCGACCCAAGGGCATGGCCGTGGTCATGACCAAGGCGCCGTCACCGGATATGGAGCTTGAGTTCCGAAGACGATCGTCGGCGGTTTAGACGAGAGAAGCTTCAGAGTAAATTTGTCTATTCATGCGCGTAAATACCCATACAGATGTACATAGAATAATGTCGACATGTCTTGAACTGAACACGAATACCTGAATCCTAATCGATTAAATACCGCGAGGCTACAAATTGCCCTCTGTTCGCAGATTCTGAAGTGTCCGACTGATGTGAGGACGGCCTATGATGGCGTTCCTCGCAAAGATTACTCTTTTCAAACTTGCAGATCAACCCTCATACTTGTCTCATGTCTGTTTCAAATTGACACAAACTTGAAAGACTCTAGGTCTATACTGTTGTTACACCCTCCCAGTTAGGTAACCTGCCACACCTTAAACATCAGCTTCACCGTAAAGTCAACTTGATTTTGGTACGAACTTGTATGCAAAATTTAACTAAGATTCATTACTCAAATACTCGACTATCGCGTAATAGCATGCAACAAAAGACTCCGGGCGTGGCTATCGTATGGGTATAAAAGTCGTGGAACGCGCAGACGTGACCGGTGACTGTGCCGTAGCGTCGCATCTCTCAGCTGATCGACCGGCGAGGGGGTTGGGGCCGGCGTGGTGGCTCTTTTGGACAAACACGATTGGGATCCTTTTTTAGATTGGCCGTTACGCCAAAGAACAAGATATGTACAGATCCAACCCACCCGGAACGCCCCTCGCCGTTGTGAAGTAGCCGTCAACCATTTCCCTGATGCACAAGCTGTAAGACGCACATGAGTCTACCGGGAATCGTGAGAAACCTGGAAAACAGCAACCAAAGCAGACCATATCATCCAAACAAACAACAAGTTGGTTTAGACCTTGTAGCGCACGTACTCGCCAGCAACCAAGCAATGGTCACGCTCAAAAGGTTCTGGAGAAGGCTATGTTAGTCTGGTTCGATCGGGTAAACGAACAACCGTAGAAAGGAGAACTTACCCAGAGTCAACTGGAACTTGGGCTTGATAGCCTCGGCACGCATCTTCTGCACCTCGTTGGCGAAGACCTCGGCAGCGGGAGCAGTGCTGTCGATACAGTTGGCCTTGATGGAGATGAGGATACCACCACCGACCTTCAGGAACCACTGGGCGTTCATGGCCACAATACGGGCCTGGTCAGGCTGGGCAACATCGGCAAAGATGACATCAACCATGGGGACAATCATGCGGTAGCGGGCGGGCTGACGGGCGTCCTCAACAATGGGAACAACGTTGGGTCGCTTTGAGGCCATTGTGATAAGGTCACGACCTGATCGGTTGGAGAACTCGACGGCGTAAACGTAGCCAGTAGGGCCAACAATATCGGCGACGTGAGAGACGGAGGTACCAGAGGCACCACCGAGGTAGAGAACACGAGAGCCGGGCTTGACGTAGATCTCATCGGCACCGCCGGCGATGGCAGCGCAAAGCTTGCTTCGGAAGGGGTTCCACATGCGGTACTCGATCTTGGTAGTAGTGGTAGTACCGTCGTCGTTCTGGACCGACTCGTCGACAGAGATGCGCTTCTCGCCGTAGACAGACTCGCCAGGGGCGATGTTGCGGGTCGCGAGACCGTCCTCCTTGCCGCCACGGACAACGAAGACACCGGGGTGACGGTGAGGCTCCTGAAGAGGAAAAAAAGTCAGCGCAAATCTTCCAAAGAGATCCCAGAGACAAGACTTACAACAATGACCTTGGCACCGCCTCGCGCGCCGGCACCACCACGAGCACCGCCGCGGCCACCTCGACCGCCACGATCACCGAAACCACCGCGGCCGCCTCGAGGGCCACCGCGGCCACCACCACGATCACCAAAGCCACCACGGCCACCACCTTTTAGACAACAGTCAGTTCAATCCGAACGACAACGAGCAGCGCAGTCCTTCTTACCTCGGCCACCACCGCGAGCACCGAAGCCGCCACGGCCACCACCTCGATCGCCGAAACCACCGCGACCGCCTCGGTCACCGAAACCACCACGGCCGCCGCCACGACCTCGGGGAGTGAAAGGAGCCATTGATATCAGATGGGGTCCTTGTAGGAATTGAAAGAAATTGAAGGAGGTAAATGCGACGAGGAGTGTTGATTGCGGTTGAAGACAACGGGAACGAGATTGTCGATTGCGCTCGTGTCCTTGGATCAAGTCCAACCTTGTGATGTGTAGCCTTGCCGGGTTGACGCTGGGCCTTGGGAGACTCTTGAGAAGAATTTTTTGAAGCTCTCTGCTCGGAGACCCACTCTTGTCACTGATAGTTTCTCCGATCCCGAGAACCCACCTGAGGGATCCACCGGACGATGGAATCCTGGTAGTCACATGGCGATAGCGATTGCGAGGGTCAGGTGACGCGATGCACAGCTAGCCAAAGCCATATGTCCTTTTAAACACGATGCACAGAGAAGAAAATCGTCAAAAGAGAACAAAGAGTTATGAAATGGATTAAAGATACTAATTGTGAATTTTCTCCGATTTTACACATATTATTGCCGACTTTTGGCGCTCAGATTTATCAAACTCTCCAGCAGGGCAGCCTAACCCTAAGACTCACCCCCCCAAACGAGTAAGCGAGCTTGTGGTCGACTGTTAGGGCAAAAGTTCAGAATTTCTCAACTTCAGCCCGCCGAACCCACGTCGTCGCCCGAAACCATCACCACACCCAACGCCGCCGAGATGGTGAGTCCATACCCCCGTGCCGCCCCCGACGATACGCAAGAAGAGGATATGAGATGCGCGGGCATGATGGCCAATTCATGCTCGCTGTCGCCGCTCCTCGTGGTTGTCTTGAAACTCGAGGACTTTCCTCGTCATTCGCGGAGCATTCCCGACTGACTCCCGTTCGAAAATAGGTTCGATACGCTGCCCAGGAGATCCTCCCCGAGAAGTCGGCCCGCGCCCGCGGCGCCTACCTCCGAGTGTCCTTCAAGAACACCCGTGAGACCGCCCAGGCCATCAACGGCTGGAAGCTGCAGCGCGCTGTTACTTTCCTCGAGAATGTGAAGGAGCACAAGGAGGCCGTCCCCATGCGACGATATGCCGGCAGCACCGGCCGAACCGCCCAAGGTACGACGCGATGAACCCCTGTTTATGGAGGAATTGGAGTTTTTGGAAGGTCCGCGGGACATGTAGCATGGATCATGAGTGCTGACGGGATTTTGTTCCAACAGGCAAGCAGTTCGGTGTTTCCAAGGCCCGCTGGCCCATCAAGTCGGCCGAGTTCCTTCTCGGTCTCCTCAAGAACGCCGAGGCCAACGCTGATGCCAAGGGTCTCGACACCGGTGCCCTCGTCGTCAAGCACATCCAGGTCAACCAGGCCCCCAAGCAGCGAAGGCGAACATACCGTGCCCACGGTCGTGTACGTTGAACCCATCACCCCGAGGAAACTCCATGTCGCCTTGCGCACTGAGTCGCTGACCTTTCCGTTCCAGATCAACCCCTACATGTCGAACCCCTGCCACATCGAGCTCATCCTGACCGAGGGTGAGGAGGTTGTCCAGAAGTCCGAGGCTGTTGCCGGTCGCGAGGACCGTCTTAACTCCCGCCAGCGCGGTGCTCGTCTCCGCAAGGCCATTACTGAGGCTTAAGCGGGGGACTAAACTGGTTTGGTTTTTCGGGGCGGTTCGTGGCTTTTCATCATCCGGTGTATGGCAGGCTACGGTGAGCATGGCATTAAAGGAAAACGCATGCAAAAATTCGCAAGGTTTCTTGACGAAATAAAATCAAATAAGTCCTTTTAAAACCATGGGTGCCACCGTTTTGTCGTGACCTTGATTGGGTTGTCACAGGCGGCTTGAGCATTGGAAGTCTGACCTCGTCGGCCGACGCCATTGTAACTATGTACTCATACGTCCTCGGTCGAATTCACGAATTGACGCTCTGAAATGTTTAAATGTCCGAGAAAGGAACGTTCGTGCTTGAAAGGCCCCTGTGCGGACCACCTACCTTTTCGTTGCTCACTGAACTACCTATCCTCGCCATTCCTGCACCTCCTCGAGGAATCCTGTCGAAGTCCCGTCCACTATTTTCTCTTTTCCAGATCTAGGCAAAGTTGTTGCCGACGCCACGGGCGCGTTATCGTCAAGCCTGACACATCCAAGCCATATACAGTGAAAAACAAAGCCAAATACACCGAGGTGACCGATCCCGGAACCTCCCTCCTATACCACCGCCTGTCGAGGGCGTTTCGTCCTATTTCCCTGTCGTGTTACGGACCCGATTGTCCGTGACGCAGAATCATCATCTTTTTTTTCCTATTGCGCACAATTCATGAAAGCAAGAAAATCATATCCATCGTTAAAAAGCCAAAACCCGAAAAGAAGAAGAAGGAAGAACGAAAGAAAACAAGGTTAAAAGTTAAAAAGGTCTGAGACCTTAGCGAGAAGCGTCTCAGTCCTAACCGAAGGGGCCTAACTCGTCGAGATTGTTAAGTCCGTTGACAAGTAACTCCGTGACAGGCATTTCCCTACTCTCTGAGCCACATGCGTCAATTGTGCCCGAGAAGCGGCCTCTGCCAGGGCCTTCGACTCCGTCGGCGATGGCATCGGCAATGGTCTTCTCGTCGTAAATTCTAGTCCAACCGATGTCCATGCCAAAAGCGTTTACGAGCTGGAACACCTCGGAACGGGTCATGTTGGACGTAATGCGGCCGAGCATCTTGTCACGACATCGCTGCATATATAAAGAGTAATCTTGCCCGTGAGGATTGCTGTTGCCGTTGAGACCGTGGGCGCCGAAGGGGAGGATACTGCGGGTGTTGAGAAACGTGGCGTCCACGGAGACGTAGCCGCACGACCTGAAGGACAGGCACTTGAGTTTGTAGTTCTTTTCATCGTGATGGAGCCTGCGTGTTTGTGGGAGATGTTTCGATAAGAGGGCCAGCGGGTGCTCGGAGGATAATGCGTCTGGCTGGACCTCAGAGTGTTCCTCTCTTGCTAGGATGTCACGGATCTTGTTGCCGGGGGAGAAGTGTTCAATGATGCCGACCCAACAAAGCCAGTCTGGCCGTTTCAGAACCTCTAGGGGGACAGGATGGGGAGCGTTGCTTGCGGTATTGTCCGCTTGCAGGGGCTGCTGGGCGGAAGCCGCTTGACCCGCTGAGAAATGCTGCGACAACTCGTCCATCGTCATTGACTGACCCTCGAGAGGCTGATTCTCGAGAGGCTGATCCTGCTGGATCGGCTGAGGCTGCCCTAAGGGATGCAGTGGGGGAAGAAAGTGGTTTTGTATCTGCCCGCCAATTGCTTGGAATTGAAGCATGTGCATAAGATTTGCCGCGGTACCGGGATTGTGTCCTCCAGCTGAATGTTGAAGAGGCGCCTGCGGAACGGTCGTCGGCGGCCCGGAGAGCGATACAGATTCAAGCTCCAGCTTCTCCAGCGACGAGAGCGCCATGTTACGGAGCGTCTGGAGGAACACGTGCGGTGAAGCCCAGCAGTTCTTGAGGGACAGATGTTTGACAAACGGAAGGCTGAGAAGCTCCTCGCTGTGAGTCACGGGGCTGTCAGTTGCGACCATGAGATCGGGTTGCTGGAAGAACGGCGCCGGTAGGACGTAGTGATTTCGCTGGAAGGTTCCTGGAGCAAACTCGCCGCCGCAGATCCACTCGAAATGAAGGCTCTCAATGTTCGGCTGAGCGCCAATGTAACTGTTCAGAAGCTGGAAGACCTTAGCAACAGCTTCGACAGGGCTTATCGGTACGTCGAGGATACAGCTCGGAGCAGGCTTGGTAATACGCCGCCAGTCCGCGATGACACCGAGGGAGACGTTGGTGAGCGTGGGCAGGTTCTGCCACAGCTCGTGGCGGTGGAAGATGTAGACATGGCTGCTGGGGATCTTGGCGATGGTCAAAGTCGTCAGGTTGGTGAAGTTGCCGTCCAAGGCATTGTCAATTAGGCCAATGACGTAGGACTGAATCATGGCCCGGTGAGCCCACTCCAGCTCCAGTAGCATTTCTTTTTGCGCCCGCGTGAGGCCTGTCGGGATCAGGGGGTAATTGTCAGCCTGGGCGCAGTTATCGAAAGTGATGTGGTTGGCGTCGGGGGGAAGAGGTCTTCTAGAGTCGTATTCATTGGCCCGCGACATTCTCTCATCAAAGTCGATGGCGGATAGACTTGTACCCTCGCCGTCGAGGACCATCTGGACCACCTCGTTCACTTGCTCTCCTTGGTACCCGGCATCCACGGCCATCTTCTGGAGGATGGTGCGCTTGAAGCTGATGGGGTTTTCAAAGACCGGCTTCTTAAGGTCCTTGACCAGGTCGTGGATGTCGGACATGGTGACAATGGAATGCTGTCGTTGATCCAAGTCGTGTCCAGAACGGCGCCAGTTTTGTGTTGCGAAAACAGGGTGTCGGATGGTGGCATTGCGCGCAATAGGATCGGGTCCTGAGAGAAATCCAAGACCGGCATCGCAGCACAGGCCGAGATTGGTAACCTTGACGAGGTACTTGAGAGCTTCCTTCATGGCATCGGTCTCGTCGGCGGTCTGTTCCAGGCCCTCGAGGTCTGTATATCGGTGATAGGTGCCATGGGGCCAGCGATACAGTCCCCAAAAGGTCGGGACTATTTCCTGAGAGGGCTTGATCGGAGGATACGACAGGGTTTCTTCATCGAGCTCCAGGGACAGGGCGAATCGCAATATATGGGGGCCGAAGGACTGGAAGATGCGCATGCCATTGGAGAAAAGCGCCGACGAGGAGTGCTTGAGAGCACCGGTCTCATCGCGAGCGAGACTGCTGTAGAGCTCGGACTTGAAGGGGACGACGACATTGCGAAAGTATTGGGCCGAGACCTTGGCCTCGAATTCGCTGCATACCAGGCGCAAGCTTCTAACTTCGAATCGGGAGAGGTGGGAGGTGATGATCTCGAATATCTCGACGGGGATTCTCTCGCTCGGCCAAGTCGCCTTCGTGGGGCCAGAATGTTGGTTGGACGGAAGCAACAGAAGACCGACAGTGTCCGGAGTCGCGGGCGGAGGGAGCGAATCGGGGATCCGTCCACCCGACTCGAGGCCGGGTTGGTCGTTCATGGCTCTGGGATGCGCGGCGATGGCGGAACCGCAGCTCGAGAGGAGTCGTGGATGTGTCCAAGTCTAAGTCTGCGTCTGCACGCCCGCAGCGCAAATGGGGTGGTCGACGTTGTTGCGGGGAGAGTTTGTTCGGATGGATGGAGTCGGCGTCGGCGTCGGCGTCGGAGGTAGAGGAGGGAGAGGAGGGAGAGGGAGAGGGAGAGAGTTCAGGGAAGCCGGGGGTAGATGGTGGGGTGACGGGAGAAGCCAGAGACGGAACGGCGAGCTTGGTGGAATTTGAGTGCGGCCGTGAGCGAGTTGAATATGGCGCTGCGTATGCGTAATGATGCTGGCGCTGCTGGTGCTGGGTCGATCTTTGCGGAGGAGAGGTTTCGGTTCGCGGGCGGCGTAGGTTGGGGCCGCAGGGCCTTAGTAGGCAGACGGTGGTGGCCTGGTCTGGGATGGAGGGCGGACGGGCTGGATCGGGATGAAGGCGCGACTAGTGGCGAAGTCTGGAGATAGATGGTGGACTCGACAACTGGAGAATGGGGGGAAACAGGCAGTATCATAAATAGTTGTGGTCTAGTAGAGGCTCGAGTCGGTACTATGTGACTTTATGTGGTGAGGTGACTCGGGGTCGAGTCTAACGTAGTAGGAGAGTCGGTAGAGCCGGGTGCGTGGGGCAAGACGGCCCATCCCCCCCGAAACAGGACCGGCAGGCTGAAGTCTGTGTTTGCGAAAGATGGCGACGCGGCCACGGGCTGACGCAGGGCGGTGAAATGTGCCAAAGTATGCATACGTGAGTTGAGTAAAGGGATGTCGCAGTTTGTGGGAGAAAGGGAGAAAGAGAGAAAGAGGAGCGGACGTGGTTGAGGTTTGACGACAGGGCTTCAAAAGGAGACCAGGGTGGACGAAGTGAGGGAGGGCAAACACCCCACGGCAGCACTCGCAGTGACAATCCCATCCATCTATGTGTTCCCCCAAGGATCTATTCAACACCTGCGGGAATTGCCCTGTTGGTAACGCATCCCACCTGTTTGTCGATGCCCTAGGATAAACGGGGCATCCAAGGGGACAACGGAAGGAGGGGACACACGGGCGCTCGGTGGCATGACAGCGCCGTCATTCCGACCAGACGCCGCCCGGTCTCGGCCGCCAACCTCCGAACGGAACGGAAACCTATCAGTTGTCTCTCTCTATACTCTGCTTTTGCCATTATTGTATCCGTATGATGATCAAACGTCTACCAGTATGTAGACAGAACTGCGCTCCATCCCATGTCTTCCCCCCCCCCCACGCACGACAAAGCAAGTCCTTGCGTCCGTCCAATGTAGGTTGCTTCCCGGCTTTTCTTTGGCAGTCTCTGCGTCCAATCAACAACACGGCATTAGCCCACTGCCCTGAGGGGGCGCGGCTCCGCACTATGACACGGCTTCGTACCAACCACCAGAGACCGAATGTGTACATTTTGAAGAAATTAGGACTGTGGCTTGACGCCAGTACCTCTACTATGCATAGTAGGTACCTAGGTATCTACCTACCTAGTACTTACCTAGGCATCTACATCTCGATCTTGGCTAGGTACCTGGGAATGCATGGCCATCCAGTAGCTGCCTTGGCTCTGCCTCACACTTGGCAGCAAAGCCGCTGGTACTCATCGCAATCATACCCTCTCCCATGGAAGAATGCGAGATACCACCCGCCTCTGCGCATTGGATCGGCCATCTTCCACCAGCCCACCCTTCATCTGGGGCATCCAACCCCCTGTAGCCTCCGTTCTGCGGGGGAAACAGGGCCGTGTCTCGTGGGGAAATTTTCTGCCCAGCGCGGAGAAGTTTGGGGGAAACGCGACGCTGGGCGCTTCCTTGCAGGCCTGGGCAGCGGGCGGATCCGGGGATGGATGCATCGTCCATGGCATGATGCTCACTCGTTTTTTTCTTTCACCCGGCTCACGCGAGAGCCCGTCCTAAGACAGACGGGATTCTTGACTCTTTGGTTTATGTGTTATTGAACGACAGGCCCTAAACAAAGGTATCACACGATATAGAGGCTATTACAATCCGATGGAGACGTGAGCGTGCTGCGAGCAAGCTACGAAGCATGCCCATGTGCCCAAGAAAACGCCGAGTCCCGAGGCTACGTAATTACTTTCCATCCATCCACGCCACAAGCACAGCCAGTGGCATCCCAGCCGGTTTTCGATTCAGCTTAGTTGCCCCAGAACCAGTATCTAAGAGCCATGTCAGCTTCCGCTCGCACTGTGCAAAGAATGGGGATGGATGAGACGACTTACACTGTGGCATACTGGACCACAAAGGACGCTTCCTTTCCCTCGCACGTGGCCGGGGCGCTCCCACCGGCCGTCGTCAGGCGGTAGACCTCCTTGATGCCGTGCGTGGCGCCCTCGCGGGCCGTCAGCTTCAGCCATGCCACGGCGGCCTCGCCCTGCTGGCCGACGGGGGCGTCCGAGGGCGCGGGCGACGTGCTGTTCTTCTCGCACGGCGCGCGCCCGATGTCGATGCCTTGTGAGTCGAGGTTGAAGAAGGGCGTTGTGGCGTTGGTGAAGTAGTGCAAGCCGGACTCGAGCATGCCGCTCGGGCCGAGCTCCTGCGCCTCGGCGAGGTCGAAGTGCACCGCCATGCCGGGGATGCGCGCCAGGAGGTCCGGGTACAGCGCCGCGACGCAGCTGGCGTTGAAGAGGTGGGCGAGAGCGCCGGCGGCCACGGGCGGCGACGACGGGTCGCTGGTGTCACACGTGTAGTTCTGCGTGCCGCGGCCGACGGCGACGTGGTGGAGGGAGAGGCCCGATGACGGGACGGGGAGTGCTTCGGGAGCTAACGGCGGCACACACGTTGTCAGCACTCAGTTGCATTGCACACACGAGGGGCATGGGCCAGTCAAGAGCGAGCTTACCGATGGGCATCTTGGCCTTTGACAGGTCACACACGGCGGCCTTGCCGGAGGTCTTCGCTGCCTGGACCTTCTCGGCGAGACTGTTGAAGTATCCCGACAGAGATCCTAGCGAGTCGACGGCGGACCGGGCATCATGGATGACGACCTTGGGAGTGGTGGGGGCGGCAGAGGCAGCCACGGCCAGAACCGATAGCAATATCGTTGACAGCTGCATGTTGGCGTCTGAATTGGAGATGGGTGAATGGGTGTGTGTAAGTCGGTGGAGGTGCGAAGTAGTCGTTTCGAGTTTCTCGTGATTCGATGAGAGCGAGACCGTCCAGCGTCGTAACAGAAACCAAGTGTAATCCCAAAACACAGACAGAAGCTCAAGGTAGATCAGATGGAGAGAGATATGGAGACGGAGATGGAGAGAAACAGAAATAAGAAGAGATGGAAAATAAGGAAATAAAGGAAATAAGGAAACGGAAAAGGAAAAAGGGAAAAAAGAGAAAAAGACCCCGGAGCGTCTTGATGTACTGGGAGACACAGAGACAGATGCAAGAGATGGTATTCTTTCTTTCCATCACGAGAGAACGGAGGCGCTCGCCTCTATTATACGAAACAACGAGCTGCATGGCAGCGAGTCACAACAGGAGGGGGGGAGGGGAAACGCGCATCCGTTCCCTGTATCGCTCGGCGGCAAGTCGACCTCGGGATAGTCCCCAGCAGCGAAACAGCGGGCGGCTATTGGCTCCCGGGGGGGGGGCGAAACGAACTGGGTACCGCCGAGACGACGACGACGGCAGACACGGGACAAGCAGCCGCCCGGCGCGAAAAACCAAGTTCCCCTCCAGGGTCCTGGGTGTTAATTATGTTATGTGCGAGGGTGGATTTTGCCTGCTGCTTGGGGGAGTGCGGCGCGTGGAAAACGGACGCGGGACATCCAATGGATCCAGACGACGGAGCCGACATGCGGGACGGTGCGCGACCGAAGCCGGTGATTGGCCGGCGACCGGGACCTTTTAAGCGCCTGGCTCCGGGTACATGCATGATATGCGCATTCTAAACCTGGGCGGACGACATGGGCAGGAAACGTGGGCTAATAATTGTCGCTCGACTGCGTTGTTGAATGCGACAGAAACGACGGAAACGGAAACGGAAGGCGACACGAGTTTCTGTCCGTCCCACGTGAAGGGTTGCATCCCGGTGGATCAGTAGAGTGCCTTGTAGTATTGGGCAAGGTGGGAAGAGGCGAGGTGTAGTAGACAGAGGTACGTTTGACCTCACACTACCAAGACGAGACAGAAGAAACCGCGCCGTCAAACTACAACGAGAAGAGGAAGAACAGAAACGAAGAATAGAAATCTAGCATCTACATCTCGTCAAACCAGCAAACGACAAACGTCATCGCCAAACACCCACCAACCCCATCGCCGCAACGCACCATCCCCCCCACACCAACCTGCTAAGATCCCAAGATGCCAGATCCCAAGATATCCATATCTCCTCCTCGAACCAACCACCATCTCCAATCCCCCCATAAGCCAAAAGCCAAGACACATGTCCACTGGGCAGAACCCGCGCCGTCTTCTCCGAGGCAATATACCCCGAGTCGATCCTGACCGTCTAAGCTGGACACCCACTCACCCACCCACCCTTGTAAGTTGCAACCCTCGTCCTATGCGGATATCCGCCGACTGGCCTCGCTCGCGCGTCCCATTGGCCGCTCGCCGACTAGCATCTTGGGTCGCCAGATGCGGCCAGCGCCTGCGAAGAGCCAAGACGACGCAGAAAATAGATCCGTGGAGCCGCGCGGCCCCATAATTCCAATTTGGTCGTGGTTCTTTCGTGCATTGGAGCTAGATAGGTAGTTGCGGCAATCTGGTCGGCCTTCAAATCATCGACGGCTTCTCGCGTCGGCCATTGACCGGCTCGAAAGGGCAGGTTGATGAATGCGTTCGACTCGGACAACGTCGCCAAGAGACAATAGCGCCGTTTCTGATGCCGCTCATCGCCAGCTGTGCCTCGTACGCGAAGAGAATGCAAACCCATAGCTTTGATTGATTGATAGTGACCGCTACCCAAGAAACACCCCTATGACATACTACACACATACTGATTACACGCACGACACGAGGTCCTCCTCATGACTCCCCGTCGTGGCCACCCTCCTTCTTTCTATCCCTCGTCTACTTCCCGGGGTTCTTGGGCGCTTCGTCCATCGGGCTCCCTGCCCCCGCCAACCCTGCCGCCGCTGCTGCCGCCGCCGTCGATTCGATATGGGACTCAAAGTCCGATGATCCAAGCCAAAACATCGACACAAACACCAGGAGGTGGAGTGCCACGCAGTACACTGCAAACAGGTTTCGGCTCGTGCGAGATGCCAGCACCATCCTGGTGAGCGAGTACACCACCCGCTCCGGCAAACTCATCCGCTGGTACGCCCTTGCCGACTCTCGGCCGCGGAATGCCGCAAACGGCGAGATGTTGGACTCGTAAGCCTGGCGATAGCGATCCAGGGCGATGCCAGGGTTGCCGGTTTCGCCGATCGAAACTGTCGAGGGGTTTGGGTTCGACCCGTACGCCGACGACGTGGCCGCACCCCCGCGGTTGAAGGTCGAGACATACCTCGTCTTCTCGTACAGGTTCAAGTTGTCCTTTTGCAGCGCCGCCACCTCCTGCCGCAGCTGTGACACTGACCTGTGAGTATACGACAGTTCTTGCTCCAGCTCTGCGTTCTTCTTCTTGAACCGATCGCGCTGTGCCGTAACCATGGGCAAGATGCCCGAGCCGCCTCCGTAAACCTGCTCACGATCGCCCATGCCACGCGGGTCCATGCCGCTGATGATGGATGACGTGGGCGAGATGCGCCCGCTCTTGCGCCCGGCCGTCCTGGTGACATATGTCCCAGCAACAGATGCTCCCGACGGGAAGGCATTGGCGCCCTCCTCTTGGATGTTCTCCAAGTCACTCTCCAGCTTCTCGTTGAGGTTCTGAGATCTCTCTAGCTCTGCATTCGTCCTTGACAGCTCCTCCTGGAGATCCTCCAGTCGAGTTTGCAGGTCTCGGTGCGAAACTCGGAGGACCGTCAGCTCGTCGCCCAACTTCTTGTTTCGTGCCAGCAAGAGCTTCTCCAGAGCATTGCCCTTGGCGTCACTCGCCTCGATCGGGTCTCGGACATCGTCGTCATCCCCGGTCGAGAACTCTATGCTCTTCAGCACCTCTAGTTCTTGCTTGACATCGTCGTAATCGTTCCACTTTTGAACCTTGGCCTTGAGAGCATCTCGCTCATCCTTCAACGAAGACACCTCCCTCTCCATGGATCGTAATCGAGCATCAAGGTTTCGCTTCAGTCCCTCCTTTTCCACCCTGGCAGCGTCCAGCTTGCGAATCATGGACTGGTTCTCTGAACGCATACGCATGTATCCGGGGTCATCCTCCAGCGATGTCTCAGGTTGGGATTGCACCAAAGACTTGGCCTGGGCCAGTTCCAGTCTCATCTGTTCATTTCGGGACTCCACCTCAGCCAATCGTGTGCTTGTGCGCTCGAGATCCGAGTGAAGCATCTCAAGCTCAGCGCTAGAGACCTGACTGCGTTGGTCCTGGTCATCCGCCCCCTTACCCAACCGTTGGTTGACCTCGTAACTCGCCCTCATCTCATTCAAAAGACGATCTTGGTTTTCCAACTTGTCTTCCAACGCCTTCTCCTTGGCTTCCCAATTGTCCTTCTTCTCCTCAAGTACCGCAGTCCATGACGACTCAACTTCCTTGACCCGGCTTTCCAGGTCGCTGTCGAGCTCTTTCCGGGTAGTCCGCTCGGTTTGAAGCCTCGTCTCGGTGTCTTCCAGCTGGGATGTAAGCTTCGAAACACTCTCCTGGAGATGCTTGTTCTCTTCGGTGAGTTTAGGTAGAGTATCCTCAGACATGAGCATTGAATCAACCGAGGCCTCGAGTAAGGGGTACGGATCTGGCGCATCGGAGAAGGACGTATAAGTTTGCAGAAACGCCGAGTTGACAGACTTGGTATGGTTCGTGAGGAGATCGATAAAGGTTTGGTAGGCTATATCCGCGGTTAATCCTTGTCAGAACAATCGTCTGGACCAGTGTCCTTCACGTCTAATCTATACCTTTCAGGAGGCCCTTGATCTCTGTCAATTTGGACCCATCATCCAGCTTTCGAAAGTCCTTGGTCTTTTGCGCCAGCTCCTTGCGTTGGACTGTTGAGTCGCGCTGGTAGGCTACAATATCGGAAGCAGTGTTGTCGAGCGTTGATACGAGGCTGGTGAGGTCGATGTCTGGCGCCACTTGTCAGTGCTACTTCTGAGACTTCCATGATAGATAGAGTCGTACTTCGCCAAGATGATATCGCATGCTGGAACTTGTTCTCCCCCTCGAACGTTGGGCCGCCAACCTCGACTGGCTCTGCCGCCGACGCCAGCGCAGCTTCTACAATGGCGTCTGTCATGATGGATGAAGCGGTTCAGGGGCTGCACGGATTCGCTAGACAGGCAGCCTTCACCGCCACGATAGTACAATGGCGAACGTCTGGTATTCGGGGTTGTTGGCCACTAGCAGTTTGTAGTCGAAATTCGCGATCGTCGCAGTGAATTCGTAGAGTTCATGATCCAGGTCGGGATCCAGATCAGGAGGGCCTAGCTGTGAACGTGTTCCGTTCGGTTGATGGCGCGGCCCTGGGCGCCCATTGGCTGAGAGAGCCACCAGGCTGAGGACGCCAAGCCCTGCGCCACAGGGACCCAACCACCCCGCCACAGCCTCGCGCTGGCGCTAGGCACAACTCCAGCTCCTTGCAGCTCCAGCTACGTATTGTCTCCACTGATGTCAACTGACGCCAGCCTCGAGCTATCGCCGTCGCACTTAGACTCCCCGACCTTTTTACAGTCGCGACTCCGAGAACGAGACAGTCGCGCAGATGAGGCTACCGCCTGAACCGCCGCTATGACATCCGACGGCCCAGGCAACGAGCCTGCCACCAGCCTGTGTCGCGCCAGCCGAGAAGACGGGCCCTTCGTCTTGCGCTCCTTGTTGGACGACGTGCCTCTCTCGCCGGATGGCTCCCAGGACGACATCAAGATAAACTGTGTCGACTACTTGGGTAAGTAGCCTTCTGTAAGGATCCGCTCCGCGAAGTCCGTGTGCTGACGCCTTTTACTGCAGACAACAACCTATACGTCGGCACCTCTGCCTCCGAGCTACTTCACTTCGTTCAAATCCCCCCCGATCCCAGCGACAGATCCGGTCAACCCGTCTACATCTTGGCATCCCGATTATGCCCTGCTTTTGCAGAACCCTCCGCCACTCCCGCCAGCTCTCACCCTGGCGTTCAACAAATCCTGCTACTGCCTCGCGTTGGCAAAGCATGCATCCTATGCAATTGGACCGTTACCTTCTACTCCTTACCCGAACTCAGCCCGGTATTCGGAACTACCCAAGTCAAGAATTGCAACTGGATAGGTGGTATCGACTTAAATGAACTGGCCGCAGATGCTAGAGGCGCTGAGAGGAACCCCGGTGTAACAATCCTGCTCTCTCTCAATCGTAGGATACAAGTCGTTCGCATTGGTGAAGATGCGCGAGTGCACAAGGTACCATTCATCAAAGTTCCTGTTGATCCTACCTAATCCTTGATAGAAAATTGACTTCTCCGGAAGCACCCTATCAGTACGACGAGACTCGTTCGCATGCGTCGCCGACTCCAAGGCGTATGCGCTTGTGGATGTGGATCGGCAGCTCAAGATTCCCCTCATGAACATATCGTCTCTAGAAGAATCCGCCCCTGGTGAGCTTGGGCAAGCGCAAAGTCTTACGACTGATACTGCCAGTGGGATATTGCGAAGTTCTTCGTCGGCAGGAAACCGACCATCTGCC
Organism: Neonectria ditissima; assembly: GCA_001305505.1. NCBI lineage: Eukaryota > Fungi > Ascomycota > Sordariomycetes > Hypocreales > Nectriaceae > Neonectria > Neonectria ditissima. The sequence continues at coordinate 962,424 of LDPL01000009.1, forward strand.
ACACCTAACCATAGTCGAAGCACAAGCCTTGGTGGCTCGATGCTGGGGTCCATTCGTCGCCAAGAACAGCGTGCGAATGATACTGATGGTCAGGTATTCCAGGCCCCCTCACCTTCGCCGAGTCCGAAACCACCCGGTGACGGCCCTTCCACAAGTCCCCCGTCATTGGACAAACCATTACCTGCTGCGCCTTCACCATCAGCAACTCCAATCCAGTCCGCAAACCCCAGACCAAAACCTGGAGCGGTATTTCTTAAACCGCACATTGCCTCTCCAACTCCAGATGAATTTCTCATCGTCACTGGTACAAGCCCCTTGGAACCCGGTATCGGCATGTTTGTCAATCTCGATGGCGACCCAACTCGCCCAACACTAGAGTTCGAAAGGTATCCCAAGGAGGTTGTTGTGTACAGTCCTTCTGGGGATTTACCGTCATCCCGATCTGCTCTACCGGATGAAGAGGAGGGCTACGTTTTGGCCTCAATGGCAAAGGATTTTGAAGACGGCTTACATCATGGTCTTGAGATTCAACGTTTTGATTCAGGCGCTGAATCAAACCCAGGAAGATATTGGCTTGAGGCGCCAGAGGTTGCAAGGGCTGGAGTTTATGGCATTCGCTCGTTGGCGGGTAGCGAAGAAACGAAATTCGAGGAGATTGTTGAGAGGCTGTGTCAGAGGAGGTTTACTCCTTTTTCAGTCGGTTCTGACGTCACCAGCTCTTCCTCGCTGAAGAACTCGGACTCAAGAACAGCGTTATCTATAGAGCGGCTTTCGAAAGAGAAGGAATTGTTTGATCAGAACCTCGACTCTCAAGACGAAGAATCATTGCCCGAGGAGTGGGAAGCAAGTCGAAACCAGGAGGGAGAGGACTTTGCCCGGCGGCTCGCAAAAGCAGAAGCGAGCCTGGCAGTTTGGACCGGTAACCAGATCTGGTGGGCGATTCGCAACCCGCTACTCATCCAACTAGATGCGGTTCTTAAAGCTGCATGCTCCGAGGGGTATACAAGCCCACATAATATCGACAGGCGAGCAATATTTACCATGCTGAACTCCATTCGGGGTCGGGATGCCCGGACGGAGTTGGAGTTTATGACTCTAGGCTATATACGACAGAAGGCGGGGGTACTACTCCTAACAAGCTTACTACGATCTTCGGAAGAGCAACGGTTTTCGGACCCGGAGATGAAAGCCCTTGAGGAGGTCCTGGTCGATAGCAGCCTCGATCCGAGAGTCGTGCTATCACTAGTTCCAGGCATAAGGAACGAAATCATCGAAGGTCGGCGAGGAATCTGGATCTATGGAGGTGTCAGGGAAACGGCAGAGCCCTACCTCCGAAGCAAAGAGTTTGAAAAGACCGTGAAGGACTCCATCTCGACTCTGGCGCCCTCAATCATGCACTTTCTCCGGCGATTCTTGGGGGCGTGGCGAAAGAAGAAGGGCTTTGGCAGTGTTGCCGACGAGCGCGAGGTATTTCGCACCGTCGACGCCGCTCTGTTGTTGGTCCTTCTCGAGATCGACCATCACGCTCCGAAGGGCTTCGGCAAAGGCGGCGCGGTCAGATCTGAGCTCAACGACGTTGTTGACAAGGGCGTGGACTGCTTCGAACGCGCTGTCGATTTGCTCGAGTCGTATCACCGCCTCTTTGTCCTAAGCCGGCTGTACCAGAGCCGCAAAATGGCCGGCGACGTGCTGGCGACTTGGAGGCGCATTGTCGAGGGCGAACAAGACGACGGCCAGGAGCTCCGCGATGGCGAGCAACGCGTACGCGAATACCTTGCGAAGATTAGCAGCCAGCCTCTCGTCCAAGAGTACGGCGTCTGGCTGGCCAACCGCAATCCGAAGTTAGGCGTGCAGGTCTTCGCTGAGGACAAGGGCCGGGCTCCCAAATTCGAGCCCGCCCAGGTGGTCGAGATCCTCCGCGAGGAGGCCCCCGCGGCGGTCAAGTATTACCTCGAGCACCTCGTCTTCGGCAAGGGGCATACCACATATGTCAACGACCTCATCGCCTACTATCTCGACGTCGTCGTCACGGATCTCGAGACGTCGTCGGCAAGCCGAGATACCGTCATCGCGACATACGAGGCGTACCGCGCCCTTCAAGCTCCAAAGCCCACGTACCACCACTTCCTCAGGGACAACGCCCCCGAGGACAACGAGGTCTGGCACAGCCGACTTAGGCTCCTCCAACTCCTCGGTGGGAACCACGATTACGACGCCGCGGGTATCCGCGATCGCATCGCCATGCTGCCCTCAGACCTCCTCGTCCCAGAGACCATCATCCTCGCAGGCCGTGCCCACCAGCACGAAGACGCCCTGCGCCTGCTCATCCACAACCTCGGCGACTACGACACGGCCGTCTCGTACTGCCTCCGCGTCGGCTCCGGCTCCGGCGCTGCCCCGTCCTCGGCCGACGAGCAGCGCCGCCTCTTCCACGTGGTCCTCCGCGAGCTGTTGGCCCTCGACGACGTCAGCGACCGCATCGAGCAGACGGGCGCGCTGCTGGAACGCTTCGGCGGCTATTTCGAGATCGACGAGGTCCTCAGCCTCATCCCCGATAGCTGGTCAGTCGACATCGTCGCCGGGTTCCTTGTCGGCGCGCTCAAGCGGCTTGTGGGCGAGCGTCACGAGAGCATGCTCATCAGGGCGCTCAGCGGCGCGGAGAACTTGCGCATCAACTACGATTTCGTCGTCAAGGTGGAGGAGAAGGGGCCGAGCATTGAGGCTCCCAACTAGTATGGTAATGGTGGAAGATGCAAGTGCTGTACGTCGATCACCTGTTGTATCGGCGACTATATCCAGCAACGAGAATTTACTACACTTTGATATCGTACCGGTGCAACCACACATCCATCCACTTGTAATCGCACTAGTATTCCACCATCTCGTAAGGCCACGCGTACACTACATGTCTTGAGCGGGCGGCAACTAGACCTACGCCACGGGCTCGGAATCCAGGTTTCGACAGCAGCGCCCCGGTTCAAGGCCCTCGTGGATCCACGCTAGGGACATTCTTCACATGCAAGGGAGGATTCTGGCCACGTTGCCCAAGAAGGGGGAGTATTGGCGCTTACTCGTGGAAGGGGAGAGGCGAGCGAGTAAAGATTTCATAGGATATTTCAATGATTCTTTCATAGTTAGGTGCATTATTATCAATTCATCGACTTAGGTTTTAAGTAGGTGTAGCTGTCCGTCCAGCACCGACTCCAGATACTCCAATACATCAGCCCCTTCAATCATAGCGTTCCAGCTACAGGAAGACACGAACAAAACGATGTCGTAAAGACAGGAAATCAGCTCGAAAACCCCGAATATCCATCGTAAGACACACGAGCTCCAAGCAAACATGCTCCTCTTGCCCCAAAAAGCACAGGTTCTTTGAAATCATCCATTATTGATCGTCGTGAAGCCATGAGCTGGCAAATAAGCCCACCAAAGTGAGAGAAAATAGAGACGAAAAACACAGGGGTATCGATACGTCAACTCCCAAGCACAAATCCAAACAGAAGGAGCAGAGCCCTCTTCTCGTTCCCATACCCGCCCAGAGTCATCATAAATCCTGTCCCAGTAGCCGTAATCATAGTCCCACAGTCCGGAAATTTCCGTTTTCTAATACATTATCGCGTACGCCATCCTTGCCATGCTCTTTTTTTCTTTTCAAGTAGTTTGTGTGGTGTGGGGAGTAGGGATGTTTAGACGGTAGCCGTCTTGTTCTCCAGCATCATCTGCATCTCCTCGAGCTGCTCCCCCGTAGGATCATCCGAGATCCAAGGGCCCTTCTCCTCCTCAGTAGCTCCGAGGAAGCCCTCGGCTCGCTTCAGGGTCTGAACATCAAGGTCGGTCACGTAAGCATTGCCATCGGAGAGCTTGATGCGGACCTCGTGGTCAGTAGACAACATCATGTCGTCCTTAGCTAGGCGTCGGGGGCCATCAAACACGGCCATGACGCGCTTCTTCATCGTCATCTGGCCCTTGTCGAAGCCCCACGACGAGGGGTAGTCGCGGCGGCTCTTGCGGCCGCGGCTCTTAGTGGTGAGCGTCACGCCGCCACGGGAGTGGGTGACGCCACGCGACTTCTGGACGCCATTGGCGGGGTTGCCCTTCTTCCTCGTCATGGGCGAATGACTGGCCTTGGAGGAGTCATCACGATCCTCCTCATCGCCAGTCTCGACTTCCTCATCCTCATCCGAGGCCGACGTAGCCTCGGTGGTCGTGGGAAGGTTGTTCTTCTCCAGAGTCTGGTGGACATCCTTATCGTTCTCAACCTCGGCAAGGCGCTTCGCATTGATAGCCTCGGCTGGATCCTCTTGCTGCACAATGCGCAGCACACAGTCATCCAGATGTTCGTAGAAGTCTTGGGCATTGGAGAAGGTCTGCGAACAAGTGCTACACTTGCCGGTGGCGTCAGGGGCGTAGCCGGTCAACTTCTTGCCGGTGTTGACGTTGGTCGACTTCTTGCGGCTGTTGGGGGGAGTCTGCTCCACGCCGTGGACGGCAGTCAAGTGACGCTTGAAGACGTCGGCACGGTTGAACGACTTCTCAGCAGCCGATCCAGAGCCGGGACAGAAACCGCACACCATGGTGCCCTTGTAATGGGTCAGGGTGTGTCGGTTCTTGTCGTACTTGCGAGCGAAGCCCTTGACGTGGTACTCGCACGTCTGGATAGGGCACTTCTCGGGACGCTCGTTCTGGTGAGTCAACATGTGGGCCTTGAGGTCCTTGAAGGTCTTGCCACAGTCGGGCCAGGTGCATCGCAGCTTCTCCTTGTCATCGCTGCTGTGGTAGTCACCAGGGGTGGGCGCGACGAAGTGGCTCATGCTGGTGGCGCGGACCTGGTTGTCGATGGGAGCACCATAGGGACTGCTGGGGAAGGCGGGTTGGAAGGGGCCGCTATGGAGGAAGGGCGAGGAGCTGTTGGTGCGCATCATGTTTGGCTGAGGCGACGAGGCGGTAGCTGACGGCGACGAAGGATAGTGGTGGGTAGGCTGCTGGAAGTGTGCATCAAATGAGGGCATTCCCATTGGGGGGCGCGTAACATCAGGTTGGATGAGCGCTGGGTCTGTCGCAGGCGCGAGGTCAGCAATCATGGTTGGAGACGTAGCAATGGCAGCAGCAGAGCTTGACGAGATGCGCGACGGTGACCAAGCAGAGGACTGAAGAGGGGCAACGAAATGGCCGCTACTCTGAGAAAAGAAAGCAGCGGCGCGTCTGTTTGGTGAAGGATTGGTGACAAAGTGCCGGGCTGGTTGGGACGGCCACCGGCGTGTCTCAGTTGGAGAAATAGCCAACGACGGGCCAAGGAGACGGCGTCTCTTGGAGCAGGGAGAAGAGCGGGTGGTAGCGGATATGGGAGTGGGAGTGGGAGTAGGGGTAGGAGTGGTGGGAGTAGAGGAGATGGTAGCAGTGGTGTTGGTGTTGGAGTTGGTATTGTTGTTGCTGTTGCCAAAAAAGAACGAAGAAGAAGACGACGATGACGACGAAGAACCCGAAGGAGAAAAAAGAAAGCCATGTTGACGGTGACGACCGTGTTGTTCAACGGCCACTCCGGCTCGGTCCTGCGCTACAGGAAGCGCCGATGAAGGAAAAGTGGAAGCGGACGAACAGGCGGCAGTGGTAGTGGCAATGGTAGTGGCAGTGGTGTGACAGGGGTAAGGGTATGCAAGCGAATGGCGGGGAGGCCTCTGCCGCTGCGCAGCTGGGAAACGAGGCGAAGCAACAACAGCAACGGGAACAGTGGAAGCGGCATCCAACTCACCAACAAAGCCCTTGGGGGCACCAAAGTCGTAGGCCGCCAGCTCCTCCATGCCGGGGGGAGCAAACGACGAGTAGTCGGAACCGACAATGTAGTCGTTGCCGACGATGCCGGGCTGCACGCCCAGGTGCGGGTTCCAGTCGGGCACGGCGCCCATCTGGCCGTGGTTGGATTCCGGGGATCCGATGTTGGAGGACGCCGCCGACGGCGCAGAGGCCGTGGACCCGCTGGAAGAAGGCATTCGCATGTCCGTCTCGTCGTACATGCCGGGCGAGGCGCGGCCGTTGAGCATGTAGTTGCTGGGCGCCGCCTCGGCGTACAGCGCGGGCTCAAAACCCATGGAACCGGGAAACACGTCCGGGCCGTTGAGCTGCTGGTGATGGAAGCTGCCATATGCGTCGGCGGGAATGCTCACGTCCATGGGGCCCGAAGAGTAGACGGCGTGGTGGGCGAACTCGTCGGCCGAGTCGCTGTGGTGATGTGGAGGGAACATGGCGTAGGGCTGTTCTGTCAGGGATGCCATGGTGTGGTCGGTGGTGAGGCGGGAAGGATGCGGGAGCGCGAGGTGCGGCCGGAGGCAGTGCTCGTCAAGGCGATTGCGATTGAGTTGCGGACGCGGATGCGGTCACCTTTATCTGAAATGGGCAAGAAACCGCAAAGGTCAGGTCTCGGGGTTCGTGCCAGATGCAGACACACAGTCACTCACCTGCACCAGTTCGCATTCCAAGTGAGCGAGGAGATGTTGTCGTGGCTGGAGTGATCCGTCAAGTATACGAATCGCGCCAGGTCGTCCAAGTTGAGGTTTTCGTTCTTTGTCCTGTAGTGGGGTCAAGATATGTTGGTGATGTTGGCTGTATATATATATGTATACAAGTTTCCGTCTTAGTGTCGAATCACCACAAGAGTGAAGGGCTGGAGACAAAACAGGAGGGGAGGTGTTGTGTTGTGTTGGTGCGGCGCCGGGAGGAATCTCTCAGAGCCCTCGGGTATATATGCCGCCGTCGTCGAGACAAGCAAGTCAGCGAAGGTAAAGTTCAAGGCAAAGAGCCAGAAGACAAGTCCGGTATTCAGTGATGGGATATGGCCACGAGGCTTTCTTGAATTCGAGGAGGGTTGGGGGCTCCAAGATAGATATAGACAAGGCACCAGGAGCACCTGCATCTGGGCCCAGTCCGTGACGGATCGGTCGCTCCCAGTCGAGATGGATGCTCCATCCAGCCCAGACTAGAGCCACGAGCAAACTAGGGCCCAGGAGCAGCGCAGCGAGCATGGGTGAGCGAGAGCCAGCCCAGCCTAGAGAGGAGGAGAAGGAGGAGGAGGAGAGGCAGGCCGGAGAGAGGCGTGTGCGCCGTAAGTCCTGGGGGTGTGTGGTTGTGGTGTGGAGTGGACGTGGATGTGGGTTGTGGATGTGGGATGTGGATGCCCGTGGATGTGGTCGTCGGTCGGTGGGTGGGCGGGTGAGCGAGGCAGAGGCGGGCCACCAGCGCCCAGCCTCAATCGGGGACCGGGGTGCAGCGCTGCAGAGCCATTTTGGGGGTGCGAGAAAAAGTTACACGCGAGAACCCGATGCCGCCCACCAGAGCCAGTTCCAGACTCGGTATTCGTGAAGGATGGATGGGGGAGAGAGCAGGGCAAATGGCGGAGAGGCATGTCACCGCCCTTGGGCCTCGGGCGCACCTTGGAGGGGGGTAGCCTCTGCGGTCCACCACGGGCAACCTCCCCAGGGAACTCTCCCAGTGGTGGAGGGCGTGTGTGCTGTCGTTGTCCGTGAGAGGAGGGGAGTGTTGATCATCTAATAGGGCGGAAAGCCCAAGGTATCGGGAGTATTGGTACCGGAGGGAAAGGCCTCCAGGGCGTTGCCAGGGGTGGCCACAGGGCGCAGAATGCTGCCGTGGCAGGCTGCAGGGGGCAGCGCAACTTGTACAGATACCTAAATCCCTGTACCCGATCAAGTGGACCGGGGCTTCGGAGCATCCCTGCGGAATCAATTCTCAATGGCATGTCCCAGTCCTAGGTCGTCACACACACTCGCACCCACGCTTTGCACTCAATCGACATCCAGCACTCCAGTACCACGCCCCGCGACAGGACGCCAACAGCCACCACCACCACCACCACCACCATCATCATCATCATCATCATCAGGGGGTCGTCCTCCCCCAAATCACAGCCCAGTGAAGATAACCCCACTGCGAGTGTGGCAGTACAATCAGTAGGTACATTGCCCGCGCGCCAGCGGTACACGGCAGACGCCCCCAAGCCAAGTCCTACCTAGCCCGCCCTCCTCCGCCCAGTCTGCTGCCACTCAATGAGAAACTCAACTTCAAGTTCGAGTTCGATTTCAGGCTCAAGCTCAAAGATGGAACTCCAAAGTCAAGACATGCACGGCGCAATGCCTTGCTCTGACGTTTCTCATTCCCCACCAGCCCACCAATTGCTCCATCCAGCCCAGGTTCCGTCTTCACCAGTATGCATGTGTTTTGTCTCGCCCCAGCCACTGCCACTACCACCACCACTACACGCGAGCGAGATCGTTGTGTCGGCGTGCCCCATTCCCGAATCCATGACCGCGGCCGCCCTTCCTCGGACCGTCGTTCAAATCATGTCTGACAAGGACCAGCCCATCGGTCTGGGGAACAGGCTATTCTACTTGACGCAACACTCCGCAATCAATGTATCCAATCTACCTCATGATATCACCAAACGTCAACCTTCGTGCCGTTCCATTCTCATTGGTACACTGCAGCCCTCGTCGAACTACCTACCTACCTAGGTATTCATAAATCTGCCCGGCTAAGGCAGACCGCGTTTGCACCTGCATCGTCGACGGTCCATTCCATCTCGTTAACCATATCCGTATCCATATCCGTCCGATTCCTGCAAGAGCCCGTTCGCTGTACCTGCCGCACCGAGGCACCGACATACATAACTGGCCGCAGTCGTCCCCTTGTAGGGCAGAGCACCGCCATCCCGTCCCAGATAGTGGAGGCTCTGCTGCTCTAGCACTGGGATAAAAATAATCCCCCACCCATTCATTGCCTGCCCCCTTATGCAGGTGCGCTATGTGTAGCATGTAGGTAGGCATGTATGTATGTACTCGTATGCTGTGCTGTGCTGTGCTGTGCTGTGCTGTGCCGTGCCGTGTCCTATTCTTGACTCTGTGCTCCCCACCACCAATCGCCCTCCTCCGTCTGCATTCCCGTTTGGTACTGGCTCCTCAATCCGTACCACAAAGGCGAAGGACAAAGACAAACTCAGTCACTCCCTCGCAATCGACACCGCAGCCCCCATACCACACCCTCACTCAGTGGCCAGTAAATAGCACGAAGCTGCGACCACCCACTTGGGCCACCACCCACTATCATCATTACCTCCTCCTCCTCTTCATCCTCCACTACCAACACCACCGCAACCTCTCTCCCCCTCACGGCCTCACGGCCTTCACCCCTGGTTCCGCAACCAATAGTAAGCGTCGGTCTCCACGGTCTAAATCGGCTCCGAGCCAGAGGGCGCAGCCCGGCCTCGCCCGCTCCCACCTTAACCTCAAAGTGATCCCCGAGAAAGCCTCCAGGCGCTCCGTCATTGGTCAGTTTTCAGGTCCCCGGTGGCGTTTCCCGAGGGCACTAGTCCTGGCACTTTGCCCAGTTCGGGCACTCGTGTCTCGCCCGCGCTGGAGATCACTGATGTCAGTCAATGTCAGGGGGCTGCTAGGTTTGATGACGATGGACAATGCCTGTCAACTCCCGTCAACGTGTTGAACGTCCCAAGGCCAGCTTGACTCCTACACCGTGTTCCTCGCCTGCCCAGTGCTTCGTTTCCTGGAGCATGTTTGTTTCATCTTGAAAATCCCTCCCCAGCAGTCTCCATAATCTCCATCCGTCCATACCCTTTAGAAGCTCCATAGAAGAAATTGCCCGACTGCTAAGCACTCCCACCTGCCTCTTCGCCACTTCGCGTCGACTCAACTCGGCGGGCAAACCCCTCCACCAAAGTCTCAACAGTTGCTGCGAGGGGTGAGGGTGTCCTTCATGAGCAGTGGCAGCGAAAGGCCAGCCCGTCATGTGCTGCAGAGCCTGGCTGAGCCGCAAGAGTCTGTCCATGCTGTATGCGTATCTTCAAGAGATACCGGTCCTGTGTGTCGTGTGTGTTACGCGAATCAATCAGTTGGCTTGCTCACCCCTCCATCAGAGGTACAAAGCACATCCATCCGTAATTTCATGTGAAAGCGCTGAACGGGCCAAAGCTTACTCAACCAAGGTATGACCGGACTGCGCGCAGGACCAGTCCGCCATACGGAGTACTGTAACTTATGGGAGAATGACGTCCTCTATTAGGTCAAGATGCGACTTTCTCATCCGAGTCGGCCTCGAAATGCCGGCGTCAAAACCACCCGGCTCCAACACCAGGTTGCGGCCCCCCTGTCGTAGATAGACACCGTTCGATCTGGGATATCTCGCTTGCTTGGTTGCTCAGGACGATGTGGCCTCAGCTTCCAAGTCGACATGTCGCCCGGCTTCTACCGGCCGCCACAGGCCCGTGGCGTCGGTATTCACACCGTTTGAGTTCCATCCGCCATCTACCGCCTACCGCCTATTGTCTCCGCCCACGGGCATTGAACCCGGAAGTTTAAACGGTTAAAGCTGCCTTGCGAAGGTTGACTTTGGAGCCGTGTCCCAGCTGGCGCTCCACCTACGACGTAGTAGGTGTTGCGCAAAGTTTCTAGAGGGGATATCTGGCGATGATGGTTCAAGCCGTAGTCGCAACCGGCATAGCGTTGGCTAAGCCTTGTTGATGAGCATACCCTACAGATGTAGGCCCGGGTGTGATTGGGCATCGTACGGCGGCAGAGCCCCTTGCCTGATGAAGCCAAAGAAAGTTATTAAAAGAAGCGACGTGATGGCGGTGCACCCGCACCCCCTGGTGCCTAGAGGTGCTTCCCCAAGTGCCTTTAGGGCATCCTGGCGTGGCACACTGCAGCGGGGGGGTCAGCAGCCCAAATGCCAAGAAATGGGGATCACGATGAGGGAGGTGATCGATGCGACAGGATGCGATGCAAATCCATCCAAAGCAATACCGCGCCGCCGTACCATCCCGCATCATCTTAGGTTCAGCGCCGGCAATATGGATGTTCGGTTGGTGGCGCTGAGGCATGTTGAGACCAGCACACCATACCATGGGTTCGTTTGCTTGCTTGTTACCAGGTTAGTTGGTAGATCCGTTCAATCACCAACGCCGTGCAGCTCGCTGGGCGCGATCATATCCATACGTACCGTCTGTTTCTAGGGTTTGTGACACCCTGCGATTGCGAGTCATCGTATCCAACAACTTGCATGTCATCGCATGGTATCGCTGTCCTGGTTCGTCCGTCGTTGTATCGCCTACTTGCTCACTGACAGGCGTCATGGGACGGTATTAGATTACATGAGGGGACACCGAGCGTCTTACCTAGCTATGCATGTTTAACATGGTGTTACCGTCACTCTAATTAGCACGAAGTGCAACACGCCGTCATTCCAACCATCCCCACGGGCTGGTGGTGACATGGCCCGAAGAAAAACCCCACGCACGAGGGTACGTCGTACTTGCTACTTACATAGAGCTCGTCAGTGCAGTAAAAGACCGATCGGGGTAAATATCGAAGACAAGTGATCTGTCTCGACGTTGGCGCCCTGAGCGGCTGCCTAGGCCCGTAGTAGGAACAAACATCGCTGATCAGTCCTCCGGCAATTGCGTTTGCTCTGGGGAAAACCCGGCTCGTCCCCGGGGCCTAGTAGCACATCCTCCGGGGTTCCTGACTCTAAATCGTCGGACCCAGGGAACAGCTCCGTGTACACGCCTCAACCGCCACTAAATCATGCAAAACATCAGCACAATCCTTCGTTGTGAGACGGCTCCCCACTTGCAGAGTCTCCAAGGATGCCCCAACTCCGTATTCTCACGTCCTCGGGTCCTGGAATATGTTCCTTGGTCCCTCGCAGTCAAGGGCAAGACGACGGTTCTGCACAAGCTGACCAGGGCTGGGGCTGTTGCACTGCGTCAACTTCGTCATCTCCCCAGGACAAGTTCTCATGCCGGTGTCTAATCTGGTATCCAATCAACGTGTATCCGCATCTGAGCCTGACGCTCCTCCGTAGCCCTTGTCATATTTGCGTGCCGTGATTGCCAGGTCATCCACTGCGACGACGACGACGACGACCTTCTCGCTTGCCCTGGTTCTCACGTCTCCATATTGACGGCCGAGACCACGATGGCCATCGATGATCCTAGTCAGCGTGACCTCCCGAGGAGGGATGCGATGGACAACAAAAAACAAACAAAACCCTAAATGAGAAGAACTCGCGAAGTGGAATAATCGTATAATCATGCAATCCTCATAGGTCGCTACTACCTAGGTAATGGCTTCTTACACCCGGAGAGGTGCGTGCACCCAACAAAAAACAAACCCCCGGCTGACCAGTGTGTTCGCCGTACGCTTCTTCCAGCCCAGGAGACAAAAACCACTCAATCACACAGCGTTCCAGGGCCGTTGCCTCACGCACTTGGTACAGCACCTGTCAGTAAGCAGTGCAGGAGCAATCTTAGGATGCAGTAGGAAGAGTAGACAATAAGTTGAGGCAAGTACGATAGTGGAACGTAGTGTGTGTGGTCATTGACGGTCAGTGGAAGTCGCAACCAAGGCAAGGATACTTCGTGCCTGTAGCTTGTTGAACCCGATGCCCTGGTCAGCGTGGAGTTCCAACTTGGGTGGTCGCAGGTGCAACAGGGCCTGGTAGTATTTCCCAATGGACTGGACCTGGCGTCCGGGTTTCTCAGTGTTGTTTCTTTTTTTCCTCTTCCCTTTCTTTTTTTCAACCTACGACCTTGCCAACGGGTGCGCTGGCGCCTTCCCCGATCACCCGGGATCGAATCGCTTCCCACAGGACGGTTCTGTGGCTTGCTGGAAAGCAATGGTCAGCCCGTTGACTGCAGCGGCCAAGACCGACGCGTCCCCGGAACGACAGCCTGCAGATGGGTGTGCCCGAATGATACGCTGCCCACCCAACGGGTCGGGGTGACGGCGACACCACGCTATTCCCTGGCCCTGCCTGCACTAGGTATGGCCCATGACGCCGCGGCCATGGAACATGCCGTGCCACCAGTGCACCACCACCACCACCAGAGATGCGACCGGCGTGTGCGTCAGGGGTCTCGTGTGCTGGGACACACCCCCAGCAGACGTGGCACCGAGGTACTCAGCCCTACCGGACGCACCAAGTCAAACCTCCCCAGCGCTGGTCGCACCGAGGAACAGAACTCTTTTGTTCAAGTGCTGACCCGTCCAGGTCCGACGTGTCGGCAGGCCAGACAACAGACATACAACTCCATGCAATGCAAAACCTCTCAGTCCTATCAGGAGCGAGCCGTCATGGCAGGCAGCCAGGCGGCCAGGCCGTCTGACCAGCCGGTCCTTGTCTTGCGGCAGTCGATTACCTAGTGCCCGTTCCACTCGTTACCTACCTACTGGGCGGGAGCCCGTACTGGCGGGAAACTTCTGATTGGCAGGATCGCGGGGAAATAGGGGCTGCAGTTTCTTTCTCAGACATGGCACCCTAAGCGGCAGGTCTCAACGTCGCTGTGCACGGTCCGGAAATGTCCACCAGCTTGCTTCGCTGGGCGCCGTCCAATGCAGAGGTGAAATAGGCCATTGACATCGCCAGGCGGCTCTCATTTAGGTTTAAGGAAGCCCTAGACGCTCATTTACACATTGTGCAGCTTTTGGCGAATCCGATGGCACAGACCACACTTGGGTCAAAGCTTGTTTCTCGAGTCCTCCCCATCTCCCACTTCACTTGCCCCTAGCCCCTGCTTGGTGCCGCGAAGGCGCTGGACCCTGAGCTTCATCCCCAAGTAGCAATATCGGGGACCCGCCTGGGCGTCATTTTACCATTTCCTAGTCGCTTTGTCATGTCGGTGGCTGGAAGAGATTGTGCATGTTTCGCGGGTGGGAAAATTACAAGAAGCAAGAAAAAACAAAGCTCGACATGTCCAGGTGGATCTCATCTCAAGCCCCCACCGACTGGCCCTGTAACGGAAGTGAGAAGTACGGATAGCCTTCAAGCATATCCCGTATTACCGAGTTCCAGTCATAGCCCGGGTGTTCGTCCAGATGGAACATCGGCACTAAGCCCATCATCCCAGATTGGCAAGTCGAGATGGCGCAGCAGGCGACCAGTGTCATCGCGCATGAGAGAATGGAGCGGTTTGACCTCAATCAAGCCCGACGGTACGGAGAGGGCGGTGCATTTAGGGTTGCATCAAACCACTGGTGCGCAGACTGGTAGATGCTGGGCCATCCAAACCCCGACTTCTCCAACAACCAGGCCATCGGATGGCTCACGGCTCATGCCCCATGCCGCCGCGCCAGACTGCAGGCGCCCTACCTACAAGCAGGATGCAAATGCACGCAGCACATTGCACAGCCTTCACCGTCTATTTGCAGCGAGGTCCTGACTTTCAGTTGGTGTGGAAAAGCGGGAAGCCGGCAGCGCTAGGGTGTGGCTGATGACGCTAATAATAAGGTGTGTGCGATGTGCCAGTCGGTGTGTAGGGCTGAGCACGGACCATCTACAGGTACCTGGCGCCATCGGTACATGTCATGCCCCTGGCGGTACCGCGGTCTTGCAAGCCGCCCGAGTACCTGGGGTACGTACCCTGACTCTGTCCCGAGCCGTCTGAACTTGCAGTGTCCCGCAAACCGTGAACCGCAAACCTTCCACCGAGGGCTGTGCGGCGCGCCTCCAAACCTGGTGCTCCCATCCACACGCACAGGCACTCCCTTGGTTAGAGACCCTTGTCGGCCATCCCACGTCCCCTCCCACCATCAGGTTTGATCTCCATCGCCAAACCTCGCTCGCCCGCCAGAGGGCCGCTGGACTCGCAGTGCCAGAGTTGCTTGCAGAGGTCGGCCGCTGGGTCGCAGAGGCGTCTGAGCGTCAGGACAGGCCGCCGCGCTCCCCCCCGTCCAGTCTGTCTGTCCCAATCTCTCTCCCGTCCTGCTGTAATAGGCTCCCGGGTGCCAAGCCTGGATGTGGTTGCCGACGTCGACGTCCTAACCGCCAGGAGCGGTAATCAGTGCGATGAGATGCGCCTACGCCGCTGCATCGTGCCAACGGGCCAATTACCCAGGAGCCTACCGCTGAACCGCACCACCGCATGCACCGTAGCCGCCCGCCATTGTCGCTTGTCTCTGGCTCAAGAGTGGAACTCGGGCGCCAGAGGCAGCCTGAACTGCTTGCCTCGTCGTCGGATCAGGACCACTCGACGGGCACTTGACACGCATTCCTCAAACCGCCTCTATCTTTCAGGGAGTTCTTGCCCGACTCGGGATCTGCAAGGGGGTGTCTCGGGGATGCACTCCGTTTGGAGTCAAATCCAACCAGCAACCAGAGAGAAGATAGGATCATGGAGGCTAGACAACACCTGAAGCAAGGCAACGAACAAGGCAGCACGAGGCAAGACAAATCGTCCCCGCCCAAGACGTTCCACTCCACCAGTGGTTCGCCAATGTCCCGATAGCTGCCCGCCCCCCCGGAAACCTCGGTCCCCGCGCGCCTCTGTCCACAAATGCCCATGGCAGCGCATTCCAGCGTCGAGCAAGGCCGCTACCGAACCCCTCGTCACCTGTGAACCGGGGCTCCCTGCGGCCTTTGGTTGGCTGTGGGCTGTCAGACAGTCAATAAGGTTGTCAAGCTCGCTCGGCTTCGCCGATGCGGTAGCCAGCCATCAATGTGACTGCCCGCCCCTCCACCGCCATCTCCGCGGTTGGCCGGTCTGAGCTTCACCACCCGGTCGCCTTCTGGAAACGGACTTCGACCACGAGCACCGTCGCCGGTGTCTCTGGCATCATTGCCATCCGACCACCGGCCGGCCCACCGGAGCGCAGATCCAGCCAAGAGCTTCGAAGGTCACAGACAACAGAATTGAAAGTCGCTGAAGCCAAAGTGCTCCCCATCCAAGTCGCCCCTCTCAACCCCACCTCTTAGCCGAACAGAATGACACCAAGGAAAGTGTCCGTCCGTGGCCCCAACACGCAAAAGGAGAGAGAAAAACAAACATGCCAATTGCCAACCCATCGAGATGTTGCGCCGTTCCCGTTAGCTCTGAAGGAAACCAGGCCCGCGTCTGTCCTACCCCAGCCCTCCCAGCGCCCCTCATTTAGCCATGATGCCAGCTCTGCACACCGTCCGACATGATGAAAGGCCCGGCCATGCCTTGTGCTGCCATAATAGGACTTCAAGATCAACCCCGTCCATAACATAAGACATCCAAGGCCAAGGGAAAAGATGAGACTCTACAATCTCCATCAGTAACACCCAGGTTCGTTGCGTCCTATCCAAGGGCGATCTCGACACCCCCGGTCAAGCACAGCACAAGTTGGCATGTTGTCATTACGTGCGGTATTCTTTATGTCGCACAATCCCAGAGCAAAATCGAGCCCCAAATTCTTGGCACGGTCCTCTGGTTGGTGGGCTGTAAGCCGGTCGTCCCGGAACGTGATCACTCACAATATCACATCCAGCAAGCGATGCGCGGCCCCATTCCGGAGCGACGATCCTAGGGTATTCAGTGCGTTCAGTGTAAAGCATTTCCTTTTTCGATATGTACCAAGTGCATGCCCAATCTTCCATCATCAAAGCTAATCTCAGATCACGGGGCCAACATCCAACTCGCATAACATAACCTTGCGTCATGTTGGACAATCCCTGTATGGCTTGCGAGATGCGATGCCACATCATGCCAGACAAACTCAATGGAGAGCCTGTGGGATGGGGGATTTGATTCTATGAGCTCATATCGCCCTATCTCGGTTTCGTTTTTGAATAACCAGGTTTCAATTGACCAACATCGGCAGATAACATCCACACGCCGGGTATAAGCACGGACTTGGAGTTTCCCACCATTCGTCTCTCACAACATCTCTTGAGGCTCGAGAGTTGTGTCAGTTGTGACCAAAACAAACCCATGTACAGCAGCACTTGCATGCATTCTATCTCGGTATCAAGACATGAAGGGCATGCGAAGCCTGCGTTTCTAAAGCAGACGCCAACTCCAAGTGAAGGGAAGAAGGACAATAGCCTGTCCCCGCGAACCACCTCGAATTAAAAAGCCTAGCCAAATATGAGCTTGACAGCTTCAAAACCTGCTCTTAGCCGGGAGGCCAGGCTACTGGTGCTCACGGATCACCACCGGACCTATGACCCCTGGCCCGCGTCGATCGCCCACCGACTACGTCGCAATATGCACCGAGGCGAGCATGTCTGTTGTTTGAGAACCCAGCAGCCTCATTGATACTACTACCCCCTTCTCTGCAAGTATTTGGAGTTGGGAGATCAAAGGGGCCACGCAGTTGGAAATACGGATTTCTTTACAGAGCAAACGCAATCTCCAGGTCTCGCGTCGTATGTCCGGGCTCGTATACCCGGCGCATGATGACTGCTCCAGACTCCGTTTCAATCAAGAATAACAAGGGCCATGCCAGGCCATGTCAACATTCAATTACACAGTACTTCGTACAGCGCCCGCCTCTCTCGACTTGCAATTGCATCCCGGGAAAAGCAGACATGAGCACCACAATTCCACGCCCCAAGACCTCAGGGGTTTGCCGTGGCACGGCGACTTACTTCGTACCTCTGCTGCAAACGGCTCCGAGTGATTACTACTCCATGCATTACCTGCCGTAGCTCTGTTGGAGGAATGGGGTTGTGGAGGCCCGTTCAGGGTCACGATTGGCTGGGATCCGGCGAAAGGCTCAACCCACGGCGCAGAAAACCGTCGACCCATCGCCGAGAACAAAGTCGAACTGCCTTCGCGCTGTGTGGCCCGTGTCCCGGTGCGGTGCCTGTGGGAGGCGCTGCGCCGGCGTCAAGCCATGATTTGGCGAAGGATCTCGTTTGCCCGACGTGGCGGCTGACCTAGGCATTGGTCGTCCAGGGACAGCCTTGTAAAAAGAAAGAAAAAAATTGTTGATGTCTGTCAACGGATCACCAACCAGGCCAATATTTGTCCAGAAACTCGCTCAAGGTCTAGAACGTTGTGAGTTGGCGTATCACCGTTGCTGCTTGCCGAGACTCTGGTCTACTGGGGGGGGGACGCTCTGGCATTGGGAGTCCATCGCGGATGCGACTGTACGAAGCCCGGGTCTCGGTGTGTCCAGGCCCTTTAGCCCTGGCTTCGGATGGTACTGCATGTTGAGTTCCCCTGGTAGTGTCGCATTTTTGGTCTCGTGAAGAAGAAAATATTGAGATCTAGGTGTCTGCACTACGCATGCGCATCATGGAGGAGTTTCCGCGCCATCGACCGCCACAACCACCATGTCGGATGATTGGGGCAACCTATTTTCAGGGACTTGCTGGGATGGGACAATACCCCTCATGGAGAATGGCTCGTCTGCCGGTCTCCTGCCCTGTGTGGCTTCGGGGCAATGGGGTGAGGAGGCTTCATGCCGTGTCGTTGCAGCAGTGTGTCGTCTGCATGTCTCACTCTGGACGGCGAAGGTCAACCACCACCGTTTGCCAGGATGGCATGAGAATCCTCCGGGCAATGGGGGTCGCTGCCTGTCTCTCTTCTCGTGGAGAGTCTTCCGGCTTAGGGTATCGGGCTTTCGCGGCAGAGACACGGCGAAAACGGGTTGCGTTGCGGTCATGGACAGGGCGAGCGATATTACTAGGTACTGTTCTCCCCGTTTACTTCGTACCATGACGGTGGTCCCAACAATCCGCTAGAGATCTGCGATCGGTAGCTCGCGGGCGAAGGGGCCAATCAATATCCCGATGGGTACAAGAACCGGGTCCTACGACGGTGCCCTGTCACGGGCCGTATCTCACCTAGTGGGCCCCCGTAAGAGAGCGCGGACTTGCCACTTAGGAAACAACGAGGGGAGCCGTTAAGGACTCCTCCATCACGTACGAACAAGGCGTCATTCCGCGGGGATATCCAGGACACCGGATGCCCGTTGGGGCGTCCAGGGAGCTTCCCTGTGCGTAGAAAGGCTCCACGGAGGACACCGCGGCGTGGATATCGGGCTTGGGCGTGTGGGCATCCAGCGAACACAAGGGCCAAGCGGCGTTTCACCTCAAAAAATGTTCTTGTCGGCGGTTGCCAGCATTGCGGGTGACCCGACACAATGGGTGATGTGCGCCATGCCGCTTCTGGGCCCCTGGTCGACTGCAACGCCAGGGCGGGTGAGGATTTGCGAGGTGCCCCGGCCCCTGTGCTGGCCCTTGGAGCTTGGCCACGTGTAGGAGGCTAGGAGTCAATCGGCCAGGGAGCTGGGGATTGAAGGGGGTAGGGCTTCAGAACCCTTGCAAAGTCGTTTGGAGAGGCTCGACGGAGAGGGACTGAGGTACCAAGGTCACAGAGGCCTGGAGTTTCAAAGAGTTCAGGCTTGGAAGAGAGGCAATCCAGATGGCCTTTGGACAAGCTCTCGAACCCTTGTTTGGGATCAATAGCGCCGTCGCCAGGCACCCCCTGGTCAACGATGTCACTGTCACTCTTCTGTCCAGTTGGACAACAGTGTGACAGCCTCGGGCGGTCACGCATCCGAGATTATTGCTGCAACTCGACGGCTGCTTGGGTCTGGTGGTCTGGCAAGAGCCGCAGATGAGCCTCTGAAGAGGTCGAGGTCCCCCAGAGAGCTGCCCGCCCCGGTCTGCCCGCCACACCTCCCGCCGCCATCGTTGCCCCTCTGGGGCATCTGCCGTGTTGTCATGGCCAGATTCATCGATTGGCGCTGTCGCACACTGTCGCTCGCACCTCAATGTGGGTGGTAACCCGTCGCTCGTTCAGCGAGCCATGGGTCCAGAGCAATCCCTGCATGATGGGATCAGAGTGTTTCCCATACCGGCACTGCGAGGGTTCCGCCCTAGCCCTGTCCGGTCCGTGTCCTTGTCCGTCGGCCTGATCCAGTGATCTGATCAATCTCTCTGTTACTCTGCACTATGTATGATACCAGCTTGTCTGCTATGATCTGTCTGCGGGTGGTGTGGTGCTCGCATCCCTCTTCCCAAGGATTCCCCACACCTAGGCTTTCTTGCTCCTTGGAGTCTGCCCAGGTCCGTCCACGACTGAATGACGCAAGGGGGGACCTGGGCGATTCCTAGGGGCAGGGGTCGCCTTTCTCTTTCCGTGCAGCAGTATCCTCCAATCCCTGAGGGGAACGGACTGGGGGCGGCCGATCGGCCTGTTTCCGCAGCGCGCAGTGCCATCATCTTGCCATGTCTGAGGAAACCGGAGCCAGATGGACGACTGTTACTCCGTAACTACTCTACCTACTCCGTGCTGCGTGCGTAGCACATACAGACAGCGCGGGAGTCGAGCGATTGTCGCCCGTGCCGATCTGGCCGGGCGAAGGATTCCGTCGGCGGCAAGGGGCGGGCTTTCGATAAACTGAACTTTACAGGAGCAGCGATGTTACGTCCGTTCCAGGCAGGACGGGACAGGATACTACCCTAACTTGCGTAGTTGGCGATGTACGAATATGGAGCAAAGACTGCATTCTCCAATCCACGCCCACGGATGGATTGAGTTCAGCGAGGCATGGGCTGGGCGGGGGACGGGCCAGGAGAAGGCTACGAAACCTTGGTTCGCCTTTGTCTCATCTTGCCTTGTCCTGCCTGATCTGCCGTCTGCCGTCTGACGATGGGGGATAGAAGCACTCACTAGCTTGGAGTTTGGCTCTGGGTGTGTGTCTTTCCTTGGCCGTGTCCTTGGTCCTGAGAATTGGGAGACTGTTTCTGACGCCGCGGCGCGTGTTGAACTGCCCCCAGGTGCCTCCCGTTTGTTCACTTCAGGGTCGAGACTCCGCCTGGAGGCTGTCCGGAGCAGGTGTATCACGCCTCGGCGGTTGAGAGCCTTACCTTGCGCGGGAGTGCTCGAACGACATAGAGTATTTGGGGGCGCCATCTCTTCCTGCAGGAAACAGTACGACGGGAGATGCCGAATTTGGCTTCATGGCTGGCCTCGAACATAAACGTACCATGTGGACGATGTGCTCCGTAGTCCGTATTCCGTACTATGGTCCTCGATGGAGCGCGGCATTGGTCCATGTTCCCGCACGCCCCGTCGTATCGGACCCCCGGCTGCCCGTCCGCGGTGTCCCTCCTCCTCTTCATCCTCCCTATCCGTACCGCTACCGTACTGTAAGTTACGCACGTATGTAGGAGCTTGCTTGAGAATCACCTTGGCTTGTTGGTCCTCGACTCCTCGTTCGTTGGCTGGCTTGTTCCCGTTCCCCCCTCAAATCCAAAAGCCGCGGCCAATGGCACGTCTCCCTGCTCCCGGCCTTAGCGCACGACCCTAGGACTCGGGCAGGAATAGCGCGGTGGGGACTGGAGACGACATTTTTTTGTTCCGATCTGCGCGCTCGCCTAACTGCGGAAAGTTTTCCGCCAAGGACACATCCACTTCCCGCTTAATCAAGAGCGACCGCGGCTCTGAGCCCGCCAGCGCCAGAAACGGCTCCATCGTGATGCTCCCCTTCACCCCGGCGCCAGGGCGTCAGGAACCACACTGGCCGTGCCCCAAGGCAGACTACGTATGTGCGAAGTTCGCTCCGCCGCCAAACGGGAAAACGGGTTGCGGGACGCTGTCCGTTCTACTAAGTTTCGTGCTGTGGACACTCTCTGCTCCCCTCCGACCCCCTGGCAGCAGCACTACAGCTACCCGTTCGTACTCCGGTTCGAACGGGTGCAACAAGGTCCATGAAGATCTCCATCTCTGAAGGCATGGCATTTTCCGCGAACGGGAACTCGTCAACATTTGCCAAGATGCTACATCAGACGGCAAGATGCAGGCCATGACGTGTTGGGACGGGGCCATGACATGCGTCGTTGAATCCGGACATTCGTGTAATCTGCCGAGTGCCAGCTGGTGAAACGCTGTGGTGATCATCGACTCTGTAAGCTGGTTGGTTGGTTGATGTAGTTGGGCCATTTAGGGTAGGTCACTTTCCGGGAACAACCTCACTTACACGAGCTGCAGCCAGCCATATGCAGGCACCGATTCTGCAACTCAACGTACGCGTGTTGTTGACCTCTTTCCATGTCTACATGCCCGTAAAAATACCGTACGAAATCTCGCTCTGCCATCTACTTACACTCGCGCATGCACTATGCGTGCCATCCCTATACATTTGCAACCTCGGTTCTCCATCCCCATCCGCCCACAGCATCGTGACTGAGGTTTCGCATGCCAGATGCCTCACATATCTTAATCACAACGTCTCTCACTGCCCTTACCTCATCCACGCTCGCTCCCCCGTTCAGTGCGCCTCTCAAGTGCCCCTTGAGTTGAGGATTGACCTATAAACCAATGAGAAACGTCTGGATTGGAGACTCCGGGGGGCATTTATAACGGGGAGTGCTTACATCTTGTGGGATAAGACTCGCAATGAGAACAAATGATGTTTCCACTGGACTGAGAACATCGGTGTTGCTAATGATATATCCATACACCAGTTTTGCCATCAGCCCGAGGTCCTCTGACCCGGATCGGTCCATTTGCCCCATCACCCTCTTTGCGATCTTTCCGTAGAGCTTGTCGAAAAAGGATTGTCCCCGCTGTAAAACTTGCGGCGCTGGAGTCTCATAAAGATCTCTGTACCGCGATGAGGGATTCTCCTCTCCGGAGGCCGTATCAAGGAGCTCCTCTGGTGTTATAGTTTTCAGCGCCATCAGCGCGTTGATGGTCTGCAGATTCATCAGCCTCACTCATGTTGCGACTGTTGTCTTTTGTTTCGCTGCTACCTTTGGCATTCCTCCGACAGCAGAGGCTTTGATAAGGGCCTCGCGCATTCGCCTTGAGACGCGGAGATGGTTCTCCTGCTTGGCGGTACCCCCAGTTGTGTCGATATCTTCATCGATGGCATGTGTGTACACCTTGGGAAGTTCATCGGGCCGGTTCAGGATGGATAGAGTTGTGGCAGTGATGAAATACCAGGAGTTCCGAGGCAGGTTTGGTTGTTTTCGGATGGCCGCTAGGAGGCCCGGCGTGAGGACGGGTGCTATGGAGGACATGGTGTTTGGATTGAATCTTGTTGGTTACTCTTGAACTTGAAAACTCAGCCAATCTGACAGTTAGACGCCAAGATGAAGAACGCGACGTGGGGAGTTTCACAGAAAGGTGTACTAATAAAGAAGTGTTAGGGCGTGTATAGACATGCTAGCCGGAGTCATTAATCCCATCACCTAAAACCCCGATAATCTGACAATGCTGACATCTAACGACATCTTCATCATCGGCTTTAGGGTAGGCAACCACGAGCAATTGGACAAAGGCGAATTCCCATGACGCTCGGGTAAACATCGGCAATAAAGAACTAACATACCGCTAAAGAAGTTGAACAGATAAGCATCACGTGCTTCAGTTCAAGACCCCTGCGCTGCGTCATCGTGTTTGGTGTGGCCACTCGAGAACGTGGCATCAAGAGACAAACGACGACATATTATCGACTTCGCCGACGTATCTACAAGTGCGGCTGTGGATTCAACAATGGGGATGCGGGCGTGATTGGTTATTTTCCCATCACTTCAGACTCCATTAGTCTCGTCAAACCCGATGCCCAAGATGCGCCTGGGCTGGTACGCTGGGGTAGGTCGTTCCGCCGTCGCGAGAGCTCATAGCTCATAGCTCCGAGCTTCGTGGAGCTATCCATCGTCTTGGTGTCTGGACTCGATGCTGACTTCTCGCCACACAGGCCTCGACGGCCCTCGCGGGCACCGTCGTGCTCTCCGCCTTCTATCAGCGAGCCAACTTTTACTCGGCCATGGTCTATCTCGCCCAGAGCAACTTTTGTCTTTTGGTAGGTGTCCCGCACTTTCCGGATTCCGGGCCCCTCTCCCTCCCGCTGTCACATGCTCATCAACCACAACATCTAGGTCCTGGTGAACTTCTCCTTGTTGCTATACAGCAGTTTCGTCTATGGCCTTACACGAGTGTTCTTCGGCCCCCTACGCGCGGTTGAAGTCGAACAGCTGACCGAGCGAGCATGGTTTGCGATAACGGAAACATGCCTGGCCATGACCATCTTCCGGGAGGAGATCGGCGCCTGGTTTCTCGTCATGTTTGCCGCGTTGGTTACTGGAAAGGTCTGGGGGTGGATTGGCGACGGACGAGTCGAAGTTCTTGAGCAACAACCGCCTGCTAATCCCCGATTGTTCCACCTTCGCCTCAGCGTCTCCCTCTCTCTAAGCTTCATATACGACATCTACATCCTTCGATACGCCATCAACACTGTCATCCAGCAGGCACGGCCCAATATGATGGTGATGTTTCTCTTCGAGTTCGCCGTACTGGCGACGTGTTCGTGGCGGACCGGGGCGCGATACGCCTTGTCGCTTACGGAACAGAACATCCAGGAGGCTCAGAAGCGAAAGCGTCTCGCCGAGCGAAGGGCAGAGGTCAGAGAGGAAAGAGAAGCTATTATCAGACGCCGACAAGCTGCTGAGGCAGCAGGAGAAGAGGTCCCGAACAACCAAGAGCCGCTTCCCCACGAGGATGACATTGATGAGATGGACATCGAAGTGCCTGGGTGGTCAGCAAAGGGTGAATGGGTTTTGTGGCTCGACCTCTTGAGTGGTAAGCCGAAATGCACCCCTGTTCCACTTCTACAGCTAACAGTAGTAGACATGATCAAGCTCGGCATATATGTAGCCTTCTTCTTCATGCTTCTCACGTTCTACGGGTTGCCAATTCATATCATGAGGGACCTGTTCATGACGTCTCGGGACTTCATCAAGCGATTGGGAGCCTTGCTGCGCTATCGAAAAGCCATCCAGGAGATGAACAGGTTCCCCGATGCTACCGAAGAGGAGCTTGCTCGAGAGGATACCTGCATCATCTGCCGCGAGGAGATGCGACCTTGGGATCCAGATAACAACCCAGGCGCGGTTGACCGAATCCGCCCGAAGAAGCTGCCATGCGGACACATTCTGCATCTCGGCTGCCTCAAAAGCTGGCTTGAACGCCAACAGGTTTGCCCGACCTGCCGTAGCCCTGTTACCGGCGGCGATGCAGCTCGCGCAGCCCAGCAGCGTGCTGCTGGTCTCCGGATAGACATCGGGGGGCCGCGTCCCGCAGGCCAACAGCAACCTCCCGCCAACGGGGGAGATGCTGCCGCTCAGGGCCAGCAAGATGGCGCTGGAGCAAACCCACAACGCCCCGGCGGACCAAGAATATTCAACCTGGGCCCTATTCGGTTTGGTTTCGGTGCAAACAACCAACAGGTCCAAGAGCTTGCGCAACGATTTGGCATGCCACAAGGTCTCAATCAGGGGCTAGCTCCACCTGCACCGCCAGCCGCAACTCCTGCTGCTGCTCCTCAAACCGGTGCCCCAACTCCTACCCAGCCTCTCACTGGAGACAACCTTCAGAATATCGGTACCCTGCTTCAGCAAGTTGACCAACTGATTCAACGCGAGGTACAATCACTTCAGAACGCACAGCAAGACCTACACGCGATCCATCTCTTGAATGCAGAGCTCCATCGCCTCCGCCAGCGACACCAGTACCAGGACCAAGCACAGACTGGCCAAGCCCAGCCTGCTGTGTCTCCTAGTTTCCTCCACATGGCCCAACCCCCCACACTCAACCAATTTCAACAATATCAGATGCCACAGGTTGCGTTGGCCCAGCCCACTGGCTTTCCTACGTTCCCTACGGTTCCTCCACGCATTCAAAGCCCTCTCATGGCACGTCATGGAGCCTCTAGTACTGCTACTCCAATTCCCGCCGGAAGCGCTGAGCTTCCTGAAGGTGTCACTATTCCACCTGGCTGGTCCTTGCTACCGCTACAGAGGTTGGACGGTTCCCCAATCTCAACACAACCCTCGCCTCAAACAGGCGTCCAAGTTTCAAATGCGGAGTCTGGAAGCATCGTTCAACCTACGTCGGCCACGACACAGCAAACGTCGGTCGAGAGCCGAAGTAACGAAGCTCAACCGACCGAGGCTGGTCCGCAAGTCGCCCCAACCGAAGAGCAACCTGCGGCTCGCTCAGTGCCAATGGCGCAGTTTACACGAAACGTTGAGCCTCCGACCGTTATAGCGCCTAGCCCCAGAATGCCCAACTGGGGAGGCTCAGCCCAGCTTTTCGGGGGCAACTCCCGCATGGAACAGGGCGAATCTTCCTCCCAGACCGAGACACCAGCAGAGGCAGCGGTGGATCGCACCTCTACCGTCGAACCAACCTCTCAGTTAGACACAGGGGCGGAGGCCAAGGAGGCTGCATCAGAGCAAGATGAGTCAAGCGAGTCGAGTGAGTCGAGCGACCAAGACGACTCACCCGCCGTGATTCCCACCAAGGGCAAAGCAGTGACAGTCGAGGACGCGGATGACGAAGGCGCCGACGAAGATGAGGAAGACGATGAAGATGAGGACGACATCGGGCAGGAACAGATTTAGCTGGCACCTCTTAGATAGGGATGGGAGGAGCGTCTGTATTTCTTCTCGGTCCCTGCCTTCCGATTTCAGCGTCACTTTGTGCGTTGCTCTTCCCCCAAGCGTGCAACATATTGTCCTGGGTACCCAATCTGATAACTAGGTACTCAGCAGTTGAGTAAAATCACAACTTTTCTCGCGAGGCGAAGGCATGAAAACAGCGGCGTTTGGAGGAGTTTCCCCCCCCCTTTTTTTTTTGTGGACTTGGTTTTTCCAGTGGTTCTAGTGGTGGACGATATGTAGCCCAGGCTCGATGGTAACAGAAAGAAGAATGTACTCAGTGCTGTAACCATTCGGACTCGTATTGCTAAATGTCGAAGTCCCAAACTTTGCTAGAACTGTCTGCAGAGCCATGTGCGTGCAAGTAGTATTTGGTACTCAGGTGCATGAACCTCCCTACAAGTGTGCCTGCCACCCTTGACTTCGTTGATATACCACTTGCCTTCCTCCCGATGTCCTCATCACTGAAACTGTGTGCAGTAGAGAACTAAGATAGCACAAAGCCACCCACCCACGCCAAATTGCGCCATGGTGAGAGCAAATAGATGAATGGACAGCAGGACAAGCTATGAAACATGGCAATAATGGATCAAAGAAGCAAAGTTAAAATACAAATCAAAGAAGAGATAGAGATATTTTGAGAACACATCGAAGAAGAAAACGGGGGCAAAAATGTGCTTTCAATGACCGCGGAATCGGGAGACGCTCGCTCACACATGCATGAAAAGTCGAAACAATGCCCGTCCGCGACAACAGCGCACTTTTCCTTCTCCTCCGCCAATGGTATGCCCCCTTTGCCTCTAAACATCCATCCAAATGGACGCCGAGAGGTGAAAGAATTAGACAGGAAGGAATGTTACAAAAGAGACCCAAACATAGACCCCCTGTGGCCCCGGCATCATAGTAATGCCGCCCGTAACCCTTATTCTCCCTTGTGATGATTATCTCACGTCTCGAACCGGTATACATTAATCGTTCCATCCCTTCTCCGCGTTGCAATCCACCAAAAGAATTTGATAAAAGACCGATCGAGTTTGCTAGTTAGTTGGACTCCAAGACTGCAACACTTAGCGACTACTTCTCCTATGTGTCGAGCACATCTCTTTCCTCCTCTGTCGGTAGCAGTGGGGTTTCACGCTCCAGAAACGATTCATCCTTCTCCCAGGCTGCTCCGGGGCCGGAGTAACTGGGTTTGGGGATGGACAACGGCTTCGGGGTGGTGATGGGATCGAAGCTATCGCTGCCCATGCTGCGCAATATGCCCGTCGTCGCCTTTCCTTTTACCGGTTGGGGACTGAGCACGCCAGTAACGGACTGCGCAACATAAGTAGGTGACTTCACATCCCCAGACCCAAAGGGCAGCGGGCGCGATGGGATTTCGCGACTCACACCCACGGATTCACCCTCTTGGCCTT
This sequence comes from Neonectria ditissima, assembly GCA_001305505.1. Classification (NCBI taxonomy): domain Eukaryota; kingdom Fungi; phylum Ascomycota; class Sordariomycetes; order Hypocreales; family Nectriaceae; genus Neonectria; species Neonectria ditissima. Next base: position 990,059 of record LDPL01000009.1, read on the forward strand.
CCTCGCCCTTGCTACCCCCAAACTTCTGCCGCAGCGCATCAGACTGCTGTTGGGCCAGCTTTTGCAACTGTTCCATTGGATCCTTATGGTGGAGCAACATGTCAGTCAACTCGCAAAGACAGTCCGCGGGGCTCCATCGCCTCCCATGCACACATACCCACTCAGACTGTGCAGGCACCCCTTTTGCCTCTGGCAGCTGCCGTGGTTCTTCACCGACGCCAGCCTCTGTATCGCCGCCGGACCAAAATGAGGGCCGCCGGACCGGAGCCGGAGTGACGGGCAAACTTGGCCGATCCGCCTCGGTAGGGAAGTCGGTCAGCTTAAAGCCACCGAGGCGCAAGTTGCTCTTGTCACCCGTTCCCAATCCCTTACTGCTCCCGGGACGCCCAGAAGAGCCTGAGCTCTTTCCACGGCGATGCCCCTGGAGACCCTCTACATAGCGCTCAATCTCCGGTACCTCGTCCCACGCGTTGACTCGTGTGAAGGCATTCCAGGGATCCGAGGGATCTTTGAGGGTTGGCGTGGCTGGGGTCGACGGCTCACTTTTGGCGTCAGTCGTTGTCGACCCGAGGACAGATGAGTCCTCGAGAGGCTCTCCCCAGGATGGAGTCTCCTCCGCGGCCGGCTCGGCCGGCTCCCCAACAAAGCTTCTTGTTGGCGGAGCCCGGTTTTGTTCCCAGGGGAAAATTTGAGAAGGCGCCTGTGACCGAGGAGCTGGACGTTCTTTGGGAACTTCATACCACATGTTCCGGGGAGGGCTAGGATACCGTTCTGGAGGAACGAATGGAGTTACGTCTTCGGACATTTCGTAATGAGTGGATGGGAAGTCGATCGCTTCGGGTTTGGAATCGGAAGGAGGCGGTTGTCTACCGAAATCAAGTCAGCAACCCGAAAGCTCGTCTTAGGCTGGAATTGTGTGAGACATAGGGCTTACCTTTGAGCATCCCAACTGTGCGTCTGGGTAGGGGCTCGCTCAGTCTTATGCTCCGCGGGTGGAGCTCCTCCGCCGTCATGGGGTGAATGATGATGGTGCACCTGTTGCTCTGACCGAGCCTCAGCCTGGGTCCCTACAGCGTAGCTAACAGACTCGCTATGGGGAACAAATTGCGAAGCAGGGGGGGTTGAATCAGTGCCCGATGTCCCGACCTGGGTTCCGCCATGATGATGAGGGTCATGATGATGGTCATGTTGCTCAGCGCCGTGAGCGCCATGGTCGTATCCATGCTCAACTTCATGTCCACGGTGGTGCCCACGGTCATGTCCATGGTCATGCCCATGGCCTTGTTCATGGTATTGATACCCGGGTTGATCATGGCTTTGGGATGTAGAATGATCGCCTGCTGGAGGCGCCAGATCGGTATGACCTGGGTCTCGATGCTCACCAGTACCTGGCTGCTCGTGGGCAGGCTGAGGACGGAATTCCCCCTTTGTGAAGTATTGCACATATTCAGAGGTCCGGGGGGCCTTTTCGGGGGCCGACTCCTACAGCGAAGCATTAGTGAATGCAACATGACGACATCGTGCTTCTGGGGGCTTACCTTGACTCTGTAGTGCCGATCGTAGACAGCCCACCATCGCCCAACCATCTCGTCGAAGGGGCCTCCGCCATGAGACGCGTCCCGCCCAGTAAACCAGGGCTTATTTGAGCCAATGAAGTGAACCATGTTGATGCTAGACTGGAAGTGCCGGTAGGCGGGCACATACTGGTAATGAGCGGAGGGCGTCACGTTGTAGGTGAAGCTCAAGCGGTGGTAGCGGTCGCCAAAGTGCATGTTAATGAGGCCTTGATCAGCGCCGTCGAAGGAGATGCCCCTCTCCGCCATAGCCAGCATGGCGTAGAAGTCGCCCATGTTGGGAGTCAGGACCATGACACCCGTGTTGAAGAGGTCGGGCCATCCAATGTCAGGCGCGGCTGCAAACTGCTCAGCAATGGCGAAGAGCTCGTCGGGAGCTCGGTAAGCAACAACGTCGGCATCGATGTAGACAATTTTGGAGAACTCTGTGAGCTTCCAGAGATTGATCTTGGTGAAAGCAGAGTGCAGATCGGCGCGGTCCATGAGGTACAAGTTGGCCGGGCGGTCGTTGCGGATGCGCGGCACGGGGAAGATGTAGTCATATACAGTCTGTGAGCGGCGCGGAGCAATTGGTTAGCTACGATGACCTGGCTTCGCTGGGGGCGACTTGGAACCCTACCCTTAGCTGGGCTATCGATTCTGCAGAAACCGAGTCGAGCGTGACCAGGACGGCCAGCTTGATGTGAGTGCCGGCATCGCGGAGGGAATGTGCGAGCACAAGCGCGCCTGGGGAGGTCAGCTATGGGGCTCTTCGAGGTCAATTGAGCGGCTGCAACGCACCAGGGAGATATGAGTCGCTTAGAAGAAGCTATTCGCAAGTGGCACAAGTTAGCAGGGGTTCGTGGAAGCGGGAGGCTCGGAGCGAGTATCGCGGGTGGACGAACCGTAGCATAGACATGACCCCCGCCAGGCTCGGCCATGACTGCGCTGGGCAGAAGCTGTAAGACAAGCTCAGAGCTTGGTGCCCAGGTCGTCTAACAGGCTGAAAGACAGGTCAGCAACCCATGGAGGGAGGGAAGACTTGAGGAGGAGCAAAGTGGGAGAAGGGGGGAAAGCTGGGCAGGTGGTGGTGGTCTGTCGCGTGAGGGAAGTAGTAAAAGTAGACGGAGTGTGGAGGATTTAATCCGATGTCGTCGTGTGTCACAGGGTGCGTGTGAATGTTGGGGGCTTGATTGGATTGGGAGAAGACGAGTGGAGGGGAGAGAGTGGAAGAGAGCGCGCAAGAGGGTGGCGGGCGGGAAAAGAAGTCGGGGAGTGGAGGAGGAGGAGGAGGAGGATGGAAGCGAAGCAAGGCCTTGTGGTAAGGATGGTGATGTGACGTGACGTAACGTGACGGATGGAGACGAGAAAGCTCAGAGAAGGCGACGACGGGATACTTCGTAGAGCGAGAGAGTGGGAACGAGAGAAGAACGACGGCAGAGGAGGGCTAGAGGAGGACTGAGGATGGAGCACTATACGTGAACGTCGTAGTCTATGCAACGGAGCCGAACGGTGATGTGATGGATGATCCGATCCCAATGCCGGAGGGGGAGAAGCAGCAGCAAGCAGCAAGCAGCAGGTAACGAGCAGCGAGCAACGAGTTGGAGAGCTAGTTGCTGCAGAGAGGCCCTTGTAGATGGCTGCGCTGCTGCAGATGTGTGCCGGGTATAGCCTGTAGGTATACATGGGGCGCGAGCTACAGTGGAGACCTCTGGGCCTTAGCGGCCTTGGGCCCCGAGCGCCTCCCCAGCACAAACCCTGCCTTTGCCTAAAATGGGTTCCGCCGGGTGGTGCAGCGGCCAGGGAATTGGTGGACCGGCGCGCAGCATTCTCCCTCCCCCGCCGCCACCGGGCCCCGACCGTTCAAACGGCTCTCCCTGCAATTTAGCCTGAGCCGCCTCCGCTGGGAATTCGAGGTCCAGTCCACGGGTAGGATGATTGGATTGGATTGCAAATGGCTTTCAACCGTTCTGTCTGACACGGCATCTGGTGGCGTTGTGAGGGAGAGGGAGAATGATAGGGGGGTTTGAGTGTCTAAGGTACCTAGGTAGGTAGGTACTTCCATCGTGCTCAGGCACGCAACATGCTGGATTCCACCCCGAGGCAGCTCGGGCTGTTTGGTGGCCTACTACCCGTCTACAGGGAATCCATCATTTCCATCGGCAAGCCACCGTTACAGCTTCGTCCGCCCCCACCTGCAGCCCGGGTGTGCTTGGGCGTCCACGACCCTCACAGCCTCAACAACCTCGTTAATGAACATCAACACCATCGCGAGAATGCGCCCTCAGTTCTCTCCGGTACTTCCTACATACTGTCCAGGTATGTGCAGGTATCACCATGTCTCATCCACCGGTTCTCAATCCAGACTACTACGTGGACAGTGGACGCCCATAAATGATGCATCCCCTGTGGAAATCCATCGCCGCGCCATGGTGTTCTGATCATCTAATCTAATTGCTGTATAAAGTGCAGGCGAATATGTCGGCACATGATTCCTGCCTGCCCTCCCTGGGTAGCTGCATCCCATCCCTGGACCGCAATCCGACGCCGACGCCGCAAATACGACGACGCGCGACCCTCGCGTATCATCACCTTATCGATGCATTCCAGGGTTTGCATGCTCAATCGTGATCGAATTACTGGCCCGACAATATTTATCCCTCCGCGCACATGATAACACTTCCTGTGCATTGTAGTTGTCTGTACATACATCCATAACGACTTATACCTACCTTGACTGCCATTATTCGTAACTGTGTTACCAGCGCATGCACACCGACTTGGTTCATACGTGGTGATTGTTTTAACTTCTTCCTTGCGTGCCATGCTGTTTCTCAACAAACCGGCCGTTGTGCTCGAGGTCGCCCCAGCATGGGGTTCTCGTTCTTTCCACAACGAAGACTTTGTAGTCATAACCTTGCCACTGTGGGAACCGTGGGATAGACTACCTCGCATTGAGCAGTCGGAAGAACATGCATCGCATCGTCACTATCAAGCTCCCCTCCCTACTTAACTTACCCTGGACAAATTTGGAAAGCCCGCCCACCTCCCGTTGCGAGGTACCTACCCAGGTAACCTGGTGGACTCTACACATTTACGAAGAAGAGATACGTATCAGGGAAATGACCATCGTTCAACGACGTAAGGGTTCCTACTTACCTAGGTAGTCATTCCAATGCCCTCCTGCACAACCTCTCCTCGCAATACTTCCCCCGCTTCCCCACACCCCGCTATCGATGTCACGCCTCCTTGACTCCGCTTGTGCATATGCTGTGCAATCCTCCCATGCAGCACCAAAACGACATCGATCATGTGAGGATCTATTTGACCTAGCGTTCCGGAAGCAGTCAGAGCAAGTCCTCAACGGGGTTATGCCGCTAGAGACGCAAAAACTGGTCAAATGGACTACAGCTATGGCGATCCCCACAAGTCGAATTTTGCACACCACAGGAAAGATAGGGCCGAGTTCGTGAAGAGTGTGACATGTTCTTTACGGTCTGGGGTGCAGAGACTGACGTAGATATGTGCAAGTCTCTTCTTCCGTGGGGGTAAGCATGTTTTGTCTTAGTTTGTCCTATTTTTCTTCGAGTTTCCGATCCGCGTAGCTTCCACTGGAAAGCGTGGGCGAAGTAGGCCACGCCACCGAGCGCTCGTGCCGTTGGCTTCTCAATGACAGACGCGTGTGTGCTTCTAGACGGCATTGTCTCGGACTCTCCAAATTAGATCTGAGACCTGTACGCACTGGCAAGTTATCGGAGGCGAGAGTTCAAGGGACATGGTCTCTTCTCCCTTATTTCCTCTCTCCTGATTCATTCCGAATTGCCGATACCAGCTCCTGCGACCACCCGGGGCCTTGCGAATGTGTCTATCCCTCCCTGACACGTCGCATTATCGCTTGTTCATTTCCCAAGGGCTGACCCGGCCGTCAGCCTTATAGGTCCTTCTTGAACGCGTGCTCCGGCTTGTGGGTCGTTTCGTAGTCAATGTGAACGTAGGCACGCTCAATGTCTGGGAGATCCTCCAGCTTGATCTGCAGCGCCTCGGCGACATCGTGGCTCTCCTGCAGCGTCTGAGACCGATCCATGACTATGTCGACCTCGGCGATCAGGCGCGGGCCCGAGTGGTAAACGCGAACCGTGTCAATGCCTTGGATGGAGTCTGAGTGGGTGATGCAAACGTAGGTGATGAGCTGCTGGGTCTCAACTGAGGCAGTAACTCCGACGAGAAGGAGGAACTCGGCGAAAGCGGTGCGCAGCCACACGCCCGAGATACCGAGAGACAGGATGATGGCGCCCATGGGATCAATCCACCACTTCAGCTTGGCACCACCGACGGACGTCAAGATACCGAAACCGTTGACGAAGAGGTCATTGCGATGATCCTGCCAGAGAATATTGACTTGGCTGTACTTGTCCTTGATGGCCCAGCAGTACAGGAAGAGAGAGAACTTGGTGGCAAAGGCGGCGCAGACTGAGATGACGGAAGGCAGAAAGAAGTCCTTAGCGGCATCAGACTCGGCCAACTCTTGGCAAGCAAATGCGATGATGATGAGCGAGACGGACACCATGAGGAAGCAGAAGACGATGTTACCCACCGTCTCGAGACGCGCCTTGCCGGCAGGAAAGCGACGTGGATCGACGCGGTGGATGGCGCGGTTGGATAGGATGAGAGTGATGTTGCTAAGGGGATCGAACACGGAATCGGCCATGGTTGTGAAGAGGGACAGGGAGCCCGATGAGATGGCGGCGTAGAGCTGGAGAGCGGCGAGAAAGATGTTGGCGACGAGGGAGCCATACACGGCGATGCGGATTTTCAATTCGTCGTCACCGGCCTCCTGGCGGGCTTCGTCGCGGTGCTCCTCGACCGACTTGAGCATTCGCTCAATGGTCTCGTTCTGCTGCTTGTAGAAGCCGCGGACACGGCGAGCAGAGGTCTTGGGGCCAGGCCCGGCGGGGATGCACTTGGTAAGGGAGCCATCGCGCTTGCGGGAAGTGTTGGCCTTGATGTGCTCGAGGTCCGAGTCGGTCTTGTAGGAAAGAGAGAGGCCGTAGGGGTCGTTCTCGAGCCCGGCGGCGACGCTAGGGAGGCGACGGCGGCCGGCGGTGAGCTGGCTCTCGACGTCGGTCAGGTGCGATAGGTTGCGGACGATGGTGTCGTTGTCATCAGGCTCGACGCCGGTGCTGGAGGCGTGGCGCGACGGCGAGGCACGGCGACTGTGGTTGCGACTGTTTGCGCGGCTGCTGGCGCGGTCGATGGGTTGGAGGTGGATGGCGTGCGGATGGTGCGTGATGGTGTTGTGGCCGTCGGGAGTCATGATGGGCAGCGAGGAGCAAAATATGGTGATAAAGATATGGATGAGGCCTGCGAAAGCGGTAGCCGATGTGGAGGACTGGGAGGCAACTAGGACCTCGGAGAATGACGTGTGAGTTTTCTCACGAGGGTAGATGCGAGCGAGAGATAGCAAGATCGATGAGCCGTAGTTGATGGCGATAGCTCTCTTAGGATGCTTGTGGAGGACAAAGCTCGCGGGAGCCAAAGACAAGCAAATCATTTGTCAAGGTTGTCCCCCTCTTCAACGCCAACGCACTTGATGGGACGCGGAAACCTGGAAGTGGGAATAAAGCAAGCTGCACAGCCTAGTCGTGCGATTAGTCTGATTAGCAGCACCAAGCGAGCAATAGAACCCATCGAGGAAACGGAGTATAATTTCAACCCAGCACCAAGCCCAATCCAAACTTCTTGCCCACTTCGTCCACCAACCAAACCCTCCTCACCTGTTGCCGGCGGCGTCTGGGTGAATTAGAGCAGCCGCTTCCCCCACGTGCCAGCGACTGGTTACGTCAACCGTCGCGTGCTCATCATCTCGTCTGGGCCGGCGTGAAAGCCATGCTGGGATCCATCGTCGTGGGAGAGACGGTGCTAACAGCTGGAGATGCGACTGCACTTGCAGCGGCGATAGTGCCTGGGTATATCAAAAGGACCTGCTGTGGCGAGGGAACGAGCCGGGGTAAATGGGTAAAACGGGGGAAAACCGCCTCCCTCCCCACCGTGGCTCGGTATCAGTGGTGGGATGGAGGCCCGGGTTCTCGTATATTGGCGTCAGCGTCGGCGTCGGAGATGGCCCGCGGGACGAGAGTTATCAAGAGACAGGTGAACGGAGGTTGAAAGGGCAAAAGTCGGGGACTTGAGGCTCAATTATACTTTAATTGGATCTTCTCCAGACTTAACTCCCGGGGGTTGTCTGCCGTCTTCCGTCTTGTCGTCGTTAAGGTCGGGGGTTTCGGGCGACATCGGAACGCGAGCTGAGAACCTCGGACCCGCTTGACGCTATCTGTGAGACGACAGATGCATGCATGGCTGTGGCTGTGGCTATAAAATACAATCCATATGCATGATGGCCAATGCAGTGATTAGAGTGCTGAATGCAGTGCTACATAGCTAATCATTGAGGGCGCAAGAACAGCTGGGCGATATGGTCTAGGATCTAGATGCTAAAGTCTTGTCGCTTGGTGATATCGTATCGTCTAACAAACACACAGGAGCATGTGTTGCAACGCAAAGAGAAGACGACTACAAGCTGGGCGACGGCATTTGGTGCCCCATTATCCCTAAAGCCGAATACTGAGTCGTTACTCTGTTCCAGAACCCGCGAGGAGGGAACCTGACCGGATCGAGTGAGCCATCCTATAGCTTCGCTTCGACAGGTGTAGGCTGGCTCCTCTCCAGGATCCAGTCAGCCACGTCCTTGAAGAACTCCTTCTTGATCAGGTCCACATGTAGCGCATGGTACCCGCCCTTGTATGTCTTGATAGTTTTGTCTTCGATGGGCTGCCGCTCTGCGAATTTGATGGCGATGTCATAGCTGCATGCCTTGTCCTCGTCGCCATGGCCTAGCCACATTGCGCGTACCTGTTTGCCAAGAGTCACAGAACCGGATGCCAACGCCGCCGTCCGGTCTAGCAGAGCCGCCAAGCCCTCGAGCGTACCCGTGTCGTGGCATAGCGGATCGCTCGCGAAGCCCCGCGCGACCTCCTTGTCTCGTGTAATGTTTTCGGCGGGAATAACGTGGCGCAGCTGAAACTTTGGCAGCAGGCGCCCCGCCAGGCGCCCGGCCGCGACCTTGAGGAAACTGGGGTTCTCTTCGGGAGCGAAACCGATGAAGGGCCCCTCGAGCAGCCAACCGCGGACTTGGCTCACCAGGGCCTCGTATTTGGAGTCTCCCGCCAGCGTGAGCACCTCACCGCCGCCCATTGAGTGACCCAGAACGAAGACAGGTTCGGCGGACGGGAGCTTGTCCTGGATGAAGGCGGCTACCTCAGCGACGACCTGCGACGTGGGACCTGTGAGGCCCTTGTCCGACGGCTGCTTTACACTGCGGCCCCAGCCGCGCTGGTCAAAACCAAACGACTGTATACCGTGGGAGGCCAGGTCGTGCAGCAGTTCAGTATACCAACCGATGTGGTCGCTGAAGCCATGTACGAGGATGAGCTTGGCCCGGATGGGGACCGTTGGCTAGTTACCTCGCGTTAGACAGGCCTCGTCACAGTGTAATTTGATTATCAAGGCATATATCACTTACTGTCCATGTTTTAGTGTATAGGCTGGTGTTGCCCACCTGGAAAGTGCCCTCTGTTTCGGTTGCCATATTTGCTATGAGGCTGCTGTTCTGGTAAGCTTCAAGGCCAGGTATGCACAACGAGCTAGCGAACTGAGTCCGTCCGGAAGTCCGGGCAGATAACACCAAACCTGTCTTCTCTGGGAAACTAAGGTGAGCTTAGCCAAGGTCGTGGAGAAATCGAGGGTGTATCTGACGATGAATGTGTGATGCTGCTGATATGGACGTTGTTAAGATGGAAGGGTGAGTCGCTCCGTGGCTCAGGGTCCAGGGCGGTTGTCGTGATTAAGGCAGAGCGCATGTGACAGGGCGGCGCCACAAGCTTATGGTACTCGCAGTACTACTAGTATACTAATAGGTAAGCTGCACACCTTGTGGTACGTACCTGACCATGCATCTTGAAAACCAGGCCTACTAAGAACTGCCTTGACAACCTCAATTGCCTTAAAATTGTTCTCTTGTTTAATCGTATCTTTCGCTGGATAAGTTTCCAGTTCCTTTGATGGATTCCAATTGAGCTGAGCTAGCGAAGTGGGTTGTGGTGACAGGGTGGTGACATTGCTCGCGCGAACCAACTGGCCCTCTAAAATTGTATGACATAAGTCTGGAACCACCTACACCACTTTTGACACCTGGATTGAACATATATGACTTCAAATGATAATTACGTAGCCAATTTTAATGCAAATTGAAAGATATATACATGAAAAGAATGCCCTACTTCTGGCATTTAATATTTTGTATACTAACCCCTAGCCTGACGTACAGCGGCCAGATGATGAGGGAGTGATTTAATTAGCTTCTGGATTAATGTCTAAGGGATTGCTGCCTATGCTAGCTTTATGCATTTGATTAACTCTGCCCTATCTGCCTTATTATCTTTAAGATGAGATATATAAGGGAATATCTTATAAAGGGTTGATTTTAATGCCTTCTAGATGTGCTTAATAGGGTTTAAATCAGGTGAGTGTGCTAGCTAGTTAATATACTTAATCCTATGTAATTAAAGTTATTCTAGTATACCTCTAAAGTTGTAAATTTGTATATTATCTTACTGGAACTAGTATATACTATTGTAAGAAGGAAGAAGACTAATCTCTAGTGCCTTTTAATAGCTTTTAGTAGTATATCCCTTTCTCTTTCTATAGTTATCTTATTCTATAATAATAAGGTTTAATTTTCTAGTTAACTAGATAGCTACCTAGACTATAATTAAGATTAGAGCTTTCCTATAGATAACTATATTAACTATATCCCTTAGAAACTTCTTATAAGGCTTCCTAAAGATCTATTTTTAAGTATTATTAGACTAGTTTTATATAGTTAACTTATTAGAGAAGATTACCTAGAAAGTAGATTAGCTAGATCTAATATACTAACTTTAATACTATATACCTCTATTAATTTATCTTTATTATCCTTCTAAGTGTATACCTATTAAAGCTGAATTCTTACTGTTTCCTTTAATATTAGAATCTAAGCTATTAACTTCTATTTATAACTATAATACTTCTTAATAATCTATTATATTATTTAGTAAGAGATATAACTATCTATTAATCCTACTAGTATAGAATAAGTAATATCCTATTGTCTTTTTAATATAAGAATAATATACTTAATTTCTATATTAGTTAGCTTTATTAGATACTTAGATCTAGGCTTTTTCTTAAATATATACTCTATTTTCTATTAATTCTAGATCTTTAAGACTATTAATAGTAATATGTGAAATTTATATCTAATATTATAATTACTTCTTCTCTTATCTTTCTTGTTGTAGATAAGAGCTCTAGATATAGAATTTAACTCCCTATTAAAGCTGTGATTTCTGCTTATAATAGTACTAAAAGATCTTCTAGGAGTCTCTATTTGAGCAAGTTGTGTGATATTGAAGAAGGAGGGTGTGTTAGAGGGTAATGCGACTCGTGATTGCGATGTGTCAAATGGTTCCATACTTATGTCATGTAATTTTAGTACTTACATGCCTATCTCGTATATACAACCCTCAACGAACCACAAACTCATAACCTATGTAAACTCGGTAGAGGCACTTGTTGAAGAGGGATTATTCAAAATTCAGACTCGTCTATAGCACGCCAGCCTCCAATGCCAGAGGCATATCCGCTGCCTCCCCGCCCTTCTCCCCTTACCCTCCATTTTAAAAGACCAATACCAGAACCGACGCCGTCAAAAAGAGTACATGTGCTCGTCGAGTGGAGTTCCCTATGCACCTGCTGGCAGGAGGACCATCTGCGGTCGAGACATAGCCTATCGGATAAATATTATACATGCTTTCTTCTATACCGCTCCTCGGAAGCACGTCCTCATCAACCATGAGTCCGTGACATTATATCCTTGCGATATCTGCGTCTGAAAGGGCAAGAGCAGCGTTGTCCCTGCCTTGTAGATTGTTTTTGTTGTTCTTTTTCTTTTCTTTCCTTCGTGGTTATTGTCGATTCTGTTGTTTCAAGGTCGCCGCGTCTCCTCGCCCCTGACTACTTCCTTCTCTATCTCGGCCTCGTCCTCCTCTGCCTCATCCCCATCCCGTCTCTCCAAGTCGTCCTCGAGCTCCTCGGCCTCAGTGATGTGTGCTCTTGATTCCGAACCTCTCTTCTCGGGCACCACATCCCCGCCACTCATCTGCCACTCCATCAGCTTGCTAAACGCACTCTCGGGATTAGCCGCAAGTTTGTTGTAGCTTCCGATTTCCGCAACCTTGCCCTCGCTGTTGAGAACAATGATCTGGTCTGACCTCTTAATGGTTGATAGACGGTGGGCAATGGAGATGGTGGTGTTACGGCTGCGGAGAAGACCCGCAAGAGCTTCGTTGACCAAAGTCTCAGACTCGGCATCGAGAGCCGACGTGGCCTCGTCCAGAATCAAAATATCGGGGTTCTTGAGGAGAGCCCGTGCGATGGCGATGCGCTGTTTCTGGCCTCCTGACAGCTGAGATCCCCGGGCTCCAACTTGAGTCTCGAGACCATCGGGAAGATCACTGATGAAGCTGCAGTTGGCTCTGCGGGCTGCCGCAATGATATCCACTCGGTCGGCGTTGGGCACTCCGTAGGCAATGTTCTCGGCGATGGTGCCAGAGAAGAGAACGGGTTCCTGCGAGACCATACCAATTCGTCTTCTTAGAGACTTGACATTCATGGTTGAGACGTCCACGCCGTTGATGGTGATGGAGCCAGACGTAACATTGTAGAATCGAAGAAGCAGAGACGCCACGGTTGACTTTCCACCTCCCGATGGACCGACCACACAAACATTGCTGCCGGATGGAATCTCAAAGTTCAAGCCATTGAAGATCCTGACAGCCGGTCGGGTGGGATATGCGAACGTTACGTCGGTGAACTTGATGATACCCTGCGCGGACTTGACAGGAACGCCAACAGTCTGATGGATTCCCGGCTTGCGGTCCTGAAGCTCAAACAGCCGACTGGCTGCACCGACGCCCTTCATGAGCTCCGAGTAGAAGCCCGAGAGACCAAAGAGACTGGAGCCGGCAAAAGCAGTGTACATCATGAAGGAGGTTAGTTCTCCTATTGACATGGCGCCAGACCTCACAAAGTTTCCTCCCACGATGAGCATGGCCAGGATCGTCATGTTACCAGCCCAACCAGTAGATGCGAAGAAGGTAGCGGCAACCAGCGATTCGCGTTTACCGAGAGCAAAAATTCTGCGGATTTGTCGGTTGTAGCGTCCTACTTCCTGCACCTCACCCACAAACGCCTGGCTAGTTTTGATGTTGCCCAGACGTTCCTCGGCAATCTTGGTCAGGGTTCCCAAGTTCTTCTGAATAGATCTGCTAATGTTGCGGATGGCTCGACCGTAGAAGAAAGCACCGACGGCGATAGGGGGAAACATCAAGAGCAACAAGCCGGTGAGTTTCGGGCTGGTCCACACCATGATGGCGAAACCAGCACCTCCGCTGAACAAGGCTCGGAGTCCATCGCTGATATTTTGCGTGACTGACTTTCCCACAATGACCGTATCGGAGCTGAGGCGGGATATGAGATCTCCAACTCGGTTCGCATCGAAGAATTCGGCGTCCTGAACGTAGGTGCGGCGGTACAGTTGCGATCGAAGTCTGGCCACAACGCGCTCTCCGACGATGCGCAAGAGAACCACGCGGCCAAAGTTGGCCATGGCACCCAGAGTCAGAATCGCACCTAGGCTGAAGAAGAATTGGCTTAGGGTCAAGCCAAAGAGACGAATGTCTTCGGCTTCGCCCTTGGACGCGAGATCCAGGATACGACCAACAGAAAAGGGAATGGACATGGTGACGCTGGAGGAGATGACTAGAAAGACAAATGCGATGCCGAGCCAGCGCAGCTCCGGCCGCGCAATCTTGACCAACCGCCAGATCTCCGAGGAGCCAGCCTTGCCACCGGACCCCTTGCCCTCCTTGGATAGCTTGGCGGAAAGGTTGACCTGGGCAGCTCGAGCCGCCCTCTCGCTCTTTTCAAACTCGCGCTTGTGTCCATCTTTCCCCAGGCCATTCTGGGTCTCCAGCTCAGCAGTCTTCTTAGCGCTGTCCTCGGCCTTGGATTGAACTTGCTGCAGCAGGCGGGGAGCCGTAGAGAACTGGCGCAAAGCCGCGCTCGTGGGGCCGTGCTGGGGAGCAACTCGGTCGTGGAGCTGGGAGAACTGGGAGCGTTGTTGAGGGCGGAGGGCCGATGATCGGAATGTCGCGACAGAGAACGGCGGAAGGATGGATTGACGGGACGATGAGACGTGGAAAAATCTCTTCTGAAGGAGGAGCGAGTCGGACTTGCAGAGAGAAGCTGCCAATGGACTTCGCGATGCGGCAAGGGGCATTTGGGGGGTAAACGGAGAGCTCTCGGCGATGCGTGGGAGCAACACTCGGCGGGCGACTCCCGAAACCATGGTGACGGTGGGGGATTGTTTAGAGGGCCTGCTACCGGGGCATCATCAGCACTGCGCTGTTCTCGCCAAAGTCGATCAGAGCCAGGCCGTGATTAGGCGCGATATGAGGGCAGTGCGGAAAGGGAATCAAAGTTGAATAGCCTGTGATGCCGTCATCGTCGCGGCATTTCCCAGCCTCCGAAGTTGGAGAGCAAAGGTCAAAATTTGGGTGGATCCAATGCCGCCGTGGTGCCCCTCGGCCGGAATAACGCGCCCAGCCCGGCCGATCCGACTGACCGACGCACTTCGGACACAGGCCGATTGCAACAGCCGCAACGCCGACTTATAACGGAATTGATGTTTGCGACAACGTGTTAAATACCAATGCGTCTATGCTGCTGGAGAAGAGACTAGTCCCACGGGTTTTTACAAGGCGGAATTAAGTCTGAGACTGACAGTCCTTGAAGCACCTGGCTGCTAACGTACAATACTGATTTCCCACGATTCCCCAACTTCCTACGACACGGGATTTGAAACAACCACCATACAATACAAGATAAAAGACACTTGGTGAAAGAAAAAGAGCGATCATCCGCCACCGAAGTATACCAAACGGACCACCTATACTGACGCTGGTAGTGCCGGGGTATCCTCGCTATCATGCCTGGTTTCCCTCTTTGAGCATCTCTGCTACGTCAGCATCGATGCCATCGTCTCCTCCTAAGTCCGGAAAATCGTCACCGTCGTCAACGCGGCGGCGCTTGTTAGCTCCATTGGTCGAAATCGGGAGAGATTGGTAAGATGATGCTAGGTTCGAGAGCATCTCGATGCCATCTCCCGAAGCTTGCTTGTCAGAGCTTGGTTCCTCAGCAGGAGCAACATATTCAAAAGGTTCGTCCTCCAAGGAAGGTGGGGTGAAGGCTTCCATCACAGGAGGAGTGAGAGCCTCCATCTCAGGCCTGTCGGGCTCAGGCGGCGTATTTGTAGAACCTCCCTCTCCCGGCTCCCCGTTGTTCTCTGCGGGGCCGAGCGCACGCATGATGGCTAGCTCAACCTGATGTTTCTTCTCCTCGACCTCGCTTTTCCGGCTCAAAAGCTGAGTGGCGGCAGTTTTATCTTCTTGCAGCGCTGCACGGTTGGCATCAAGGAGCTTCTCTAAACCAGAGATTAAACCTTCCCGTGCCTTCACGCACTCTGCAACGGCGCTTTCGGCATTCGCCAACGTCTTAAGGAGGCCATTGAGGCGGGCGGCATAGACTGGTGCCGATGGCGCTGGTGTAGAAGAGTCGGTTTGTTTTTCGTATTCCTGATTTGCGGATGCAATGGTGGACTTTAAGGGAATGCTCAGCTTGCTGACACTTTGGTGTGCAGTGACCAGGGGAGCAAACTCCGAGGGAACGGCTGCTGGGCCGCCAAAGGGCGACCCTCCAAAGCCTGGTTTGGCACTGCCCCGGGCCTTGTCCAAGTCTGGTAGCTCGGTTAGCAGTAACTCGACCATGTGTACACAACTCTGAACCCGACAAACCTTCAATACGGGCATCAATGGCCGCCTGGATTGGTGCCTCAAAAATTGCCCTATCCTTCCACACATCCACTACCCGCTTGAGCTTCGACTGAATGTCGGTCGCTGCTCCTTTGTATGCGATAGAAATAGCCTCAGCCACGACCGGCGCAAATGCGATGATGAAGTCATCCTTGTGACGGATCTTGGATTGCTGAGCCACCTCTGCAATATGTTAGCTTCGTTACATGTGAAATCGGCAAATCAATAGAAATGAAGGAAAACGTACCGTTGGCAAGATAGACAAGACTCAAGCGCTTTGGGCTTGACGAATCCTTCAAGCGTTGCACCCAGAGCTGCACCGTCCGATCCGCATGTCTCCTGTGTTCCAGTCAGTCATTCCGTATTTGAAAAACCTGTCAATATGAAAGCTATACCTATGAAACATGATCCATTGGGCGGCTGTAGCAATGCTGTCGTGGCTTTCGTTGAGCGACGAGAGTCGTGCCAGCACAGAATCATCGTTGTAAGCCATGCTTGCGCCCGATGCTCTGGAGACCTGACTTCAACGAGAGCCTTGGTGAAATCGGACCTCGGTGACCTCTAACGAATGGTAGATATGGCGATTGGAGCTAGGGCTTTGATTCTACGGGCGTCCTCAAGAGTAGTTGCTGTGGTGCCACTGAAACCTTCTACGACAGCTACTTGCGGCCAGGTTGCAGAAAAGCTTGCGCGTTTGCTCCCTGACAAGGCTTATCCAAATCAGGGCCGCTTGCGTTTGATTTGGCTTGAAGACGCTTGCTGGAGGACCGGATGAGAGGCTGACTGAAGATCGCGACGGATCGGAATAATTCTTTGATAGAACAACAACACAGGGTTGGATGATGGGAGCTCGGGCAAGCATCCAAGTAAACATCTCCTAGAGGAAATAGCACGGATATTTGCATAGTTTGGTGCGCCAACATGGGTTTATTCGATAATCTCGCCCCGCCAAAGTGGCTACTTTGAGCTGCAGGTGCCTCACCGCCTGGCAGAATCCACCTCATCAGCCGGGATGGCCTACCTGTCAGTACCTGAATAGGAGCGTCGACAGCACCAACAGCATCATCACAATCGCTGCCCCTGAAGAACGCATCACACATCTAACTCTCCATCTCGCCTGAAATCGAATTAGCCGAACGACCATAATTCAACACAAACCGCACACCTGCGCAGTCCAAAATGGCGGACCGATTCCCATCGATCGAGGATTTCGATGCTGGCGGTAAGTTCATGGCCGCCAGGCAGCCTCATTAGCCAAATGCAGCTGACCAAAAACCTTGAAGCCCAACCTGAAATCCCGAGCGCCTCTGTTGATGCCTCGACGGACGATTTTCTTGCTCGTGAGAAGGCTGCCCTTGGAGATGACGCCAACCAGTTCGCGACCACCGACGACGCCGCATTTGGCGACGACGACCTTCTCGGTGAAGGCGGAAACACGGCGTCGACTTTTGAGTCTCAGTTCCCCGATCTGACTGCTCCCAACGCTGTATGTTGATCGTGTGCAATCTTGACGATGTGTGAACTGACAGTAGCGCATTCAGGGTACTGGTCTCGCACCGGGCGGAAACAGCATCACCGGTCCTTCCGTCAGCTACAACTCCGGATTCCAAGCTTTCGCGGCGGATGAAGAGGAGCCTGATGTCATCAAAGAGTGGCGTGAAAGTCGAGACGCCCAGATTGCCAAGCGAGTCGAGCAGTTCGCTGCCCAAAAGGAGGAGACCATCAAAGAGGCCCAGCAGAACATCGACGACTTTTACGATAACTACAACACCAAGAAGGAAAAGGGTATTGCGCAAACGCGGAAGGAGGCTGAGCAGTTCTTGGCCAGTCGCGAGGATACCGTTTCTGGTGGTACTAGCTGGGATCGCATCGCCAAGTTGGTGGATGTTAGTGGCAAGGGTACTAAGGGCGGAGCTGCTGGGTCTGGCAAGGAGCGTTTCCGTGAGTTGCTGATGAACCTACGGAAGGATGAGAAGGCGCCAGGCGCTACTGGCTACTGAATGTAGACTGCGTTGGCCCTCATGTGGCACTGGAGATCTAGCTTGGTGCAGAGCACATGTCGCAAGATCTCTTTGTCGGTACATACGATTTTCGGACTTGCCGTACTGTAATTCTAGAGTTTAGGAGTCAAGGTTAATAATGGCAATGATGTGTGAATAGATGAGCACGATTTAGGCGCACGCAACATGCTTCACAACAACACCGCAGTCGTGGTTGGGATATCAACTGCGCCCGTCTATTGACACTCTACTATGCACAATGAACCCCTCCACCGACCCGTGAGCTACCGGCGAAGTCGACCGAGGTGCATCATCTATTCCTTGCCAAAGTAGGTCTTGTAGCCAAGAACCTTGCGGCCGGCGCCGTAGAGGCCAGCTAGAATACAGTCAGAACCGAGGCTTCGTCTTACGAGCCAATTGACTCAATGGCGAACGGCCAGAAACTCACCGGCGGCAGAGCCCCAGAGGATGATGAGGTAGGGGGTTAGGATGTAGCGGCTGCGAGGGTTCTGTGGGTTTTGGTCAGTGGGAGCTGTCCGTGGTCGGTGAACAAGTCAATCCGGGCGTACGATCATCCAGAGACGAGTGTGAGCCTTGTAGGCAGACTGGTAGAAGCGCTGGTGCTGAGGCACATTGTTCTTGGCGTCGACGAGACTGGTGAGTGTCAGTGTCTGTCAAGGACCTCGTATGATGTGATGTTCGGGGTTCGGGAAGGGCAATTGGCGTCGGGTCGGGCGAGTATAGCCGTCGCGAATGGCGAAGTTGCATCAATTAAACGTACCCCATTGTTGCGGCGGTTGACGGATATACGTAGGAAGCTTCGGTGGTGAGGTTCGGGTGGGAGTCGAGTGACGAGCGAGAGATGTCGATGTTGAGTGGAAGAAATGAGGCCATAACCTGATTGGAACCGGGAGGACGGCATGACTCAGCAAAGCTGTATTGGCTCTCGTTGGTTACCACGCACGTGCGGCCGCGACCACTACTACCTAACCCCGGTAATGCCTACTTCGGCCGCGCGAATCAAAAAAAGTCAAGTCGGTAGACGAGGCAGCGACTCGACGACTCAATCCCGGATTTCTGTGACAGCGGTTCAATGAGTCCACCATTTTACGCTCATTTCGAATCAATGCGGTGTACAAACCTGTTATAGCTAGTCGGAGCCAACGAAGGGAATGCATCGGGCCCTGAGGCGCATTCGATATCTTCCAACTTCAACACCAACCCGACGCCCATTCGATCCAAGCTGGAATATTCTGACAGCGGGTTTGCCTCGCTTTTCAGCTTGGCTACAACCCTCTACTGCCCTAGCAACTCGATCTGCTGCGTCAAGCTTTTCGGCCCGCCGCTTGTTTGGATCCGGAGTCGCAGCATCGGACGGGCCACAGAAAACATGGAGTCCTGCAACTACCAACGAGTCGACGTCTTCCTCGAAACCTCTCGAACAAAGCAAAGACGGAGAGCTGGGGCAGGGCGAATCACGCCGAAACACATCGAGGATCCTCTCTCTACAGGACGACATACGATCGGACACCTTGAAACCACATGAGTTGCGGGATATTGGATTAGATACCCTTCTCAACAGAGCGTCACTCCCAGAGCCACGCAAGGTTGGTTTGCGCTACGGTAGCAACGACCTGGAAGCATGGGACCGCTTTGTCGAATCGCATTGCAGAGGAGATTTCTCAGCAGTCATCGACCCTAATGCCGAACCTTTCCGGGACAACATTCTGGCAGCAGCATTGAACAATTCGAGCCGAATGCTTGTGTTTTACGAGGCCGCGCAACATCTACGCGACGAACTTGGATTTGAATGGCCTAAGCTCTACATTAAAGTACTTCATTTCTACCTCGATCATGCGAAATACGAAACAGCGTACCTCTGGCACTTGCGACTGATGCCAAATTTTACGCCCAACATCGACGACTTCAGTGCTCTTTTGGCAGACTGCGCTCTTGATCCAACCAGAGAACTCCAAGCCGTTCTCAAGAGACTTTACGTGCTCAGCCCTCGCCGCAGAGTATACGACCACTTAATACCCACTCTGTTCGAACATGGACAATCCCAAACCGCCCGGGCTTGGAGGAAACAACTTGTTCTATGTGGAGATCTTCCGTCGAGCCCAGCGTCACGACCATTTCTCCAATTTTGTGTCCGATACTTTCCTCTCATCCCGTTGACTCGGATAGAGGTGGAACTTGCTAGTGATGATTGGGCTGCGACCAGGGAATTCGAAGAGTCAAATCCTTCAGGGACTGGGAAAGAGAATTCGAAATGGATCTACAGTGACTCTTTCACGGCTCGGTGGTTCGCCAGCTCCTGGATATCCGTGGAATTTGCCGTCAACCTGATGCATAAACTCGGCCTACGGATCATTGGTCCAAGATCCCTCCAGTCTCTAGCGCTTCGAGAAGAAAGTGTTGAAGACGTCGCAAGTCTCATCGATCAGCTTGAGGTGTTGGGTATTGCTATAGCCCCAGACACATACAGCAAGTCTCTCGTCTCCTTTGCCAAAGAGCACAAGCAAGCTCTGCTGACAGAACTCCTACTTTGCGATATTCACCCAGAGGAGTTCGCTGATCCTGTCACACGACGCATGCTCATGCGTGACGCCAAAAGACATCAAGACCAGAAGCGAGAAGATCTGCTCCTTGAGGTGGAATGGGCAACCATGGGACGGCCGGAAAAAAAGAAACGGTCACGTTCCGACGACCTCAATCAAATGCTAAAAAAAGTCCTGGCTAAGAACGATCTTGCAAAGGCGAGGCTCGTTCTCGATAAAATGGAAGCCTGGGAAGTCAGCATGTCACAGGCCAACTCCGCCAAAATTTTGGCCAATGTCTTCCAAAGCTTGTGGGTTTTCCCCAAGAAGGCAGCCCAGCGGTACCTTGGCCTCGGCAAGGATCCAAACTTAGACAGGGCAATCCACGTCATCCGAGTGGTAGCGCGTCACGATGTCGCGATACCCCTTCAATGTTGGCGGATTATTCTGTACAACCTGGGCCGCCTGTCCCGTTTTGAAGAGCTCGAGGAGTTGAGCTACCAGATTGTTGGGTTATATCACTCACCATTCGGGGGTTTATTTCCTGTTCATGAAGACGACCTGCCCCCAGTACTCAAGGCGAAGACGAGAGCTGTCAATAAGATACGATCGAACAGCAGAGACCCCCTTCACGAGGATCCCAGTTCAAGCGGAAAAGGGCCGGAAGACTTGCCAGAATTCCTCATGGACGACTTTTGGAGAAATCAAATGGGACTTGAGGATCCAAAAGAGAAGGCTGCCGAGAAACTCGCGTCATCGAGGAACCATCGTCGAAGGGATTTACCAGCCAAGCCCTTACAGTATATCCCCTCTGATCTCCCCCTTTCAAACCAACAACACCCAATTGCAAAGCTCTTTGACCCACCGCTCCAGCGTGCTATCGTCAGATGGGGCTTCGATAAGAAATTGGCTGTGGAAGCAGAATTCCGAGCACGGCTCCAAGTGACCGATCCAAGGGCGGCGGACTTTGATGTTGCGTGGGGAGTGCACTTCCTAGCAACGCTTCGCAGCCAAGGACTACATATTGACAGACAGGCGCTTAAGAGTACCATCATCTCACGCATCGCCGTCGCCCAACTACCGGGCCGGAAGAGGCATCGGTCAAGGGATGACCGTGAGCTCTCACCTCACAACTTGAAGCTTTTGATAGATCAGGCCTGGGGCACGGAGCTTCTCCCACCCCTCCCACACTTCATTGACGAGCTCGAGAATCACAAACCCAAGGTGTGGGAAAACTACCCGCACCTTTTGGCAAATGAGTATGACCAGCGAGGGGGCAAGGGAGTAGATGCAAATTGGACGGTCTCGGAGCGCCAGGACCAAATACGGGACAGTTGGTAACGATCAACCGAGAGAATGTCCAGTAAAGCATCTGTAATATTATTAATAATAAAAAATACCGAAACTCCAATTACATCAGTGACATGTCCTTCATCAGGTGCTTTACATTGTATTGGTACATGCATATAAGGGTACTCTCCAGCTTGAGAGGCTGGTTATGCCTTGAATCAACAGCAACTGTAGTCCCCACCGGAGACACAGGGGCCTGTTGTAACAAAAGAAAACGACTAGAAAGCCCGGAACGATTGCGGGTATCCTGACATGAGTGATCTTTTGTACGTCTCAGTCGTGCCTCTTGGGCTTGATCATAAGCAGGATGAACAAGCCGGCGACGAGAAGGAACAAAAGCAGTATAACTTTCCTTTTGACCGATTTCCGTTGATAACCTGAGGCCACAACGAGCTCCTTGTGGGCGGCTTGAACATCTGTGTTCATACGCTCGACGTTGTAGTCGATACGGTCCAGCATAGTACCTTGATCAATGACCATGGTCTGGAGATCACGGAACAGGTCGGAAAG
Source organism: Neonectria ditissima (assembly GCA_001305505.1). Taxonomy (NCBI): domain Eukaryota; kingdom Fungi; phylum Ascomycota; class Sordariomycetes; order Hypocreales; family Nectriaceae; genus Neonectria; species Neonectria ditissima. Next base: position 1,012,042 of record LDPL01000009.1, read on the forward strand.
CTCAATGATGCCCTGGGCGATGTCCTCGATCTCCTGCTCTCGCTGGGCAATGACAGCGTCGTTGGAATGTAGCATCCTTTGTTGCTGAGTGGCTTGCAGGGTAGATTGCGAGAACGAACGATCGGCGTCGGATTCTTGGAGGGAAGGATCGAAGTAGGAACCTGGCTGTGGAGTGCTGGATCGTTCGCCGAGGCCCGGAGAAGCGAGCCCACCCATACCTCGAAGCTCTAGATGTAATAGTCAGAACTAGTCCTCTAGCACCGATGATAGCGAAAACAGGGGCTTTACTTTTGAGGTATGCGCTTTGCTTCTTCCTGAAGCTGGCGCTCGCATCCTGGACCCTTGTCGCTAGGGAAGTTTGGATATTCTTGGCCATGGTCTCTTCAGCCCTGCTGATGGTGCCTGCATGCTTCGACTCGCGAACCATGTGCTCGACCTGCTGGATACAGCGATGGCAGGCATGGAAACCCTTTGTTATTTCCTGAGTGAGCGCCTCAATCTGAGCCTCCTCGGCGCGCTTGGCGTCGTCGTCGTTGAAACCGGGGAGCACATGCTTCTGATGGAGCTTCTCGAGGTTCTGGCTCTTAGTAGCGATATCGGCAAGTAGTTCGGTGATCTCGTCAGAGACGTCGGCCCAGCGGGGGGGAAGCAAGTCCATCTCGATCACGGCGTCGCCATCGTCGTCGAATGCGCCGGCGGACAGCAGGCCGCGGCGGTCTTCGTTCGCATAACTGCTGCTGGAATAGGCATCGGCCAAGGCACCGGCCCCCGACGCGCCGGCTCCGTAGGGTTTCCGCTGGGTTGGATGATGCGCATACGACTGCCGATAGGAGATGTATCTTTGTGGTCGGAGAGTGTCAGCAAGAGTTGCCAATGGCCATGACTTGGGATTCGGAAGATTGGAAGATTGGAAGCTTGGAGAGCAGTGAGGGCATGCGTACAGGTTAGTGCGGTCTCGCCACATGGCGGACGCAGGCGGTGATCGTGGCGACCGTCAAGGTGAATAGAGATGAGAGAAAAGATGGTGTTAGTCAGGGCGCGAAAAGGGCGTCATGGGACAGTCATGGAGGAGTTGGACGTCGTCATGGAGAAGCTTGGTGGAGGATGGATCGGATCGCAAATGGAGACTGGGTTGGAAGCGGGTTGAGATGGAGGCAGCTGGCCCTGGCTGCCTTTGGCGGGCTCTGCTGAACTGACTGACTTCCATGCAGTGGAGGCCGCATTACGACACACTGGCGAGTCGCCGGCAGGGGAGGGGCCGGAACTACCAGCGTGTCCACTCCACTGAAGAGAGAGAGCCTGAGCACTGGCGCTACTAAGGTTAAGGGAGCAGCGCTGGGTCGGTACGTACCTAATCAGCTTCAGACACGCGGGACTCGACCCAGATGATGTAGTTATTCCCATGGAACCAAGGGCTCCATCCATTCCATCCATACCTGAGAAGTACTTCGAAGGGAGAAGGGAAGGGAGGGAGCCGCACAGTGTTGTTTTGAGGACAGCTGCGAGCCACTGTCGAGAAGCTTCTCAGTGGAACGGGCTAACAAGCCTCGGTAATCCCCGAGGCTGTTTGAAGCCCCTGTGCACTGCCTGTGACTTGCTGCAGCCCCTGGAAATAAGAACCCCAGCCGTGCGGAAGACAGTGCGCCGCCTTGCTCTCACCCGGGCATTCACTTCCATGGTAGTGCCTTCTGTGGCGGCCGCTATTGCCCCCCGCCTGCTGTTAGCACCCGACTCCATTGGATTCGCAGAGGCACTGTTGTATGCCTAAGGTACCTATCTCGGTCCCCTGAAGACAATACTTCCCATCCATTCGTCCCCTCCCCGCCAGGCTCAGGCTGCTGCTGTCCAGTTTGTGTCTAGTCCCCACGAAGCTCCAACCCGCGAAAAGGTCCGACTTTCTTGGCCAAGAACCCCGCGACTTCACAACTTATCCAAGTCATCCTCCTCTTGTGCGATCAACACCTACCCACCCCTTTACTTCCCACCTTTTGCTATCGCCGCTGTCCAACATGGTGAGTGCCTCCCCTTCTGCCCTGCGCTGCACTCTCGTCGCTCGTCTCCGGCTCTTGCTTGCCCCTGATTTTGCGCCCTTGCCGCCCGTCGTCGACCCCGCCAGCCTGTTGCGTCGAGAGGGGCGGGCCGTTCGTGCTGAGGCGCCGTGTTTCGAATCTGCCACTGACCCGACCATCACCATAGGCCGACTCCCTCACCGAAGAGCAGGTCTCCGAGTTCAAGGAAGCTTTCTCTCTCTTCGTAAGCCCTCCTCTCTTTCCGCTTTGCAGCCTGATGCGGCTCTTGAGATCGCTCGTTGCTAACACCTTGGCGTAGGACAAGGATGGCGATGGTGAGTGATGCTCCTCGTTATGCAACCCGCCTGTTCCAGGTGGCTACCGCCCGATCCCCATCTCGATCTTCCCGGCGGCGCCAGTCTATCCCATACCCGTCCCTTCGATGCGAATTGATTCCATGATAGTCAACTAAATGTTCCGCTCTAGGCCAGATCACCACCAAGGAGCTTGGCACTGTCATGCGCTCCCTTGGCCAGAACCCTTCCGAGTCTGAGCTCCAGGACATGATCAACGAGGTCGACGCCGACAACAATGGCACCATCGACTTCCCTGGTGCGTGAACATCCCCGCTCCCCGCTCGCGAAGGGCTTTTCCTTTACTGTCTGGAGCTAACACGATGGTGAAGAGTTCCTCACCATGATGGCGCGCAAGATGAAGGACACCGACTCCGAGGAGGAGATCCGAGAGGCTTTCAAGGTTCGTTTGCTGGTGTATGCCCTTCCGTTTACAGGCCATGCTGATTTCTTCATAGGTTTTCGACCGTGATAACAACGGCTTCATCTCTGCCGCCGAGTTGCGTCACGTTATGACTTCCATCGGCGAGAAGCTCACCGACGACGAGGTTGACGAGATGATCCGAGAGGCCGACCAGGACGGTGACGGCCGCATCGATTGTAAGATATCTACGCCTCGATGAACTCGTCTTCCATGGCCCTTATCGCTAACCCTTGAACCAGACAACGAGTTTGTCCAGCTTATGATGCAAAAGTAAGGGATGATGCTTTGATACCCGAACAACCCCCCACCACTCGGCCGTGCCATATCTGCACCTCCGCTGTCGACTGATGTACAGGCGTGATGGGTTGCCAGTGTGCAGGATGTCCGAGGGGCTATGGGAAAATCTTGTGCTTTTATAACGGCAAATTTGCAAGCGATTCGGGGGGCATCTACGACTGGTTGGGTTGATGTTGCGAGGAATGGCTTGGTCACCGTGTTCACTTATTTCTCCACCGCTCTGTTGTGCGATGGCTGTACGGTCGTCGCTCACGACAACAGAGCAATCTTTCAACTCGGGATCAAGTCCCAATACCTCCCTCCTGGTTTCTGTGTAGGTGTATGCGCGCGCGCGCGTAAGTGTGTGCGGATGTGATTGTGTGTGCGTGTGCGCGTGCGCGTACGTGCGTGAGGGGTGGAGGGAGAGTGTGTGCATGGGCAACATGTTTGATGAATGCGAGTAATCGCCGATGACAAGAATGCTGCTGTAGCAGAGCTTCTCGACCTCTCATAGGTTGGCTGCGATAAGGAGGGACCATTGCTGCGACCGAGGGGCAGCGAGCGGTCAACAAAAATGCTCACCACCAGCATTATCCCCGTCACTATGCAGTGTTTATCAGCCCTACAGCCAGGGCATCTGGGAGTGACCGGTATACATAAAGTTACTGTTTTCAGCTGCCGTGGTGATTAGCACATCGTAAGCCCTGTTTCCGTATCGACTTGGCCCTGGCCTGGCTGACTGACTTGTCCTGGAAGAGCAATGATGATCTCTCAACTCCGACCTTCAGGGGGCTAGGGTGGGCATTGTTGCTGCGATCTGGCCTGAGAAACCACACCTCAGGCTCATGCATACGTAGTAGGGAGGCAAGTTGTACTACGGCTAGCTCATGCGGCACGAGTCTGAGCCTGTCACTTGTCAGCCAGCAACGGTATTATTGCCAGCGCCGCTGGGGGATTTATGGTGGTCGGGTGTACCAAGGTCGAAATCAAGATTTTCGTGCAATAGGGGAGCCACGCGGAGAGTGCCGGGGTGTTGACTGGCCTGGAATGGCGGCGAGTGAGCGGATCGGCCCTTGCTTCTCCATTCTTCCATTCCTTGCTTTGGTCGAGCCTCGGACACTGACTGATTGTGAGAAGCGGAGGCGGCACAGCAGACGCGGTCGTATCATGCCTGTAGTGGTCCTGTAGCTCGGTGCTGTAGTATTCGCACAGCAATAGGTAGAGGGCTGGACTCTCTCCTCCCCGGTACCCAGTACGCCTAGTAGGTGAGCATGGAATGATGACAGTCAGATTCTAAAGTACCGTCTGCTGTAATGAGCGGTGCTACCTACCTATGCCTACGTACTACCGACACCTGCTTCCACGTGCTATCCAATACGCTACTGCCCCTTCTCTGTAATTTCGTGCTTTCGATGAGCCGCCCCTCGCCTCAGCCACACCCATCGTATGGAACACGAGCTCATTAAGTTACTTAGCTGAGGGCTGAGGCGCTCCCTTTGGTAGGTACCGACCCAGGTTGCCCCTTACGGAAGAACGTGTTAGTCTCGCGAGGTTCAGCCGCAAGGGAGGGAGAGGCTGACGCTCGTATTCCATTCGACGACTCACCAACCAGCTGGGCGTAGCGTTGCCAAATTCCCATCTTCCATCTTTGCGCTGAGATGTAATCTTCCCTCACGCGTTTCACGAGTATCTCCTCCACCGCCTCTGCCCAGTTCGTTGCGATGTCTGGCCTGCGGCGCGTTCGTCTCTGGCTGTTTGTGGCGGCAGCCTGGATTTTTGCCTTCTGGTACCTGCGGGATTCCTTCGGCTCCAGAGATCCGCTGGCTGGCCCTGGTCCTCACCCGTGGTCACGACGACCCGCCAAATATCCCGTCGAGAAGTTCGCTGCCATACCTTCGGGGCGCACAGATGTGAAGATACCTCAGATCCAGGCTGCTCCCCCGGCCGAGGACAACGGCGCCCGTGAGCTTCGCCTGTCCCGCCTCAACGCCGTCAAGAAGAGCTTCGAGCACAGCTGGCATGGCTACTCGTACTACGCCTGGATGCACGATGAGGTCACTCCCCTCACCGGCAAGGCCAAGGATCCCTTTGGTGGATGGGCTGCCACTCTGGTTGATTCCCTTGACTCGTTGTGGATCATGGACATGAAGGATGAATTCACAAAGGCCGTGGCCGCAGCCCAGGGCATCGACTTTTCGACAAGCGCCATTCCCGTCCTCAACACTTTCGAGACCACTATCCGCTACCTCGGAGGGTTTCTATCGGCCTATGAGATTAGCGGCAAGACTCACCCCGCGCTGCTGAAAAAGGCCGTCGAGGTCGGCGAGCTGCTCATGTGTGCTTTCGATACGCCCAACCACATGCCCGTCATGCGATGGGATTGGAAACTGTGAGAAATCTATCTGAACCGTCTACACTCATGGTTGCTTACCCTCGCTGTAGATATGTATATGGCAAGAAGCAGGTTGCCAGCCAAAAGGTGCTTGTCTCGGAGATGGGCTCCCTCAGTCTTGAGTTTACCAAGCTATCCCAGTTGACCGGCGACATGAAGTATTATGATGCTATCAAGAGAATCGGGGATGAGTTTGAGCGGTCCCAGCTCAACTCACGCCTACCGGGCATGTGGCCTGTGGAAATCGATGCATATACGCCGGCTTTCCATGCGGGGACGGATTTCACGCTGGGAGGCATGTCTGACTCGCTGTACGAGTACCTTCCCAAGCAATACCTTCTCTTGGGCGGGCAACTCGACCAGCCGCGGCAGATGTACGAGAAATTCCTCCCGGTCGCCAAGGAACACCTGTTCTGGAAGGCGCTTACCCCTTTCGAAACGCCCATCCTCATCTCGGGCGACTACGTGGTCACAGACTTGCCTGGCGAACAGCCCAAGTTCACTTCGGTGTATCGAGGCCAGCACTTGACATGTTTCGCTGGAGGCATGGTGGCGCTGGCAAGCCGTATGTTTGGACAGCCGGAGGATCTCGAGATCGCCAAGCAGCTGACAGACGGCTGTGTTTGGGCGTACAACGCTACCCAGACTGGACTTGGTCCTGAAGTCTTCAACTTTGTCCCGTGCGGCCATATCGGATCCGAGGTGACTGATCCCAAAGCCTGTGACTGGGACGAGGCAGTCTGGCTCGCCTCTATCGAAGAACAAAATCCAAATGAGTTTACAGCTCCGCCGGTGAAAAACCCGGAGGGCTGGAAAAAGCCGACGGCTCAAGATGTCGTCGACCGGCACCACATTCCCAAAGGCATGGCCGGTGTGGGCGATCCCCGGTACATCCTGCGCCCGGAAGCCATCGAGTCCATCTTCGTGATGTACCGTCTGACTGGCGACGCAACCTGGATGGACAAGGCATGGGATATGTTTGAACGGATCGAGAAGTTGACTCGGACTGAAATCGCGGCTTCTGCGCTTGATAACGTGACCAAGAACAAGCCGATGATGATGGACAGCATGGAGAGCTTTTGGCTGGCGGAGACGCTCAAGTATTTCTATCTGATCTTTAGTGAGTTTGATGTGGTGAGTCTGGACAAGTGGGTGCTGAACACGGAGGCACATCCGCTGAGTCGTCTGGATGTGTAAGTTAACAGAGTCGATGGGCATTGCAATGGAAACAAAGGATATACGGCATTGAGGTGGTATCAAAGAAGAGTAGGAGACTCCTGTATGAATTAGAATATGTCTTATAATTATGCCTGAACGTTTGTTCTTCCAAGGTGCTCGGTGGATTCAACCCCTTGCGTGCGTGCAGCAAGCAGCATCTGGACCTAAAGGCTCTCTCCTCTCATGCCTCGAGTGTGCATGAACGCCCATTGGATGTTGAAGTTTGGCGGTGCACGGGCCGCTCCTTTTTCCGGGCCCAGTGAGGCTACCCGCGACGTGCTAATAGTACCTACCTACTTAGGTACTTACCTAAGGTAGGCCAGCCCATGGATCCGGCTGAGCCATGCCAGGTACGTACCTACCTAGGGGTGCCCCACGTTGAAATGTGTCCGCCACAGCAGCACCACAGTCCACACAGCACACCGTCAGTGAGTGACCCGTGGCGGCGCAACTTGGCAACCTGCGTTATACAGCTGCCTTGAACAAGGGGAGAGCTCCTTATAAACCGCCAACCCGCCCGCCCATCCCGACTCTCGTCTGGCTGCTTGGTTCCTCCAGGAGCTGATTGAGCTTTGGTGACCCTGCTGTCTCTGCAAACCGCCGCTGTAGCCCCTGGATAAAGGCGGCCCAATCACCGGGTCGTCCTGCTCCCCAAGATGAGTTCCTGTATGATGGCCACGCCGACCCCTCCTCGCGCAAGCCCAAGGGCAAAGAGCCAGCCGCTGATGTTCCTGGTGTCGCAGTGAAACAGTTCATTCGCAACGTGCGTGCGGCCAAGACGATTGCCGATGAGCGAGCCGTCATTCAGAAGGAGAGCGCCGCCATCCGTGCCAGCTTCAGGGAGGAAAGCCATGACCCCAACGTTCGGTGTGTGCCCATGGCAAGCCGGCCACCGCGAAGAGAGAGAGGGAGACACACACGCGGGACTCGTGCTGACAAGTCCGCCTTAGTCGAAACAACGTTGCGAAACTCCTCTACCTCTTCACCCTCGGAGAGCGAACCCACTTCGGACAGATCGAGTGCTTGAAGCTCCTTGCGTCCCCCCGATTTGCGGATAAGCGTCTAGGCCATCTGGCCACGAGTCTCCTGCTAGATGAAAACCAAGAGGTCTTGACGCTGGTGACCAACTCGCTCAAGAAGTATGTCTTGATACATAACTGACCTTGGCCGCTGCACCGCTGACCCCAAGTATAGTGATCTCGGCCACTCCAACCAATATGTCGTCGGTCTCGCGCTGTGCACGCTGGGCAACATCGCCTCGATCGAGATGTCACGAGATCTCTTCCCCGAAATCGAGAACCTCATCTCCACGTCCAACCCCTACATCAGACGAAAGGCCGCCCTATGCGCCATGCGGATAACTCGCAAGGTTCCCGATCTACAGGAACATTTTCTAGAAAAGGCAACGCAGCTTCTTTCGGACAGGAACCATGGAGTCCTGCTCTGTGGCTTGACCTTGGTTACTAGCCTGTGCGAGGCTGACGAGGAGGAGGGCGGCGAAGAGGGAATCGTGGAAAAGTTCAGGACCTTCGTCCCGGGACTAGTCCGGACTCTCAAGGGCCTAGCGACCTCAGGATATGCGCCCGAGCATGATGTTACCGGCATCACCGACCCCTTCCTTCAAGTTAAGATTCTACACTTATTACGAGTCTTGGCCGTGGGGGACGCCGAAACCAGCGAGCAGATCAATGATATCCTGGCGCAAGTTGCTACCAACACCGAATCGTCTAAAAATGTAGGCAACTCTATCTTGTACGAGGCCGTTCGAACCATTCTCGATATCGAGGCCGATTCCGGCTTGAGAGTTCTCGGCGTCAACATTCTGGGTAAATTCCTCACCAACCGCGACAACAACATTCGATATGTGGCGCTCAACACCCTCATCAAGGTGGTTGCGATCGAACCCAACGCTGTACAGAGACACCGGAACACCATCCTCGAGTGCCTGCGGGATCCCGATATCAGCATCCGACGTCGGGCCCTGGACCTCAGCTTCACCCTGATTAACGAGAGCAACGTTCGGGTCCTGATACGGGAACTTTTGGCTTTCTTGGAGGTTGCGGACAACGAGTTCAAGCCAACCATGACGAGCCAGATCGGAATTGCGGCCGATAAATTTGCTCCCAACAAGCGCTGGCATTTTGACACAATGTTGCGCGTCTTGTCGCTGGCCGGCAACTACGTTAAAGAACAGATCCTATCCTCGTTTGTTCGACTAGTCGCTACCACCACGGAGCTGCAGACGTACGCGGTACAGAAACTCTACATCAACCTCAAGAAGGACATTACTCAGGAGAGTTTGACGCAAGCCGGGGCCTGGTGCATCGGGGAGTACTCTGACGCTCTCCTCAAGGGTGGCCAGTACGAGGAAGAGGAGCTGGTCCAAGTGGTGAAGGAGAAGGAGATTGTCGACCTGCTCTCGCTTATTCTGAACAGCGCCTATGGTACCCAAGTAACAACCGAGTACATCGTGACAGCGCTCATGAAACTGACGACGCGATTCACGGATGCCTCTCAGGTGGAGAGGATTCGACGTCTCATGCAGCACTATCAGACCAGCCTGGATGTTGAGGTACAGCAGCGAGCGGTCGAGTATGGAAACCTGTTTTCATTCGACCAGGTCCGACGGGGTGTACTCGAGAAGATGCCGGTTCCTCAGATCAAGGAGGAGTCCCGAGTCCTCGGCGCAGCCCCGACCAAGAAGAAGGCCGCCAACCGAAAGTCCCGTGTCGTCAAGCCGACGGAACAAGATCTGCTCGACATTATGGACTCACCCGCTGCCGCACCCTCCAACGCGCCATCGACAACCAACACCGATCTCCTCGCCGATATTCTTGGTGGCACCACTTCTCCTGGCCCCTCCTCCTCTTCGCCCCCCCCCCCCCAGTCCAACGTGTCGTCCATCATGGATCTCTTTGGATCTGGCCCCGAGTCATCGACGGCATCCCCTGGGCCTCCCTCATCAAACCTCGACCTCATGTCACCGGTCTCGGCCTCGACACCTCAGCCCCAGACGCCCCAAGCACCCGCCGGAATCCCTTGCTACGATGCTAATGATCTTAACCTGACGTTCCAGATTCAGCGGAACGCCGAGGGTATGATCCAAGCTATTGCCAAGTTCCGCAACAACGGTTCAGCCACCTTGTCCAATGTGGGCCTTCAAGCGGCCGTTCCCAAGTCTCAGAAATTGCAGCTGCTGAGCATCTCCTCCTCGGACCTCATGCCTGGGGCCGAAGCTACCCAGACGATGAGAGTCTCCGGGTGCAAAGGGGTACGTGCTTCCCTTCCTATGCATGTTACATTCAGACCAGTTTGCTAACTCTTTGCCTTGTAGCCTCTGCGACTACGGTTGAGGATTACGTACACGCACCCAAGCGCGGGTCAAGTTTTGGACCAGGTCAACTGGACCGAGGCGGCTTAGCATGTTGAAAAGGAGGAGACGTACCGTTGATCGAGGTGCTGTCGTACGTAATGTGGAGGGGGACGGATGCTGCCGGGAGAGTGTCCCGAGAATTGGAGAAGATAGAATCAGTTCAAAATGGCGACCAAACGTCTTTTTGTTTCCACTATGCGTGCTGCCCGGACTATTTGGTGATGTCACTATTTCCCGAATGCTGTGTGGGTTTGATTAAGGTTAGAAGTCCTTACTAACACGGCGTTTCGGCGTGCAGTTGACCAGCTCATAAACCAACCCCACTTCACGATCAGAGATGGACTACATTTCTACACCACCGGACTACAACGCCCCTTACCGAACAGTATCCGGGAGGAGACTATCGCAACACCGCTTGGATGATTCGAGAAGCATCGGTACTTGCCAAGCGTGTTCGTCCTCTTGCTCTGAGACCCAGGACTTCCAAGTCAATATCGAAAAGCCTCACCTACACAACGATCATGGCAACCGGTCGCACTGGGCATCTCGAGCGAACAGCCCAGGAACCGAGAGACAAAGTAGAGCTAACAGCGCCGACTTGGATACATGCTTAAACTGACGAACTGACCAACTAGAGCTTGCTTACAGTAACCCTGATCCGTGTGGACCAGGCGAATGAGCGGGTGCGGCTGTTCCGGCTAGCACTCCAATCCGGACCTGTCTCGGTATGTGCGTGACGCAATTTCCTCGAGACGTATAAACAAACGTACACCCATGTTTGAAAGGCAGGACTCCACCCATTGACAACGATGCGGTTCAGTTTTCCCCCGGCCAATGGCTCGACACATACGTTCCCGGCATCGCCAAGCCCGGCGGCTTCACCATCACATCACCGCCCTCGGCCGCAGCCCAGGCGGATCCCTACTTCGAGCTCGCCGTGCAGGAGTCTCCCGACAACCCGCCGGCCGCGTGGCTCTGGCGCCCGGCGGAAGACATCCTCGGGTCGGAGCTCCGCGTGCGCGTGGGCGGCAGCTTCGTGTTCCCGCCGGCGGGCCGGCGAGCCGCGGGGCTTCGGCGCGTCGTCTTCGTGGCGGGCGGCGTGGGCATCAACCCGCTGATGGGCATGATGAGCGCCATCGCAGATGGGACGGGGGGGTTCGACGGCGACGTGCGGGTTTTGTACTCGTGCAAGACGCCGGCAGGTGGCGTGGCGCAGGTGCTGTTCCTCCGCAGGATTGCGAGGCTGTTCGATCAAGGGCGGCTCAGGGGAAGGCTCCAAGTGTTTGCAACAGACACACCTCCGGAGTCGGATCTCTTGCGTGGCTTGGGAAACGAGTATCCAGAAGCTGGGCTTGAGATCCTGGCGCGCCGTTTTGGGGAGGCGGACTTGAAAGCCGCCTTTGACGGCGTGGAGGATTCGGATTCGTTCGTAGTCTATGTGTGCGGACCTCCGAGGATGACGGACGAAGTGGTTGGCATCTTGACATCCCCGGAGGGTGTGAAGCTGCAGCCAGAACAGGTCTTGACGGAGAAGTGGTGGTAAGCATGCGGCCGGGTTGCTGGTACAGACAAGCTTGAGAGGGCCTCACTGATTCACTATCGCTTGCAAGAAGAGGAGATTTGTAAACGAAGCGCCAGGTATTGCCCAGAGTATCACTGCTTGATTTGGTTCTTGTTGCGCCGTGGTATCGTATCGTAGCCATCTATCCTCGATGCACCTCCCTTCGCAGCCACGAGCGTGACCTTGACCATGACCGAGTCCTATTGTTATCCTCCAACATTCTCTTTCTTCCCTTACCTACGAGAAGAGGTCTTCAGCCCTCTGCCGTCGCTTCGTCCGTCCCCCGTCAAACAGCTCTTTGCCGGCATTGCCTCCATCGAACCGGTCCGGGAACAGCTCCCGCGCGCTCGAGCCCGCTGCTGCGCCCTTGATAGAGAAGCCCTCGCCGTCTCCCCGCCTGTTTGCGATGCCCCGGATGTTGAAAGCGCCGCTCGCAGGGGCGTTAGGAACCGCAACGATCTTGGGCCGGTCCTCCTCTCTAAGGTGGGCCGAGCCGATGGCGCGCTCCAACTGATCGAGCCGTTCGCTGCCCCGACCACCGCGGCCTTTGATGGGGAAAAGCTCCTTGGCTGGGAATAGCTCCTTGGCACTGTTGTCTTCTGATATGCGGTCCTTGATGGTTCGAGCGTTGAGTCTATTGCGGGACGAGCTGGCCCGCTCACTCATCACATCATCGCCATCGCCGTCGCGCCTGGGCGAAGCCGATCGATCGCGCGCAGCTTTACGTCCGGCAAACAATTCCTTGCCTTGGTTCTCTCTAGCGAATGATCGTGGGCGGTCGTCTGAGTCCGAGTGCCGTCGGTCTACGGACGCCTGTGGTACGTCGTCGTACATGCTAGCCTCGAACGTCTCGACACCTTCGTCGGAATCCCGTCTGCGCCGTCCGCTGCTCCTACGGTAGTCGCCATCTCTGCCGTCTCTACCTCCTCTGTCATCCCTGCGGTAGTCGCCCTCTCTATCTCTGTATCTGGAGCGATTGTCCTGGTTCCGGCGACGTCGCTCTTCGGGGTCGTGTTCGGGGTGGAGGAGGTAGTAACGACTGCGCAAGGCGGCACCGGCCTCCTTCTTGTCGCTCGCTAGGGCAAATCGCACCTGGAGGGAGATCTCGGGCTTTCCATCAACAGGCTTTGCGGGAAGTGTCTCGCCGACGGCGAGGGCTGTGACGTCGGCAATGGGAACGGCGCTCAGTGCGACGATAGCGTCGCGAGCAGCAGGGTCGGAGCTGAAGAGGAGGTTGGCAGACGAGTCGTCAATCCACTCAACTCGGTCGACCGTGCCGAAGTGGGCTTTGACATATGCCTTGATATCGTTTGTATGTAGGGAATCCACGCCGCGGATGTGAAGCTTGGTCGAGACGATCGTTTTTGTTTCATCGGCTGGCGGATCGTCGTCAGCGACTTCGCCGGGCTCCTCGAGCTCATCAGGTTGCTGCCGGGGGAGTCAATTCTGCGGCTGTAGTGTGCGCTCTTTCCAGTCTTACTAGGATATCATTGTGTCCAGGATCGACGATGGGCGCGTCGAGTGTCATATCGACGGCATCGTCCATCTCAATGTCTAGATCCATGTTGGCGTTTCGGGAGGGGAGTTGGGGAAGAACGAATGGTCTGCTAAGAGGAGAGAGATATGAGGCCTTGATTTAGAACATGAAATAAATAGACCCCATGAGCGATCACAGGCTCGACAAGGAGGGGAGGCGGTCTTGACGGTGCAAGAATGCGCAAAGAATGTAGATAGAGAGGTAGTTGGGATGAAGGCTGGAGAAGAGAAGACCAATGAAGTTACGTGAGGCTGAGATGCAGTGGAGGCCGAGAGCGCTCACGGGCCACAGCACGCTAGCACAGCACTCCACCTGAACCTCAGAGAAGTGATTAGGTACCTACCACAAAGAGCTACAGCGGCCTCCAACATGCTAAGCCCCTAAACCTTAGAATGCTACGGCGCACACCTCCCCACTACTGAGTACGAGTACTTCCGGCTCTCGTGCGCTCGCTCCAAGGTACTTAGCACTCGATGTTTTGTACAACCCTGAGAATTATGCAACTTTGAGACTTGCAAGCTCATCGCATCAACCACCTCACAGGATATAAACGTTCGCACCACTGTGCATCAGTTACAATTTTCTTCGCTGAAAGATGCTTCTCATCAAATTGCGTACGAAGCACGTCATTTCGATATGCGGACGCTTTAATTACACAAGCTAGTGCCGTATATTTATACTCAGCACTCCGCAGCCCAGTTCTTCGAGTTCTAGCCATGGGACGGAAACCAACGCGCTGATAGGCATACTTGACCTTGCTGACTCCTGTGCGCAGCTCAAGCTTGAACTTGGCCGGGAGCGGCGTTAGCGAGCCGGTTGACACTGAACCTATTCAAGATTAATCAAGATTAATCCTGCCCAACACCTAAACTTTCCAAAAGAAAGGCATGGCCTCTACGTCTCCCGTAATTAAGGACCAGCACATCAAGGCACATTTTTTATTAAAAGACTGAATGGGACGCAGGAAATGGAGTGTCTTGGATTCAATCACAAGGACGGTAATAAGCTCTCCGGCGATTAGCGGGGCATTACGGCCGAGTGGGGCCGGTGCCCAAACATGCCTGCCTCCGAGCTCCGGCTTCTAGCATCCGCCACGACGCCGACAGTGAGCTTCAATTTCCAACCTGGACATTTCGGACCTAGCTTTACTACACCCGGGACGATGAAACCCTGACTAGACGTCATATTACCTGAATCTCGCTGACTGTATTTCTCGTTAATGCTTTTATAGATACTGCCAGACACGGACAGATAAGGCGACCGTAACAACGTCGAGGTGAAACTCATTCCTGCCAGATTCGACACCGTCTTCTCTCTTCAAAAGCTGACACAACTTTGCGTCCTTGCAGCTACGGGATGTGTTCGAATTCATTGACAGCTGTGGATCAGCTCTTAGCAGGAACGTCATGATCAACACTTGGGTTCCCGAGTTTCTCAAAGATTTCAATTGATCGCTAACGATGGTACCCAACAAGATCCAAACTACGGAGCTATTCTCCATGGCTACAAACATACGTACAGCATCTTGGGGTATATCAACCAGTCCTTTCTTCTATGCATCTAAAGTCTTAATGTCGTGGCTGCCGAAATGAGCAGATCCGCCTGGGCAGGCCGAAATCGCACCAGAGCTATCAGCTCCCAGATTGTTTGAACGCCTCATCATATCCCATCCAACAAATAAATAAAACCGAATTCCAAACCTGTCGCTCCCATTTGTGCCATAACCGTTCTATCCCGTTAGAATAACTATCAAGTTTCTCCAGCCAAGCAGTTTTCTTTTCATCAAGGCCTCGCCTATCGCGCAGTCTCGACTCCGCGTCGCAACTCCAGTCGTCCAGATTTGCACGCCCGAGGCATCTTCGTTCTCGGTCCTTCAGGTTCATCGAGACTCGAAGAGTACGACAACTCCGACACTGTGCGTTTGAGAGATGTGAAGGGGACGATTATGTTTCCTGTGAGGGGTTGGTCGTCGTGATGGCCGATGAAGTAGTCCATGAGAACAGTGGGGTCCTTCTCGTCCTTTTGGTCGAGGTAGACGTCGTGGTCCCAGCTAGACTCTAGGCCTTCCAGATAACTGGGTGATCGTCTCAGGAACTTCCATGATAGGGTGTCATGCTCCATAGCGATGTACAGTGAATCCAGTTTGCCGTTCGCATCAACGACAGCGCAGTGTTGTCGGATAAAGTCTCTGTCATACTTGCCATGGGCCAGCCTGGGATCGAGAGGTCGCAGCATGGGGAGGCCCTGAAGCTTCTCGGCATCACAGAGCTTGGCCTGCAGAGGCACCCATGATCGGCCTCTAAGGAGGGATCCGAAGGTCCTGGATACGGCGGCTGAGAATGATTGCGCGTCGTCGCCCTCGACGGCCACCATCCGATGGAGACCGCGGGACAGACACCTCGTGTAGGCGGTGGTGTCCTTCTCGAACGGGAAGGGTTGTTCCCTGGAAGGCATCAGAGAGATGTGGATGGTCCATGGTCGCGATGATCCAGACGACAGTGAGGATCGCGTCGAGGAAGCCGGGGAGTGTTTCTGGTCTCGGTGGTGTGCAGTGGTGGCACTTGTCGAGAGCTGGAAGGCGTCAAACGACGAGTCAGTCGGAGCCGGGTCCTGGGGAGGCGAGAGTAACAACTCGGAACTTTCAAGCTTTTCGATTCTTTCCTCCAAGATTTCGTCGCTGTCGAGCAGTTCCAGCTGACGGTTGCGCAGGTCCTCGACCTCTTTGCCAGCCCGGGCGATCTGTTCGCTCTGGGCCAGGTAGCGCTCCTCCAAGTCTTTCATTTGTTTCTGTAGCTGTTCGACCAGCTGCCAGGCGGCGAAGCTGTTGCGGTAGGATCCCTTGATCTCGTTGAGGGTTTCTTCCTTGTTGGTCTCGACCGTCTCCTCAAGTTCGCTGACGCGGGCGACGACGGCGGAGAGGCGATCCCGGTCGGGGCGGTCGGCGGTTTCCTCGAGGGCCTGGAGACGCTGCTTGACGGTCTCGATCTCGGCCTTGTTCTTGCCGGGGGACGGGGCGTCCGCGGAGGCGATGTGGAAGCAGGAGAGGTGGCCGCAGTGGCAGGTGGCGCCGGGCAAGGTCTTGTTATGATCGAAGCCCATGCAGCCGCAGCGCTGGCCCTTGAGCTCGGGGATCATCAGGATGTAGCGGCATTGGCCCTTGGGCAGCTGGGCCTCGTCGACGTTCGGCGTCGACGCCGGCGGAGGGGAGCGGGAGGGAGAGGGCGGCATTGGGGTTCTTGGAACCTGGAGGGCGATGGGCAACGTCGGCGGGATGTTTGGTCCATGGAAGATGGGAGGGTTAGCGAAAGGCGGGAAGGCGGCAGGTGGGAGGCGGGAGGGAGAATGGATGGAGATATGGGAGAATGGATGGAGCACGGCAGGTACATGGTAAAGAGGATCCCGCTCCCACCTGGCTCTAATCACAGGGCAGGGCGATGTCGAGATTCGTTCGCCAGGGATGCTGGGGGTTAGCAGGATACGCAGAGGGCGACCCGGCCGCGACTGTCTCAGGCCTGTCTTTTCGCCCGTCTCTTCGCCTGTCAACCTGTCGCTCCGCGCACCGCAAACGGTAGCGGGCTAGCGGAGGCACGGAAAGGAGGGACCCACTGCTGCGACGTTATCATCCGCTCTCGCCATGGACAATCCACCGGCAACCCACAGGCAACCCACGAATAATCCCTGAGACCCAGACCGGTTGCGCCCGCAGAGTGGCAGATGGCATCACGGCTCCCACGTCGAGACCCGCAGGGCCGTGGCACCACAGGCAATCCACTGGCCAAGCCGAGGGTGGGGGGCAGCGACGGCGGCGGCGCACCCGGCTGTAAGTAGTACGTACTTCGTACCTACCGGTATTTCCATGCTTCCAATGCGCTCCGTGTTGCGGGCAGGTGCTGTCACTAACCGCCTACGTAGTAGATAGGTACGGGAAGTCTCCCCTAGTCCCACGGGTAAGCTGGTAGCCTGCGGGAGGGGGCCCCAAACCACTTCCTCAGGGAGCCAAGGGCAGCCCAGGAACCCGCGGGACCTTGATAGCAGCCGTGTCTTGATTTGCCGGTTGCGTGTGAAGCGTGCATGTGTGCGTGCTTGGCCACCCCTGTACGTGTGTGACTGAGGCGCTGCGTTGCGCCTTGCCGTGCTTTTTTTCGTTGCTTTTAGATCAGATAAGCCAGGCTACCAAGTGCGCCGTCCCTCATCGAGCGGCGCCATCTGTCTGGCTTCTTGCTTTTTTTCTTTTTTTTGCCTGCAACCACACGGACAGCCACCTAGATAGGTAGGTAGCTTGCCGGCCGTGGAACAGACGGCCGACCTGTGATAAACCAGCACTTACGTTGCGCACTCCTTGGCACTCTCAAGCCTCAAAAGGAAAATTCCTCCCAGAGCAACAAAGACAAGGCATCAGTCTCTCTACCTCTCTCTTTGGGGGCGTGGTTGGGGGCGGTCTCCACGGCCGCAGCGGGCGCAAGGGGCGGTCCCGGAGCCAAAATGCCTGCCAGGGTTGGATGGATCCTCATGCTTGTTTGGCTGGCTCATGCTTTTTGCGTGCGATTGTGCGATTGTTCGATTGTTGATCGCGGTGGCCAAGACCTGCGCTGGGTCTGCAACTGACGCAGCCTGGCTTGAGACAAGAAGCGACATCGCCAGCTGCGGGCACGTCTTGCGCACGTCTGGCGGTACGGTCTGCGGGCCGCGACCTGATTAGCAGAGATCAGAGGAGAGGCCAGACTCCAGAGGGAAATCGTGCTCCGTCCTCCTCCGCATGTCCCCCAGTCCGTTGCCCAACTGTCCACTGGCCACCCCCACACCCTCCTCATCATCGTCACCTCTCCAACGGTCCAACGTGCTCTCCAACACCTCCTCTCCAATATCGCGTCCCCCCTGGGGCACGGTCAGCTTGTTTGGCCAGGCAAGCCCCTCTACGTACTCATCTCTCCAGTCCTTGCGACATCCTCCAATCCCCGTGTGCCGTGAATGCACCGTAGCATGTGGTACAGCTCTGGCTGATTGACGGGAGATACACCCTGTCACACCCTCTGCATCCTCCTCCCAAGCCCGTCATCCCCTTCCCCTGTGGCCCACGTCTTCTTGGCCCTCCCGGTCCCATTCGGGTCCTGCTCGCAGTCTGTTGGCGGCGTTTTCTCGGTCCACACACACACACACACACGCGCGCAGGTGCTGCTCTCCATCTTTTTTACTTGGTACGTAAGGTGAATAACTGTTCGCAGCGCCGTCGGAAAGCCGAGGACTCCATCAATGATCAACCAAAACCTGGGGAGTCCAGTTTTCGGGGCTACACCGTAACAAGGCCCCTGTTGCGTAGATTGGGGGGGGGGCGACCTCCTGACGACGAAAAGTCTTTTAGTTGCGTCCGGGTCTTGGTGTTTCAAGGGCGTCCTATCGCTCGCGGTGCGCGGTACGAAGTTCAGGCTTCGGTACAAACTGATAACTGTGAGACCTAAGGTCAGACATCCGAGTAACGGTGCATTGTTGATTGCTCTGTGCGATGAACATGGGTGTTGTCCCTGCATGGACTTATCATACCTCGCCCGCTATCTCCAAAATTCGGGCGCAGCGACAATGTCTTGTTCGCAGCAGCCCAGCGGGCGGCGGTAGGTGGTGGGCAGCCTGTCTGGGCTGGACTCCCTGGAGGCAGGGCTGTCCGGCTCTGCCACTCGCCCACTCGCCCACTCCTCTGTGCGAGCACTTTGTTTGTGCGTGGATGGGTTGGTGGGCGGGAGAGGCTGTGACGCCTGTGAGCCTGTGACTCTAGGCAAACTGGGTCCGAGAGTCTGAGATGAGTCTCTGAGATGACAGGTCCCCCTCGCTCAGTCCCCCTCGCCCATGTCCCGCCCACGCCCATAACTCCATACGTCTCGAGCCGCCCACGTGCAATCAGTCCGATAACGGGAGGGCCAACAACTTTGTGTTGTCGCGATCCTCATGCAAACGAGCGGACCTATCGGCTGCCGCAGTTCTGCCGCCAAGTCGCAACAACCCACTCAAGTCGACTCAACAACCATGGGGACTTTCGGTGCCACCGTCGCGTCACTATTAGACACCTACACCAAGTGTCTGTCTTTACTCAAGGGCTTCCGAGGTGACGACGAGGATCACGGCACGCCCAGCGAGCTCCAATCGAGCCTGGGAACGTCTCTGCGCTCCGACCGAGCTAGAGTGCGTCGAGCCTACTCCTCTCAGCTCTCACACAACGGTGCTCAGTTTGAGAAAGGTGATGGTGAGTTGGGCCCTAGTGTACTTGCAAAATCAAGTCGGTTGCAGATCTAAACAATGTAGCCAGCTGCCTCACGTTCCGCGTTGAAACGAGTATTGAGGAAACTCACCACGGCTCTGGGCGAAGTCGTCCGTAGCCTCGGCGGGCGTCAGTCTATGCCGATCGACTACAACTCGCTGCTGGCTCTGTCGAATGGGTCCAGCCTCAATGTTGTTCGAACCATCAATGAATTGTCGAGCCGAGTGAGTTCGAGAGCGGGCTCCAGCAGCTCACGACAAAGCGTAGTGAGCAGGGGTAGGCAGAGGTCCAGACGCCATCGCCAGCAGTCTGATGAACAGCTCAAGCGGAAAGCAGAAGACGGACGTCGTTCCAAGTCGAGCAAAAGCAAAAGCAGCAGGAGCTCGGCGAGTGGATCGTCACGCCGCTGTCGTCCGCGGTCTTCCCAGAACCGTCATATGCCGGGGTTCTCTGGAGACCAGAACCGCATCTCTATGTTGACCACGTCCTCTGCCAGTACCAAGCTAGGGGAGATCAGGCGGCTTCAGAAGAGTCAAGGGCCGACAACGAGGACCCCGTATCCGCTACACTCTCATCCTCAAGAGGAGAGAAATGGGCGGAAGAAGTGGTGGAAGGTCTTTGGAAGTGGGTGAACTTGTACCATTTCACTGCTCATTGTACGAATATCATGCCAGTCACAAGATAATGAAGCTCAACAACCCGGGCCTGACCAAGATCATGGGGCCGTGCGGATTAATATCGAATCACGTAGAGTCTAGCACTGTGCAGCTTACTACACCACAACGCACTACAGCGCAACCCAGTGCACAACCCGAATTCGTGAGCCCCGCAGTCCAAAAATCCACCAGCCATGCCCCGTCAGCTGCGTGTCTAGACACACGACAGACGACATCAGCATCATCGCTACCACGTCTATGCCCCAGAGCTGGGCCCCGACGACTGCGACCACGACCGCGACACCGACGCCGAAACAGACTCCAGGTAGATAGACAGCGCCGAGATCGACTTCCATCCGCATCACCCTCTCACCACCTCGGCGCCGGCTCTCCTGGACATGCATTGGCCCTCGTAGCGCCATCATGCCTCAAGACCCTGCCGCCGCCCTCAGCGCCCTGCTGCGGGCGTCCTCCATTCAAGACCACGATGAGATCCTGAAGGCTGCAAATGCCGCTATCAAGGCCAACAAGAGCGACTTTGTAAGCCAGCAGACCCGCATCGTCGCCCTCCTCAAGCTCGATCGCTTCGACGACGCCCTGCGGGCCATCGCCGAAGGTGGCACTAAGCTCAATGCACTATGTCTCCTCGAGCAGGCCTACGGGCTGTACAAGACTGGCAAGCTGGACGAGGCTACCACCATCCTCCAGTCCATCGGCCTCGCAAAGAGGAGCTTCGGCCATATGGCTGCTCAGGTCGCCTATCGCGCCGAGCGCTTCGACGATGCTCGCGCCATCTATAGCCGGCTTCTCGATGCCGACGACGACAGTGGTGAGGAAAACGACCTCAGCATCAATATCCGCGCCGCAGCTGCCCAATCCGAGTGGATGGGGTATTCTTTCATGAACCCTCCGCCTACCCAAGACTCGGACGGTTTCGAGATTTGCTACAACGCTGCCTGTGCTTGCATCGCTCGCGGTTCCCTCGACGATGCTGCCAACTTATTGCAACGTGCCATCAGACTCTGCGATGCCTCTGACGACCTCAACGACAAGGACAAGGAAGCCGAGATGCGTCCTATCCTGGCCCAGCAAGCATACGTCTATGCTAAGACGGGCAAGCTCAAGGAGGCCCTCGACTTGTACAGGTCGCTAGCCGGAGCAGAGTGCGTTCTACTCAACTACACCCGCATACCCGCAGCTCAATTACTAACCGTGGCCACAATATAGTGACGATGACCCTGACCTCATAGCCATAGCTCGGAACAACCTCCTGGCGATGGAACCCAACGCAGAGAATCCTTATGTACTACAGAGGAAGTTTGCAATGTTGGCAGACGAGGAGAAAACCTCCAAGCTTTTCAAGCACCAGTCAAATATTCTCCGCCGCAACAATTTTGTTGTTGCCCTTCATGCATCCAAAGCCCCTGGTGTCAAGTCCCGTACCGCGGCTCTCCTCGGCGAGATAGATCATCCCACCACCTCTGCCGATATCAACACCCTCTCCATCCTCAATGCCACCGCCAGTGCTGAAGGGGCCACTGGAAAGCAGCTGATCCGAAACCTCCAAGCACTCGCGACTAAGAGGCCCAACGATGTTGGTGTTATCTTGACCATTGTTCAGATTCATCTTGACAACGGCCACGCTGGCTCAGCTTTGTCCATCTTGGAGTCCTTCCTACAACGTCTCGAGAATGACGAGGCGGCTACGACCCACGATGTCCGGTTCTCGCCTGGTCTCGTTGCCCTTGTCGTTGCTTTGAATCGGTCACAAGGACGAGAGTCGTCTGCCAAGGCGGAGCTCGCGAAGGCTGCGGCGCATTGGCAGACTCGTTCCACGAGCCCTGCTGCCTCGCTCCTAGAGGAGGCTGGCGTCGAGCTCATGAAGTCATCAAAACTCCAGGACCTGCAACTAGCCGGAACTTGCTTCCAAAGGTTGTTCAGCGAGCAGCAGGGCTCGGACATCGCCTCCGCTGGTCTGGTTGCATGCTTAGCCCCGTCGAACCTCGAGGCCGTTCAGCATCACCTTGGCAATCTTCCCCCGGTTGAAGCCTTGATCGACGGAGTAGACGTCAAGTCACTTCTTGACGCCGGCGTGGCTACCGCCGCCAAGCCTACGCAGGCTAGTAAGCGGCCAGCCACTCAAGAGCTCAGCGACAAGCCCAAGAAACGGCGCAGAAAGCTCAGGCTGCCCAAGAACTACGTAGAAGGTACCAAGCCCGACCCTGAGCGTTGGCTGCCCCTGAGGGACCGGTCCTCATACCGACCCAAGGGCAAGAAGGGAAAGAAAAAGGCCGGCGAGACCCAGGGAGGCGTCGTCAAGGACGAGGAGACGTTGGAGCTGGTCGGTGGCGGAGGCGTCAAGGTAGAAAAGGCACCTCCGAACCCTAAGAAGAAGAAGAAGAGCAAGAAATAGGCCTTCATATCCGTGGCGGCCCCCTCCCTCGAGGGCATCGCCGTAGTGCCGACCAAGACTAGAGAAGAGAAAACAAAAGAGAATTAAGACGATTTGTTTATTGGGGACTTCTTTCGAGATATAGCGCCTCGTCAACTTGGTTCAAGCAGATGAAGGCAAAATGACACTGATTGAATTCTACGCTGACTTTTTAGTGCTCCGCCAAACTTACGGGGTTCCTCCCCCTAAAGAAGAACAAGATAAAAGGAAGAATGGCCAAGGGAGACTGAAGAACAAAACAAATCTAGATACATATCCTCGTCGAGCCGGCCCGCGGTCTGCGTCTCGTGAAAAAACTACACGGCCTGGAGCTCTTTTGCTCTCAGGGGCCTGTCCCTTTTTCATCCCCTGCAGAACCAACCATGCCAAAATGCTCTCTGCTCTTGTGTTGTGGTCCGTTCCCAACAAACGCTAAATAACACACAAATACACGTCCGACAAAACAACTGTCTTGGAACATCACGCGTTCACTGCCTGGACGGGGTGGTTCGGCAGCTGCTCTACGTCTTGGAGCGATTCTTGATCCGAGTCGCGCCTCTCGAGGTCATCTCGAGAATTGGTACGTCCCCTTGGGTCATCGACGTCATCTTTTTCTTCGTCCGAGTCTGTCTCGATGGGCGGCAGAGGGGTCCTGCGCCCATCCGAGAAGCTCACAGCAACCTCGCTGTCCGTGTCTGAGGGGATCGTCAGTCTCCCGCCCACCGAGACGCTTCTAGCTGCCTGGGCGGACGAGTACTTTCGATGAAGTTGCCGGAAGCTGCGGGCCGTGGCAGTGCTCGCACTTGCTGCCGACTCCCTGCGTTCTTTTGGTTCCAGCGGATCGCCGATAACAGAGTAAAAGTCGTCCTCGCTCAGGGCGGGAGAAACAGGCGGTTCTTCCTGCTGCTGTGCCTGCTTCCGTGCGCGGATCTTCTCATCCTGTGACATGTTTTGCAGCTCGCTGCCGAAATTGATGACGGATGCCTTCTTCCCGTGAACCACGAAACTGCCAGTTCCTCTTGCTAGCCTGGCTTCTCGACCTTCGTCTTCACCTGCTCCGTTTAGAGCCACCTCCTTACCCTTCCTGCTACTGCGGTGGTGTGAGAGATGCCCGGCACCCTCTCTAAGGGTGCGCTGAAGACTCCGTCGAATTTTGCTTCGCTCAAGTTTGTCCTTGTCCATGGACATGGCCCGGTCGCCCGCCTCCCCAGCCGTTGACGTTATCGTCTTGTCAGACGGGTCCCTGCTTGGTCTCGATTCCAGGAGACCCGCTTGCTCTAGCAAATTCCGTTCTTCGGCGTCCGGGTCGTCAGGATCCCTGGGATCATTTCGCTTTGATGACATCCTGGATCCTTCGTCTTGGGAAGACAGTGGCGGCCTAGCTTGATGAGGAGTAGAGGTGACTGACTGCACAGGAGATGCCGCAATGCTTGAAATTGAGCCATGCCTCGTGCTTGCGGCTTCGTGCCGTACAAATGAGAGGTCCCGAGAACTATGCCGATGGCGTGTGGCGCTCTGGGGAGGGGTTTGGAACACCTGGTCGAGAGGCGAGTCAAGACTTTCTCCTAGCTCGGATGGGCCAGGAACATGCGCCAACTGTGACTCCGTGGGAGTTCGAGGCAGAGTCTCAGTTCCAGAATGGTGTGTCGACCTCGACCCTCTGCGAGTAGCGACTGCGCGGGGTGTTGGCGATCCGGTTCGGGCATGAGAGTGACGGTTCGATTGTTGCTTGGTGGGGGTGAAAGCAGTTGAGTTCGTCGTCGGGTGCTCGTCTTCAAGATCCTGAACCAATATGTCACGATGGCACTTTTCTTTCCAGATGCCCATGCGCGTCCACTTCAGCTGCGCGGATATCCGAGCGGCTGCTGATATGAGCTGATCTCGGGTCTTTGGCTGGATAGGTGCCATAATCTGGAGATGGCGAGCATTCCTGAGCTGATCATCGAGCTGTTTTTGGCACTCATGAAGCTTCTCCTCAGCTTCTGCGATCTTTAGTTGCATCACATCTCGGCGAGCGACTGAGATGTCTTCGGCCATCTTGTGATCAATCCGACTGCGAGAAATAGACACGAGCCCAGTCGGGGTTTGAACCAGTTGCGAGGCATCGGAGCTGTCGAGCCGCCTCATTCCGCGGCGTCCTTGTCCGTCGTAGTTGCCGCCAATGACTCCACGCATCCTGACACCCGTGGTACTGAAGGCGGCGGCGTAGTTGAGCTTGGCCAGCCAATCGTCCAACTCCTCCTCGTTGTCAGCCAGCAAAACTTCCTCTAAGCCACCTTGCCGCACATAGACGAAGGCGTTTTTGTGTTTCTTATAGGTCGTATCAAGAAGAGCCACAGCACCGTGAGTAGACATGAGCGCGTCCGGCTTGAATTCCTCCAAGGGCGGGTTGAATATCAAAGGAATCCCATCATGACCTGCCTTGATGTGGTTGTCGTATTGGTGTATTAGGGACTTGACCCAGCCAGTGTTTCGGAAGAAATATAGCTGGGCTCCTGTGAGAATAGCACCCCATTCCTGCCATGGCGAACGTGTCTTCCTTTTCTTGATGTCTTTTCTCCATAAAAGCCCGACTTTGGTGACTTTGATATCCACGATGCCGGGGTGAGCCTCTTGGGGGTTTGTCGCTGTCTGCTCCGACATGAAGGCATCAGGGCGTGATCTAGCCGACACAATCTGCAAAACACCAGTCCTGAAGAACGTCTTTTGCAAGTCCTTTAGATCTAGGCGGCTCGCAGAGCCCATGTAGTTGTAGTGGTCGTCAAGATCCATGGCATCCTTGAGGTTTGGACGCAGAGAATCCAGGCTTCCGTCTATGATGAGTGTATACGGGTCAATTGGCTCCTTGGTTGCTCTTTTAGGAGGTTCAACGGAAGTGGCGGAAAGAAGCGGTTTGCGCCTAGACTTGTGAGAACCAAACCGATCGCCGGTCATTTCGAAGTCGTCCTCGACATGAATAAAAGGGGTATATGTGATGTTGTCGTAAAAGCATTCTAAAATGTCGTCAAAGATACCCTCCCCGCGAGTGTTCTTCAAATAATCGGGTTTTTGCATCTTGTGCTTGTTGTTCTTGTTGAATACATCGGTATGGAGAATGAGAAGTGAAAAGGCAATAAAGTATGCTTGATCAGGAGATGCATAGATGCCAGGATTACACTCGTGGTAACGATTTGCGAAAGATTGAAGGAAACGATCGATCTGCTGCGTCTCTTTGGGAAGCTCAGCCTCCATCAATAGCTTACGAATAGCCATGTCCATTGGATCGCCAAAGAAACTGAAGCTGCGCATGTAACTCCTGAGAACAGATGCCATGAAAGGATCTACGCTCTTGGATAGTGTAGCAGCGATAATTCCTCGACTGCCAACCTCCTCGACTCGAGCCAGGTACTTGGCAGCAGACTCGTCGTCGCGACGCTCCGGCAGAGTTATCGACTCCCTAGCCAGCTGAAGCGAGTTGTTCTTGGATCCGATTGAGCCAGGTGTGGTTGGGGTCAGCGTTCCCTGCCGGCTCAATTCGGAGTTCTGCCGCAATCGACTGAGCCCGAACAAATCGCCGAAGCTCTTTCGGCCAGTAGACGAAGATGTCCGGGTCGTCGGGGGAAGGAGATGGTCGTCTGTTGAGTCTCGCCTCATAGAGCTCATAGTAGACGACCTCCCTCTCAAGAGATTAGCCCTGGTTGGTGAGGAAGCTCCTGACTGCGAACCTCCAGGGGCAAACAAGGCGGCGGCAGGCGACTGGTGAAGTTTCGGGGTATGGTCGCTTTTCCCCGTAACGACGCCGGGAAGCTCTCCCGTATGCGCGGATGCAGGTCGTGGAGTGGACGTGACGCCAAGTGACGATGAAGATGCGATGGCCGGAGGTCGCTTATTCTTCTGTTGCTGGAGGTGTGCAAGTGGAAACAATGGCTCGGGGGGTTTCCTTCCCCTCCTCAATTTGAAAAAAGGAGTCGTCGGCTTTTTCGGAGTCGTGTTGGGGCTGTGGTGAGAGCGGCCATTGGAGCTGGCGTCTGATCTGGAAGACTCGGATTGTCGGTTTTGGGGAGGTGTGAGGACGGTGCCGTTTGGGCTGTCGTGGGCGCCATGGGTTGACGGGCGAGGAGATTCGGGTTCTTCCAGAGTAGCGAGCGAGGGTCGGCTCCTGTCGTCGGCGAAGGACTTTCTGAACATCTTCCTGGGCGGAGGGCGGTTGGGTACGACCTCGTCACGGGGGATATCGGTCGAGCGACGGAACTTGGCAGCAAGGCTCATGCGGGAGGGCTTCTTCCGGGGACCATTGAAGTCGTTTGTAGGGGCGGTGGTGATGATTTCGGGGGCTATTGGTGATGTCAGCAAATTGCATGCGGCGCAGGGTGGACGGGGGTGAGGTACGTCGCGGGATAGGAGGGGGCTTCTCCGACTGCTGCTTGGCTCGGAGGGACAGCTGGGAATCGGAAGCATTGCGGAACCTCAGGACGGAAAAGCGACGGTGCTTGTTGGTCTCTTCCTGGATCGGCGGGGAGTCGGGGCGGGAGATGGAAGAGTCGCGGGTGGGCTGAAGAGCGACGGGTTCGCCCTCGTGGTCGCTGACGAGCTCGGGCAGCGGGAGGGTCGGAGGCGCGTCCATGGTAGGGGAGCTGGGCGCGAAGAGGGTATGGCGGCGCATGTCGGTCTCACTGGCCATATTGCCACGACGGCGAAGGAAGGGCATAGCAACAACTGATCATGGTACACGGCCAGCCCAAGCGGTCGAGGTCGAGGTCGACGGCGGAAGGGCGGCGTGCGGCGTGGGAGAGAAGTGGCAGACGTGGGACGTGGGATGCGGACGCAAGTGGACGTATGAGCGACGTAGTGACCTGGGATAGGTAGTGGTGGACGTGGACGTGGACGTTCGGCGTGGCAGGGCGGCGGCTCTCGACACAAGCACCAAGCGCACCGAGCTAACGGGATGATCTGGGCGCGGCGGGGACCATTGGGGCAGCTTGCGGGAGGTTGAGAGCGGCGGCTGCGAGGGAAGAGGGCCGTGATGGATCGAGGCGATGGTTGACGTCTCGGTATGTCGTCCAAGAGCTGGCTTGTCGTCTAGGTCTGGATTCGATTTGGCACCGTGATGCAGCAGTGCATTTGCCCAAGTCCCAGCTCTGCCCACAGGATGGCCAGGGGCTGACGGGGCTGGCTGGGACCTGGCTTTGGGACCTGACTGGGCCGCCGCTGCGGGGCTTTGATTGGCTCGAGGCCCTGAGCAGCGCCCTGTCATACAGTGCCGACCCACCGGGTTCCATGTGGCTAGGGATACCTTCGGGGCCTACGGGAAAAAGCCTGGCTTGCCCGGTGCCCGCTGGCTGGCGTACAGTGCATGATGCCGGGATTGCGGGGCCTTGATTTCTCCCTTTTCCTCGTCCCTCGACGGGCGACGTAGTGCTTTGAGGTGCCCGGGAGTCCGGTGCCCTCGCACTTCAGTAGCCTACCGGACTAGACGGGAGGGATGGAGTCCAGAGGGCTATCTCTTCAAGTTCTTTCCTAGTAGTACAGGCAGGAGCTGGGAGCTCAGGACAGCCTCCGCCTCAACGGCCCAAAAAGCACTGGCGCCTCCCATGGATGCCCGGTAGTTTCTCCATCTGGAGTGGCAACTGGCCCTGGAAAGCTTGAAAACCTAGCAGTCTGCAATTTGAGAGGACCTCACACAGAAGGGAGACAGCAAGGACCTAGGGCGCTTTACTCAGGGCTCTCCCCAAGAGTATGCGTGTCGTGTCTACGTCGCAGTGAGCAGCAGTACAGAGTAAGCAGTAATATGTTTAGCTGGCTTTTGCCCACACTGTGTGCGTGCACGCACTGGCCAGTGTCAAAGCAATAATGGATGGAACTACCAGCAGCCAGGCAGCAAGCAAAACCTGAAGCAGCACGCACCCAACTGCCGTTGCGCTCAGTGCTCTAACTACCTAGTAGGTATAGTACTCCGTAGGTACAGCAGGTAGGTAGGTACCTACCTACCTAGGTAGCCGACCTGCCAATGAGTCTGCTCCGTACCGTATCTAATACGGACAGTAATCGTACTCGGTGCCGCCCGTTTTAGACCAACCGCAGCACGGGTAACTATTCCATCATCCCTCGTACGTACTTCAAGCATCATCATCATCATATCTCAGATCCTGGTCATCCCTTCACAGAAAGCCTCATCGCCCTCTGGCTATCCCCTACCCAGGGTAGGGTGCTTACTGTTCCGCTCCAATCCCCCGTGTGTCCCATTGCCCTCTGCCCACGATGAAGCTATCCGTCGCTCGCATCGCGGCGTCGTCACTGCTGCTGCTCAATGCCGTTGACGCTGCCGGCATTGACGCTCAACGAAACATCGCCAACAACGGCTTCCATTCGGCCCCTGCCGACAGCAACAACAACGCCCGCCTCTTTCCCTTCCTAACCAAACTTCGCGATAGCGCTGTCGAGTTCGTCTTTGGACGCCATCCCACCAAAGCCGCCGCCCAACCGCCCGTCCTTAACCAGCTCCGCGCCCAGTATGCAAACCAACTCGTTCTGCGATTCAACGTCACCACGGCCGATGAAGAGGGCGCTCTCGCCGACGCTGTCGCTCGACTATTCCTCGATGTGTGGGCCTTCACTACCGAATTTGTTGACGTTCGCTTGCACACTGATGAGGTTGCGCCTCTCCTCAGTCTCCTCCCCAGATCTCTTCGCGCCGCCCAGTCGACTCTCATTCTCGACTTAGCCGCCGCCGTTTACCAATCCCTCCCGGCCGATAATGATCCTCATCGCCCCGATCCCCAGAACGATGCCCCAGTTCTCGTGGCGCCCTCGTCACTAGGCGACAACCTCTTCTTCCAGGATTATCAGCCTCTGCCCGTCGTCGTCCGCTGGATGCGCCTCCTAGAGGCCATGTTCCCAACGTACGTCAACTACATCACCATCGGCAAGTCCTATGAGGGACGCGATATCCCCGCCCTTCGTGTAGGTGTTTCAGACACCGATCCCATGGCTCCGCCACGAAAGACGATTGTGGTTATGGGTGGCTCTCACGCCAGAGAATGGATCTCGACGAGCACTGTCAACTATCTCGCGTGGTCCTTTATCACCTCATTTGGTAAGGAGCGAATGATAACGAAGCTCCTCGACAAATTCGACATTATCTTCATCCCCATCGCGAACCCCGACGGCTTCGAGTACACCTGGCACATCGACCGTCTGTGGCGGAAGACTAGACAACAAACCAACCTCCAATTCTGCCGTGGCCTGGATCTCGATCGTGCCTTTGGCTTCGAGTGGGATGGCTCGAGGGTCCAGCGAGATCCTTGCTCCGAGAGCTACGGCGGCGAAAAACCGTTCCAGGCCGTCGAGGCTGTCCAGATTGCAGATTGGGCACGCAACCAAACGTGGAACAATGTTCGCTTCGTCGGCTTAGTGGATCTCCACTCGTACTCACAGCAAATCCTGTTCCCGTACTCATACACATGCTCGATAGACCCGCCAAACCTGGAGAACTTGGAAGAACTCGCAGCCGGTATTGCCAAGTCCATCAGGCTCTCAAACGGAGAGTCGTACACGGTAGCGTCAGCGTGTGAAGGTGCGGTCTCGGTGCGGGAGTCGGGCGACGAGAGGGTCTGGCCTCGCGTGGAGTCTGGCGGGGGGTCGGCGGTCGACTGGTTCTACCACGAGATGCGTGCGCACTTCAGCTATCAAATCAAGCTCCGAGATACTGGCAGCTACGGCTTCTTACTGCCCAAGGAACACATCGTCCCGACGGGCGAGGAAATTTTCAACGCCATGAAATACTACGGAGACTACCTTTTGGGCAACAATGGCATCGAGAAGTTCCCAGAAAAGGATAACGGTGCCCACACTTCCGAGGACCCGCCTTCGTCTGGTAACGACGGCGAGGGTCATTCAACGCAGGAACTAAGGAGGAGGAAGCTCCGTCGCTGAAATTTGGTTTAGGGAGACTCGAAGCCTCACGGGGCATTGGGATGGTCAAGGCAGCTCATGAAGGATGCACGAATATGCGGCATGAATTGAATTTTTGTTTTTAGTCATTACTACAAGGGCCAACAACGACTCTGGCGTTGACTGGTCTAGGAGCATATATGGTTTGGAAAAGGCGCAGGACTCAATGGGTGGCCTAGTCTTGTTTGGATGAATAATACATGATATTGTTTTCTCAGTTACTGGCCCAGAGCATACATGATGGAGACGTAGCCTGCCGTGAACTTGAGACTGGTGTCGAAGAGGAAGGAGCCGATAGAGCCTCTGAGCACGCGAGTTAGCATGGATGGCATGAAGTAATGTGGCCAATGTCGAGAAGAGGGAGAGTACGAACAGCATGCGTCCCTTGGGTCCCTGGCCAGAGGTGTAGCCCAGGGCGTAGACAACGCGAGAGAGAGCCCAGCCGCCACCGAGGGTGGCAGCGACGACGGGGTAGCGCAGGCCGGCGATGAGGAGAGCACCTAGAAACGAAGTCTGGTTCTCGGTGAAGTTGGCGTGGGCGCGCTGGGCTTCGAGGGAGAGTTAGTCAATGAGCATGTGCACCTAGCATGGCGACGAGGGCATACCGCAGTTGAACTGGTAGGCCTTGGGGTCCTTCTCGGCCAGGTCGTTGCTGGCGTAGGGGACGGGGTACTTGAGGCCGCTGGCCTTGCGGTACTTGCTGGTAAGCTGGACGTGGAGGGTGTTGATGAAGAAGGTGGAGGT
This sequence comes from Neonectria ditissima, assembly GCA_001305505.1. NCBI lineage: Eukaryota > Fungi > Ascomycota > Sordariomycetes > Hypocreales > Nectriaceae > Neonectria > Neonectria ditissima. The sequence continues at coordinate 1,043,192 of LDPL01000009.1, forward strand.
GGCGGCGACGAGGACGAGGCTGGAGGTGGGGAGGTTAGGGCATCGTCTCTTGCGATTGTCTGCAGTCTGGGCTCCTGGATGACGTACCCGTACTGCTCAGGGAGCTCCAGAGTCCACGACATGTTTGGTGGTGTGTTGGGGAGGGACGTGGAGATGGGTCAAAACGTGGTCTGTTGTGGGAGACGGTGGACGGGACGCGAAAGAGAGTCTAGAGGCACGGGCAAAGGAGGAGGAGGATCCGAAGGCAGGATGAAGCAGTTAAGAGAAGGGTCGATGGTTGTGATATCAATTGGGTTCGAGGGGCGTCCGGTTTTAGTATTAATACCTGCGACTCGGCACGTTTGCATTTTGTAGTCCCTCAGGCCAAAGCTCCACTCTCCAATCAATATTCGTGCATACCTGTAGAACGATGGATGCGCACGCAGTGGTTTTCGAAGCTCGACGCCCCTGGAATGCCGACTAGCGCACAGGCCCTGTCTGCAGACCTGCATCTCTCGGGCTTATGGTTGGCTGCAACGTCTTTTCCCGCCCTGAGTGCCTAGCCTTTTACGGAGCAATGGCAACCATGATTCATGCATCGCGGGCATGAATGAATGCGACGAAGCCGACGTCCCGGTCTGCGCTGTCGAGGGTCCGGTGGGGGATATACGTCTATGGCAGCGATGAAACGGTGCGCCCAGTGCCTAGTGTTGTGTATATTCGTAGTTGGTAGGCTGCTATGGAACGCACTCATCCTTTGCGTCTACCCTTTGGAGATTCAGGCAACAGCGCCCTCGTCGATAGTAATAGTGCGTGCGCGCATCCGTGAACCTGAGCCGGGATCCAAAATGCGCCGACGGCCCAACTATGCGCCCCGGGAAAGGGCTTCGGAAGAGCCTCTGGGGCAGTTTGACGCAGTCTCAAAGCCGTCAGTCATTTTCCTGACTCGGGATTAACCATGGCTAGAGATGGCGGCCTCAACGAACTTACAAGTCAACCCCCCCGGGTCGCTGCATCCCGACTTCCTTAGATCCCTGAATGCGAGCCGGGCTGCACCCAAACTCCGCATCTCCAAGACTTCAAACTCCGCAGTCAGCATGCACAACACAACACAACACAACACAAGCTCAGATCAAGTCTTTTCGCCTGGGCTGCTGGGCTGACGATCCTAGGCTCATCCTAGGCGGCTCATCCCGTACACCTCTCCTCGGGTCGTCGCCACGCCAGCCCCAGCCCATCAAACACCCTCCGCTCCGCAGTCTCCATGTCGGGCGCCTCGTCCCCGATGGAGCTGCCCTCCAGATCCACCCACGCCCCGTCGGCCCTGCTCCGGATCCCGCTGCTGTCGAACTTCCACCCCTTCTCCATCTTGCAGTACCGCCGGAGATCCCTCTCAAACGTCGTCCCGCCGCTCCACCCCAGCACCGCGCAACCCACCGTCTTCCACGGGCTCAAGATGATGTCCACCCGCCGGTGTGGTGCGTCTTTCTGCTTGGCATCCTGCCACACCACCATTGCCTTGTCTAGTGTGTCGAACCCCGTCCCCCGCCTTCTCTCTCCCCTCCAAGGAAGCGGTGCCTCCCCACGCTCGCTGTTCCTCGTCGACAGAGTAAGCGTGTGTGTGATGAGCTGCGCCTTCTCAAGGCTCACCACTATCTTCTCCACCGCCTTGGCTGTTATGGCATGGCTCCGATGGCTCAAAAGAACATCCACGTCGCCGCACTCCTTCTTCCCCCGGCGAAATCCTCCCACGATGATCATCTCAAATCCCACGTCAATCCTGCGTGCGTGGTCCAGCACCGCCGCTCCGATGGATTCCGCTTCGTCCCTGGGAATATTGAGCTTGAACTCGTCGTAGTACTTGACTCCGATCTGCTGCGAGCGACTGAGAGAGCCCCATCCGTGCTCGATGAGGTCGTCGAGGTCTCGCCACCCTGTAAGTCATCGTTAATCAAGCTTCAAGCCAGCCCCGGTAAAGTAACGAGCACCAACCTTTCCGGTAAAACTCCCGTGCCGTAGTGTCCCCCACACCCCAGATGTCGTAGAATACTTTAAGCGTCAGAACCATGGTATCGGATTCAGCTTCCCGAGCCTCGGCAAGGTGGCCTGTCTCTTTCCATTGCTGATAAAGCTCGGCGATCCTAGCACCGCACCCTGGCAACCGTGAGACCTCTTCGAGCACGTCAGTATCATGACCCCACACAGCCTCGAGGATCGAGGATCCCGAGACTCGGGACTCGGGGCTCAGGACTCCTCACCTTGTGAAGTCTTGAGTAGGTACGGGTAGGCGGCTACGGTGGCGATGGATGTGGAGTAGGCTCTTACACCAACCTGGTCGCCACGCAACAAGCGGATTGTCCTAACTTGCTTCAAGGTGCCAATAAAGTCGTCGTTGGGCGGGTTGACGGGTGTTGGCCGCTGGCATGAATGCGTCGTCGTCAGGAAGTCCGGGATCAGAGGCAGAGCAATGTCGTGTTCTGACGTGGTTTGATGAATAAGACTAGGCGGCTGCTGCGAGTGTGGCAGCGTGGAACGTGTATCTGAGCGGCGTTTGTTTCCCGTCCTCGATGGAGAGCTTGACGCGGCTGGCTGGTTGAGTTGGTCCAAGGCGGCTTTCCCCAGTATTTTGCTCGGCGAAGATGTCTTCGCAAGTCTTGACGCAAGTCTTGGCCCAGGGTCTGGGGAAGGCTTCGCAGCTTCGTAGAGGAGATATAGGTCAACGGGGAGCACCTTGCCCTGCTCAAGTGATTCTTTCAGCCAAGCCAGCTTGACGACCTTTACCCTGCTCCCACTATATTCCGTCTGGGCGGATATCTTCCTGCGTTTAGGACTTGGGATGTCGTCGGTATCCTCGATGCTTGCGGAGGGAGGCTCAAGAGGTACCGTCGCCAATTTGGCACGCCTCAGTTCAAACATGGCCCTCTCTCGTCGACTGATGTTGCCCACTACAATCTCAGCCTCATTGATGTCATAGGTGAGCGACCCGACCCTTTCTTCGAGCTCATGCAGCTCCCGCGGCGGTAAATGCGTCGACAGCAGGAAGATGGGTGGCAAGTCCAGGGCAGCCATTGCTGGGCTGCAGGGTAAGGTTGGCGTGGTGCCTTCGCTGCTATACCTGCGTTGCGAAGCTGTCCAGGCCAGGTAATCTAGGTAGGCGATTTCTCGAGGCTGGGGTCTCAAATGCGAACAGCAATTGTGAGCGCTAGGGATTGAATGAACGAAGAAGGCCGGGAGGGGTTAACGGAAAGTGGTAGACGTACGTCGGGTGTCTTGCTTTACGGCTTGTTTGTTACGTCAACTAATAAGATGAAGGCTTGACCCTCTAGCTTGGTCTTAGTACAAATCAACAACAATCTACCTACCGAACAAAGGTACCACATGTATGTAATTACTTCATCTTCCGAGCACCTCGCCACCCCCAGCATGACCTTGAGGCTTCGGAGACTACCTCAATCAACTACCTTGCATTCACTTGATATTAACCCCATTCGACATTACTCTAGCGCGTGCCCAATGACCCATTACAAGTCTCACGAAACAAATCATCAGTAGTTTCATGAGCTATCCGACTCTAGCTATCTACCCTGCATCATTTTCCGGTCGTGTTCTTCCAGCTGCTGGTATAATCTGCAGTGTTTGGCCCCCTACTGCCCTGGCAGCACCACTGTTCTCAGAGCAAGAATCTCGCTCTATGCCGTACAGGCTTCTATGTATATGTGTTGGGTGGGTATTATTGTTCCAGCCTGTCCATATTCGCTGGCCCCTCCTTCCCTTGCGGGCAATATTTTTCTCGGTCTCTGGTTGGCATTTCTTTTTGCCCTCATACGTCCTCAAATACCATGTCATCCTCCTCGCTATCGGCTTCGTCTTCTTCCTTCTTAATCTCCGGCTCGAGTTTCACCCGCTTGGCCTGTCTCTCATCTGAGCTCTCACCCTCTCGCGAGGACTCGCCCGACGGTTCTTTCTTGATAGCCACCGCGGTCGGCGTACCACGACTCGATACATTGCCGGTTGCAGGGACGTCTTCGAACTCATCTTCGTCCTCGTCCTCTTCTTCCGAACCAAAGTCGTCGTACCCACTGACCTCACGTGCTCGCGCAGCCGCTTGTTCTGCCTTGAGCTTCTCGAAGATGTCATCGATTCGAGTGTTGGCATTATTGTCGGCCGCGTTCGTGAGTGCCGCGTCCTTCGAGCCAGGAGTCCTTGCGACAGTGGCTGCACCAGCTTCGGTTGGCGCCGTGAACGACTCTCCAGTCACCGTACTGTTGGACATCCACGAGGGCAGCGCATTCTGCTTGGCAATCTTTTCCTTCAGAGCTTGGTCTGCTGCCTTCTCCGCTTCTGTCGGACCGTCTGAAGTCGAGATGTTAACCGCGATAGACTGAGGACCGGTGTTCGTCAAGCCCTTCACTGCCATCGGCCTGTTACCGCCATTGTCCACGGCAGTCGTCAATGCGCGTTGGTGGGTGGCGTCTCGAACGACGGGGCGAGCCTTGGCTAAGGCGCGATCAAAATCGCACTCGGGGATATGAACAGCATCGATCTGGGGCAGAAGTTCGCTGATGAACTTGAACTGGTCGTTCAAGCGAGTTGACTGCTCATGACCACCCGCATTTCGGTCCGCCTCAAATGTAAGGATATGCTTGCAGCGATGGCAGATAAACCCTTCTGGCCCGACGTTGTCCAGAACCTCCATCGCCGTCCACTCCGCTTTGCAAAACGAGCAGAAGTATTCCTTCTTCTCATTTGCGATCTGCGTGGTCCCCTGCACCTCCTTATCGATTGTATATACTCGCCACTTGATGGCATCGATGGTGTGGCGGTAGTTTATATAGTACCACGTTCGGTTGCTCGGCCTCGGGTTGCCTTCTCGAAGTTCTGATCGCGTATGCCTGTTCAGGTTCCATGTCAGCGCAAGGACGACATGTCGATTTCTGGTAGGACTACTCACACGGTTAAGAATCTGTCCTCACGTAGCTTTCCACAGATCTTGTGGAGGTCCTTGGTGTTGATAGCCATAAGGTAGGCCAGGTCGTCATCTCTAAGCCTGTATTCGTCAAATCCTTAGCAAGTCTGTCACGTCACCCGATACCCCACGGCACGTACGCTTCGTGCAGAATCAGCGCATCAATCACAAGGATATCGCGCGTCTGGTAGAAGGCTCGCATGACCGACTTGATGAGGGTCACGGCGAGATCCATCGTGACGGGTGTTTGGCGCAAGAATGGAGGCAGGCAGTCGGAGGATGCGACCCGGGGGAGGGCGGAGTCGCTCGAAAGAATGATAGACGGTTTGGATCCGTAAGGACGTCTGGGGTATACGAATGCTATGCGCTCGGCGACTGACACGTTTCCGGGAAGCGCGGCGAGGATGTGGTGATGTGGTTGGGAATGCCGATTATGGCGACACAGGCGCAATGAGCATTTCACGAGCGAAGTGTCATGGCGGGAGCGAGGCGTTGGTGGGGTCTCGATCTCAGTAAAGGTAGAAGGTGAAATAGTCCTTGCTCTTCCTCAGTTTGCGACCTCGGCCTAGGCGCAGCTAGATCACAATCCCAATCTTCAGGCGATCACAAGTTGGTTAAGGAAGAAAGGATGCTGTGTTGAGTGTGGCAGGCAGAGGACGGCTTTTGGCGGCGCAAGGCTAAGGCAGGGACAGTTCTGTGGCTGGACCGTGCATATCATGGCCCACCTGTCCTGGCATCTCAGCCTCATCTCAGCCTCATTCGGCATCACTTCAGTTCAGTCTCCTATTGTCATCACTCCCTCCTTCATGTTCTTGCCGAATTAGGCCTGTGAGCTGCCACAAGAAACGCCACTTCAAACGACGTGCTATTGTTGGATATGCGCTCAACGCTTGGTCAAACCATGTTGTTGTGCCCACGTGGGTTACGTTATCTTGATACAAATCTTTAGAAATGCATTAAACTGTCAATTGGTACAGCCAAAATCGTGACCTCATACGCAACCTCCAAACTCAAGACCCAGTTCACGCCAGTTCAAAACATACTGCACTCAAGTTGCGCTAGGTCATTGCCTCCCCCCACCCGTGCTCCCGAGAAATCCGTACAAAATCTCATGGCGTATCATGCATATTTCCTCAGCTGTACCATCGGTTAGTATTTTGGTCAGGAATGAAGAGAATTCTCCGACGACTTACATCCAATGTCAGAGTTCTTGAACTGTTCACCTCCTGGTCGCGGTAGACTCCGACCAAGCTCTCGCTATCTTGGAATAGGCCCGCCTTGAGACTGATGACGATGAACTGCATTCCAGGACCTGAGTGTTCCCGGATATACTTTTTGATCTTGTCGACGTTGGCGTTGTCCAAAGCAGCGTCCACTTCATCAAGTACGAAGAATGGACTTGGCTGATAGCTGTGGATGGCAAATAGAAGGGCAAGGGCCGCCATGGTTTTCTCGCCACCCGACAGATGCTCCATGTCTCGAAAGCGCTTGAGCGGCGGCATTGCATGGTACTTGATACCCGACAGGTATGGCATATCTGTATCCTCCTCGATGTCTAGATACGCTTGCCCACCCAAGGGGTACGCCTCTGATCGTGTGAGGTCCTTGTATACGTGCGATATTTGTTCCTGGATGTGAGAGAAGGCCTTGTTGAAGAGCTCAAACCTCCTTTGCTTGACGTCGTTGAAGGCTTCTTTCGCCGCGTGCGCTGCCGCTTTCGAGTCTTCATACTCCTGGTCTGTAAGTTTGAGTCTCGACTCGACACCTTCCAGTCTCTCCATAGCTCGCATGTTCGGATTCAGCTTTTCCAGCTCCACTGAAAGGGCCGTAATCTTGTCCGAGAGCGTCTCCTCCATGCTGGGTTCATCCGACTGTGTTGAGTCAGTAAATGCCTGGCTGTTAATAAAAAGGGACACTGCTTACGCTCTTCAGTTCTTCATCGAGACCATCGAAATCAATTTCGATGCCGTGATCATCCAACGCGATGCCCATCATTTCCTCGTCATCGTCGTCAACGTCCATGGCATCGGGATCTTGGTGAAGAAGATCATCCTCGTTGGGCAGGTTATCTAGAGTCCCTTCCACGAGAGGGATTTGGATTTGTTCCAGCCGACACCGTCGCAGAAGAGCTGACTTGCTTGCACTGTTCTTTTGTACTGTTGTCTCCAGGGCGTTGATTTCTTTGAGACGCGCGTCAATGTCCTTGCTGCGCTTCTGCACCTCGGCCCTAGCTTCTGCGACTTTCTGGTTCTTTTCTCCTAGTTCTGCCCTGCTCTCCTCTAGGGTTTCTTGAAGGGCCTCGACCTCATCTTGCTCCCGGCGCATCGCTTTCTGAATGGCGTCTTTCTCCTTGGTATATGACTTGGAGTCGTACTTGTATCGTCGAATCTGAGCATCCAATCTACTGATGCGGTTCTCCGTTTCGGCGTGGCGAGCCTTCTCCCACTGCAGACGACTGGATAGCCGCTGCGTCTGTACCTCGAATGAATTGCGCTTCTCAGACACCTCTTGCTCCAGCTTGCCCTGAGAGGCGTCATATGCGCGAATATCACTATAGCCAAGCCGCCTGCAGAATTCCGAGAAAACTTGATCTTCGACTTCAGCGATGGCATCCTTGAACTCCTGGCATGTTGCTGTCGTGCGTTCAAGTTGTGACGATTGGTCCTCGTATTTGGGCTGTATGTCTCGTAGCTGCTTCTTCTGGTTATCCAGCTCGCGCTTCTTGCTTGCATGATTCTTGTTGAACGCAGTAAGCTCATCTCTGACGGCAGCGAGGCGTCGCTCAAGCCCGGCAAGGTCGATCTGCAGAGACTCTTCCTGAGAACCACGCCGGTCAGCCTTTGGCAAGCGCTCAATGTCTTCCTTGAGTTTTGCGGCCATCCGCTGCAGATTCTGGACGTCGGCCTCCTCGAACCGCCGCTTCGAACCCTTCTGCTCAGGTCCACGACCACCTGTCATTAAACCTGCTTTGTGGATGATGTAGCCCTCCAAGGTGACGGCCTTGACTGGGATCTTCTTTTCGTAGCATATGTGCTTTGCGATATCAAGAGTGTCGCACACGACAGAGCTTCCACATGCATAGGACATAGCACGCTCCACCGAGGAATCGAAGTTAATCGTGTCGATGGTTAGTCTGGCTCCTGAAAACCCTTTGACAGCAGTGTTGACAGCGTTGACCTTGATGTTGTCGAGTGGGATGAAGGTCATGGGAGGGAATCTTTGTTCCTTGAGATATTGGACACATTCGACGCCAATTTTCTCCGAGTCTACCACAACCGAGTCAAAGTCCCTCCCCAGAGCCACGATAATGGCCTCATCAAACTTCTTTTGCTTTGGGGCGCAGAGCTCACCAATCCGGCCACGAACACCAGGGTAAACGCGTTTCAAAGAAGTTACCATCTCCTTCAGTCGGGCCTCTCTGTCATTCTGCCGTCGACCATCGTCTGCCTCCCTGAGCTTTTTGGCCACGTCTTCGAGCTTCTCTTCTAATTCAGTTCGTTTTTGGTTGGTCCGGACGCGCTCTGATTGGAGTTGGTTGAATTCCTTCTTCTTAGCATCAATTTCTTTGGAGAGCTCCTTGGAAGCGACTTCAGCCGCAGCTCTTCTTTCGCTGATGCTGACGAGCTCAGCCTCGATCTTCTCAATGGCAGCTGTGATGCTGTCAACCTTGCCCTTGAGGTTGTTGACAGTCACTTCGTCTGCCTTTCGCTGCCGCTCCAAGTTCTCGAGTTTTGCCTGGTTGGGGCCTGAACGAGACATGACTTGGGCGCGAAGTGTGTTGTACTCTTTGCGGTCCTCGTCGCTGACCTCGCGGCCCTGCTTCTTCATCTGTTCTTTATAGTCGTTCTCGAAGAGCTCTCGGGCCTTTTCCACGTTGTCGATGTCCTTCTTGACCTTGTTGACAATGCTGGCCTGCTCGTCGCATTCCTTCGAAACCTTCACCACCTGTCCCTGCAATCTTTCAATTTGTTGGGCGGATTCATGAATCTTTTCCTCGAAAGGCACGAGGCTGTTTTCCTTGTCCTCAATGCTCCTTTCCTTGAGCTTGATGTCCTTGTCTATGCGGGCAACCTGACGTCCATTAGAGGATTGCTCCTTTCGCGCAGCCTCAAGTCGCTTCTCGAAAGACTCCACATTTCGACGGAGTTCCTTCAAGTCCTCGTGATGATCCTGAATTGCCGTATGTGATTCGTCCATAGCCTTCTGAAAGTGGAAGAGCTTCCACAAGCTCTGAGTAACGATGGCAGCATCCCGCTCCTCTGTCTTCTTTTGAAAGTTGTCGGCCTCTTTCTTCTGCTCGCGGTATTGCTTGATCTCTGAGTTGATACCGCGACGTCGGTGCAGCTGGAAATTTTGGTTCTCGGCGGCCTGCTCTGACTCTCCCTGAAGTCTTTCATAATCTGCCTTGTGGTCCAGACTACCAGAAATTTGCTCAATGAGACGAGTGAGATCTTGAGGAGACTGGGAGGCAATGGCCTCTACATCGCCCTGAAAAACCAGAAAATTTCTCGCCTTTATAAGAATGTTCTCGGACTCGAGGGATTCGTTGTATTGCTGGGCTGTAACAACGCGATCGTTGATCCGATATTCGCTGGCGCCCTGGTTCGTGATGGAGCGCTTCCATTTCTGCTCATCACCGGCATCGTCTTCGTATACGGCCATGACCCAAGCAGTCTTAGGGTCACCTCGGGAAGCCTTGTCGTCACCATCAGCGAATCCGTTGGCGTGACCGTTGGTATCGACGGAGCCATCGTCATTGATTTTGGACGTCTTCAACACGCGACCTCGGTAAACAAGGTCTTTGAGGTGGGCGGATCGGAGATGGGAGGACTTGATACCGAGGACGAAGGAGATGGCGTCCATGCTAAAGGCTACTTAGACGAGCTTGCGAGGGGGGAAACTGAAGCTAGACTTACGAGTTGGACTTTCCCGATCCATTGGGGCCAATGATGGAGGTGAAGTACGAATCACCAAAGAGAAGGGTATGATGACCTTTGTAGGACTTGAAGTCTGGTTTAAGTCGGTTAGTTAACGCTGGCGATAAGTGGGACAGTGCCAGTAGGGGAGGGCGACGCACTGAACAGCTCGAGGCGGATGAGCTTGCCCATGATGGCGATTCAGGGCGCGAGCCCGGGAGTTCACAGCGGGAAGAAAGGATGAAGGTCGAAGATTGGAGGTTGAAGGTTGGAGGGGTATCGATGCTGCGACTGGCGAATGCGACTGGAGGGCGCGTCAAAAGCCGAGGGCAGGAGTGCGACCTGGGAGTCGCGCAAGGGAGAGGGCGGCGAAGTCTCGCATGCAAGAATATCAGGTAGCGAACAGTCTGCTGCTGAGGCTACAGCCTGGCATAGTCGGGGGATGCTGTGGCAGTAGGAAGTGGATCGATTGTGGTTGCGACGCCAAAGAAAAGATGGAATGCGATGCCTAGGTACGAACGCGTCGCGCGACCTGAGCCTCATAGTAGAGAGATGGACACGGACTACTAGACCCAAGCTGCTCTTGCCCTTTGGCTGCAGCCGAAAAAGACGGAAGACATTGCCGCACGGACCACAGCAACGCCTGTACAGTGCCAACATTGCGGGCCTCCAGCTGTACCATGGAAGTACCCATAAAGAGTGAGGTCAGCAGGCAGACAGATACCTACCTACCTATCTACCTAGTTTCCACCTCAGTCATTGAACGAGCATCTATCACGACGGCCGTCCAACCACAAGCTGTTCTAGCAACACCTGGCGGCATCGCAGCACCTGATTTAAGGAATAGTTTCAAGGTTAAGTTTCTGAAATGCTAGAGCGACTCGGTCACGCGCTGATGATTTGGGGAAGACGAGCATTATGGAAGAACTGGTAATCGTCAATGTGCGGGCGCCGAACCGACATCACACACGTCACTGCTCCAAAGCTTGGACTGCTAGTCTACTACCCATCAACCTGCTGCACAGAAATATGATAAGCTGAGGTGCGTGTTAAGAAGCTTCATTGACAGTAAACACGGTATTTTTGGCGTGCCCCTACGCAGATCGCCTGGAGTTACAGCGCCTTAGTGGCTGTAATCCAGCGGTGGTTCCACCGTATGGCGCCCCCCGTGTGGCTCCCGCCTGCTGGCCTGTCGCCCGGGGCCCCACTCTACCCCAAAAAGAGCCAAAACCGGGACTCCCAGCGAATCCGGCGTTGGACAGTTGGAGCCAGGCGGCACCTTCCATCATCGGGACGCTCAGAGATACTCAGACGCCCGGCGTCCCACGTGGATAGATGCCTCCGTCACCGCTGTGTTCCTTTCGTTCTTCTTCCCCTCCGCTGTCCATTTCATCTCAAGACTTGCATCATCTTTCGTCTACTACCTGGTCATGATCCGTTGGTCCTCGATCACCTTTTGCTACAGACACTGAATCCTTCCTTGGAGCTGCAACAGCTGAGCTCTGCCCTGCTTTGCCCTGTCCAGCGCCCCTGTCCATCCCGCGGATCATTCCTGCGGCTTGCTCCCAAGCACACGACTTTTCCTTCCTTGTGAGAATCTCTCGACCCTGAGGCACATGCCATATACTAGTTCAACAGCTAACAAGCCCTGGTTAGCCGCTTGCCGAAGCCTTTTGCGTGTCTGGGTGATAACAAACCACGAACCATGGATGACGAACTCCAAGCGGCCTCCATGGCGGCCGCAACCACCAACCCAGCTGTCACGTCTGCTGATACCATCTCCACCGATAGCGATCCCGTCTTGACTCCAGAGCTCGAGGCCCAGGCATCTCCGAGTTCCTCCCCTGCCGATGATGCCGCTGCCGACACCCCGACCCTCGGAGCTACCAGCCCCAAGAGTAGGCGACTCTCCAGAAACCCATCCTTCTCTGGTAGCAGCTCTTACCACGAAGACTGGGATGCCCTTCCACCCCTCGATCGTCTGACCGTCCTCGACCTTCTTGATAATTTCGCTTTACCACAACAACTGGAGAAGCTGCAGAAGGGCTTCTCAGCACAGACTGAGAAAGTTCGCCGGTCCCGAGATGCCCTCAAGTCCAAGACCCAGGTCGCCCGGGAGCGCATGGTCGAGGAATGGAGAAGACGCGTTCCCTCGACCGATGAGCAGCTCGATCGCTACCGCAAACAAATGCGCCGTCGCGTTGATAAGCTTGGCAACCAATGGAACAACACCAAGGCCATCAGCTTACGGGAGAAGATATCCTTCATTTTTGGCGTAATGAACATCTTCATCAGCGGGTACCTCATTGGCGGTTACCGCCAATACTTCCACCTGTGGTACACTGTCCAGCTGCTTTACTTCATGCCCATCCGCTACTTCACCTACCACCAGCGGGGCTACCACTACTTCCTCGCAGATCTCTGCTACTTCGTCAACCTCTTGCTGTTAATGTCTATCTGGATCTTTCCCTCATCCAAGCGCCTCTTCATGGCCGCTTACTGCCTCGCATATGGTAACAATGCCGTCGCCATCATCCTGTGGCGTAATTCACTGGTCTTCCACAGTTTCGACAAGGTTACCTCACTCTTCATACACATCATGCCTTGTGCTACACTCCATTGCATAGTGCATCTCCTCCCTTCTGAGGATCAAAAGCTTCGCTTTCCTGCCATCTGGACCATCAGAAACTCGGAGCCGGGATCACCCACCCACTACGCCAATGTCGTTTCCATGCTCGCTTGGAGTACCATTCCCTACACTGTCTGGCAGATTGCGTACTACTTCTTCATCACCGTTCGTCGCAAGGAGAAGATTGCAGCTGGTCGACCAACCTCATTTACCTGGCTGCGGAAATCATACTCCAAGACCTGGATTGGACGTATGGTCCTGGCACGCCCCGAGGCCGTACAAGAGGCGACCTTTATGCTGATTCAGTACGCCTATGCGGTGCTCACAATGCTCCCTTGCCCGATTTGGTTCTTGAGCCGCCATGCTTCAGCTGCCTTCCTGTTAGGCGTTTTCGTCTGGAGCATCTACAATGGCGCAACCTACTACATCGACGTCTTTGGGACTCGGTTCCAGAAGGAATTAGAAGCGATGAAGGCCGAGGTTATGAAATGGCAAAATTCACCCGACGCCATGCCGCAATCTCCCCCACTGAATCCCCGCCCCGACGAGGCTGATGCCCCTGGCTCTGAAAAGACGCACCGAGCCTCTCTCTCGACTAATCATGTCTTGTCTACGGATGAAGCTGACCAAGAGAAAAACTTGCCTGGCGGAGCATCACAGCCAAAAGATGACTCTGATCAAAACCTTGGTGTGGATCAGATTCCTTTGCTGGATGAGTCACAAGACACCACCTCTACGGCAATTGACGGGGATTCAAAGGATACTACCAGGGAGAGAAAGGCTGCTGGGTCCCTGGCTTCTTGAACGGGCACCCAGCACTTGACTTGGGTATTTATGAGGAAGCCAGATCCTATCAGCACGATTGCCCGAGTCAGAGGAAAAGGCGTAAGCTGGATGAACGTGTTTGAACGGCTCTTGTCGGATGTTTGGTTATGTTTCGAATTGCTTAGCTTGTGGTGTATGGAGTACTTGCGAGTGCCGAGTCATTTTTTGCTGCTTAATGGATGATGCCGTCGTCTGGTCACGTATACCCCCGTTTTTGGTTTCCAGGAACATCGGCAAACTCATGAAGATTCTTGAATTTGGGAACAACATAACGACAGGATAAATAAAACCCATTATCATTTCCGACGTCAAGTGCCTAAGTATGAACTAATCTAAGTAATAGTTCCCGGTAGCAGTCTCGCAACGTCACGGCGGGTTCACACAATCGTGCGTAGAGAATGAGGCTTTCATTTGAGAGGGGAGAGGATTCGCCCGCCTAGTAGACTTTGACTTCTCCTCGCTATCTACTTCTCGCTTTGCCGGCCAAGTAGGCAGGAACAAGAACACAAACTCGCTTCATAAAAACACCGCCTTCGCTTAAACTGCCCTTCCTAGCCGAAATCCCTCGGTTCGTTTCCGGCACCGTCAGTTTGTCATCCACTTCCCAAAACCAGTAGCAACCCAGCCCAACCAACACCCCGTCATGATCCATCCGTTAGCCAGAGAAGACCTGAATCAAAATGCGACGCCAGTGTAATGCAGATGATACAGCTACCAGGGTATTCCTTTGTTCCATAGAAAGAATTAGATGCGACTTGGGAGCATGGATACTCTCCCAGCCTCCCATTCTTGCTGAATAGGAGAATGGGTTCCTGTTTTTGTTTGTTTGCTAGCATCGACGGAGCCGAGCCTGTCGAGGCGATTGCAAATCCAGAGCCTTGGATACGCTGTCAAGGGTTGAACATGAGTAGTTTCTTGATCATCACAGAGCTATGCAGCTCTCACCGAATGACTCCCCAATCGGCAAGTCGGCCACCAGCATCGCCATCTTCTCGAGCTCCAGGTCGACGACCGAACACTGACCAGAACCTCAGCGTTTCGTCGCCAGCACCAGTTACGACGACTCGACCGTCTGGACTCATGGCCAGATACAGCACTCGATACGTGTGACCAGTCAAGCTAGCCACCTGTGTCATGGAAGGATACTTCCAGACCACGATTTGGTTTTGGCTATATCCATGTGTCGAGACGATTTCGTTCGAGTTCTTCGACCAGGCAAGATTACACACTTGACTGCCCGTGTCAATCTCGTTGATAACTGTCCCCTTGACCGTGTCATGAAAGATGATGCGACGATCTGCCGTACCACCTCCCGAAGCAAGCAGGCCGCGTTGATGAGGTGACCAGGCGATGGCCTTGACAGCCGCGGTGTGATCCGAAAATTTCCACAACGGCGTTTCTGAGAGCTTATCCCAGACCATGAGTTTGTTGTCGTTGCCACCGCTTGCTAGTTGCCCGTCCTCGCAGTTCCACTTCAAACCGCACACTTCTTGCTTGTGGCCGACAAGTTTCCTCATCCACTGGTCTGGGGCTCGGACATCCCGGTGATAAATCAGTCGGTCGCGTGACCCCGAGCTGAGGATGTGAGTATTCCACGCCAAGGATCCGACTCTTGCTGTATGACCTGTCATAGTTCTGAGTCGTCTGGCTTTCTCCGCATCCCAGATCTGGACCAGGCCCTTGCCTGTGCCGATTGCGAGATGGGTGCCCTTCTGTATCCAGGACACGCTAGTGACTGTGTCGTCCTCTAGTGTGCAAAGCTTGTTCACCTTGCTCGTTTGGGCGTTCCACATGTAAACGCTGGAGCCTAAGCCAACGCCGAGAATGTTGGCACTTCCCCAATCCACCAAGTTGAGATAGAAATCGTCGGCCAGTTCAGGAGCATCCAGCACCTTGTAGGGCACTTTGCTCACGGCTCTTGGTTGACGTCGGGGGCTTAGGAGCATTTGTTGACTGCCAAACCGAACGGGGGACAAGCTGTAGATCTCAGCTCGAGTATCTAGGTTCGGGCCATGTCGACTTTGGGGTGTCTTTGACGGAGTTGGATGCCCGGCGACTTGGCTGTGATGGCGTGGGGACATGTAGGAGAACAGATTCTTGTGAGGGGTGGATGGTGTCAATGAGGAAGGTAAGGATATGGTAGAAGCGTTGTTTGGTGGGGTGTGAGATCGAGTTCCATCGTGGGCGGGAACATGGGACGAAGTAGGGAGAACATGATCGGGAGAGAGCGTGGGTGTCGCTGCTTGGGGTACAGAGCTTTCAAATAGCTCGGCGCGTAGTAATGTTGAGAAGGTTCGATTTGCCTCTTCCGCTGTCACAATGTCAGTACGACTTGGTCAACTGATTGACACCCCGAGAGGGGTCAACGTACTCTTCTGAAAGTGAAGCTCGCCGTGGGGGGTACGCTTCTTCTGTTTGGATGGCGTGGCGGGGGATCCATCCTCGTGCAGCAGGCTGAAGCTGGCCTGAAGGTCCTGACCAGACCGAGTAGGAATGAATCTACGCAAGTGTGAGCCAAGTTATATCAACAGACCCTGCCGAAGGCGCAAACGAACCGATCACCGTTTATTCGCTGACGCTTGCGATGAGGGCTGGAGCCTGGAGTGCTCTCCCGCTGGGGCCGTTGGAACTCGCGTAGTAAGGCATGGTCGACGGCATCGGCGTCGAAGGGACTGGCGCGGGGCGCATCGCTGATTCGGGCGCTGCTGCGGAGGGATCGATTCGAACCGTTGTCGAGATTGTGCCTCGACTCTAGGCGGCCGCGATCTGAGCGGGGGGGGGGAGTGGCGGCGCGGACGGGGCCGGCGGTGGCGGGGGCTTTGCGTTCGTCCATGGCTCGCTTTGAGGACAAAGAGGGTTCGGTTGAGAGGCCAGTAGAGTCAAGTGATAGCGTCATCAATCAAGACAGATGTGCTGACTGAACTTTAGGGTTGCGTGGTGGGGAGGTTGGGAAGTCGTGAGGTCGTGAGGTCGTGAGATCGTTGGGTGAGCGGTGGAGAGAGCTGGGCCGGCAGGGCGAGAATGACGGGAGGAGTGTGGATGTTGGTGATGGTAGGGCGGCGGGCGGCAGCGACGGTCGCGGGAGATACAGGAGCCAGGCAAGACGGCGAGGGCGGTTCCCAATCACCGTCTAGCAGTTGTAGACTTGGATCGGATGGAGGAGTTTATCGCATCGTCTCGAGCTCGAATCGGCCGGGCGACGAATCGGCAGAAGAAACGGGCGCTTGGGCGGCAGAGTGAGCGAAAGCGACCACGGCTGAAGTATAGATGAGGGGAGGAGAGAGAAGAGCACGGCGTCGAGGCGGAAAGAGCGAGCGCAGAAGAGGCCGGGAAGGAAAATAACGGAAGAGAGAGCCGGCGGTATTTTGGTGGCCGTGAGGATGTGGTTGAGTTGCGGATGGGTAGAAGTTTGGTTGGCGGCTGCGTTGGCTGGTGTATGTAGCAGGCGCGAGAGAGCAGGCGCTGGGACGGGACTTGGAAGTTGGGGCTTTTGGGGGGGAAGGCGGGCGGGAGGGCCGTTCGTGAGGGATGTTAGAGGCAGGTTGACCTGGGACGCCCGTAGAGCTAGGAGGCGCGCTAAGCACACAGGGCTCAGGTGCACCCAATCAGAGTGCGCGCAGGCCTGGCTCCCCAATGTTACAGGGGGTGTCGCGGACGGCCAGGAAACGCGCGGGCTCACTGATCAATAACAACAACTCGAGTCCTGGGCTGCGTTTCGGGGTTTTGGGTCCTCTCATTGACCAAGGCAAAAGCAACATGCCGAGTCGGCTGGCCGGGCGTGAATCTACTCAATTTGGTCACTCACTCACACGCGTCCATCCCCATTCTGCAGCGCCTCCACAGGCCCTGATGCCAGGGGAACAGAAGCTTGTCTCTCCGACTGTCTCCAGCTACTCCAACTCTTCCCATTTCCGATTTGTTCTACCCCCCTGCTCCAAACAGTGTACGACACGATCAATTCTTTTTGGGTACTGCTTCGAACAAAAGCACACGCTTTTGATGAAAACCTGGTCAAGGGGTTTGCGAAACTAAAGAATAGACAGATATAATGAGATACACAACTAGGAAGAACTAAATGGCCGTTCAAAAGGGAGGGGTTATAGCAAGGCCACAGCATCTCTCTCTAAAGCGGCTGGGGCCAGTCTCTCTCTTATGAATGCAAGCAAGCCCAAGCACGTAACATAGCGATCCGCCCGGACCGGAGATTTCCAGTCACTGACAGCGGGAGACACCAGGGACTGACGAGCCCCACGCAATCGCCAACCTTGTTTGCTACAACACAAGGGGAGCTTTGTTGTGTCCACTCAAGGACCAAGCAATCTTCCAATCGGTACTAAATTACGCGGTATGTGAATAGACAACCTCACGGTCAGGCAGATCGGCGGAAAACCTCGCCAGTATATACGAGCACTCACATAACGTGGTTCGCCACTTGTCATGTCCTGTGCATTTGAAGGCACCCTTGCGCCTGTGCATCGACCCGTATGTGTGGCTTGTTTTTCTCCTCCAGGGTTTGTCATGACGATTTCCCCGGCGAAGCGAGAGACGCGCGCGCCGCTGGTGTTTGAATGTCTTACCCAAATGCGTGTGTTGTTGTTTTGTTCCAGAAACGCTTCTTCCACCACGATAGCGGGACGCTCCGCGCCGGGCGTCAGGCGTGACTCGGTAGCGCTTGTACTTAGACGGTGCACGCGCACGCACTACCTTAACACTGGACAGGGTGCCTCCTTGTGCGTATACGCTGGCGCGCTGGCGCGCTGGCGCTCAAGGAGCATGGTTCTCAAGAGTGCACGTCAACTGCTTGAACGCGTGCAGATTGGTGGTGGACGTGATGCCAGTAGGCATCGATTGGCTGACCGTTCCCTGCTTCTGCTCGCGCAGCAATCCCTCCGCAGTAACCCACGCCGCAACCTGCTGAGGCCCAGTTCAGCCACTCGTTCCAGTTCCGGAGAAAGAATCCCAAACATTCAGAGAACATGGCCAGCGGTATAGCGTGCGCCGAGCTCAAGCTGGATATTATCAACTCTTGTCCCACATCTTTGGAGTTGAACATACTGCCGGCTTTACTACACGAAGGCTTCTATACCGGCTACTACTTACGCATGTGGTGGAGGCTTGCAGGTTAGGCTGGTCATCTAATGACAAAGCACGAATACAGTGTCTCCTTTCACGCTCAACACCGTACCATTCACGTAAAAGCCGCGTCCATTAAACTCACGAGGTTGGTCGCGTCAATGGCCGCCAAAATCGCCATTCAACGCGTCTGGCTCGCGTCTTCCCCCTTTCTCTCTCCCGCCTCCCCTCCCCCACGTCCAATCCGAACCAACCCCGGCTCTGCAGGCGCACACTAGGGCGGCTGTCCTTCTGAGGCCTAGCAGTACTCCATACAGCCCAACACCGATTGGGGATTGATTGGGTTGGGTCTCCTCGTCGAACTGTTGTGCTGCGAGCGACCTTTGCTTGTTACTCAAAGCATTCATTCTTCGTGCATGAGAGTGAAACTTGCGTGATTGGGCACGCGCGCATTCGCTGTCGCATAATAAACCTGCCTCTATCACTCATGAGACCAAGTACTTCGTATGCACTGGTCTAAGCCAGAGAGAGATCTTTCGCAGTCATCCATTCGTCATCATTCGTCTCGTCGCCCGATCTAACAAACCTCCCAAAGAAAATGGCAGTTCTATATATGTATGTGTGTGCGCAACGAATCCCCATGCCACACTGCGCCTGGATTCTCGGATCCAGCCACCTCAAGGTCGATAAAGTAAGCCAAGTAGGCGGGCCAAAGAACCGTAGAAAAGCAAAGAATGTATGGGCACAAATGGTCCCGCACCGTCTGTCGGCATGACGTCTCCACGAGTGTCTCCGGCCCAACTCCACTCTACGCCTGAGCCTCTGCCTGCGCGAGGAGTCTCTCTCGCCATCCGTTGCATACTTCCTCGAAGCCTCCAATCACCTCGCCGCATACTCCCGCGCATTCCCTCTTCTCCAGCCGCTCACCCCAGTTGCCTCGCGTCAGCCACCGCTCGCCTTCCTCCTTGAGCTCCTCTTCCCGCCTCATCTCTGCTACGATCTCTTTGGCGCTCCTCAACCTCCTCGTCGCCATTGTTGTCGTCTGGCGAGACATGTGTAGAGTGTCAGAAAGGTAATTTAGGGTCTGGACCAAATCCGATGTGATGGTGTGGAGCGCCGTCAGTGAGTTAAAGGCGGACGTGGAAGGTCGAGGCATGCTGTCCGAAAGGGACAGCAGTAATGGGACCAGCTCATCGATGGTTTCCTCGTCTGGAGGTGCAGCCAGCGGGGATAATAGAGGAAATGTCAGGTTGTGTATTTGGCGAGTCTGGTGAGTCAGATGCGTCGTCAGGGCCGAATGTGCTGTTATCAACCTGTGACCATCGTCAGTAGTGTATCCGAATCCCAACGACCAAGACTATTCGTACCTCGAGGCACTGGCCTCTACACTAGACTGCGATCCGAGGTCCCGCAGCCCGTCCGTAACCCTGTTGAAGACGTCGTCTGCTGGTCCGCCGTAGTTCTCATTCCCCCGCCGAGCCAAAGACTCAACAGCATCAATTTTGGCCACCAGACCAGGAGGCATACCAGGCGACTCAAGGTCCGACTCTGAGCCAAACTCACTACCATCGTAATCGCTCTTTTGTCTTTGGTGTCGTGATGGCAGCGCAAGACTCGCAACTTTTGCTTTGTCGTTGTCGTCCCCTGGTAGGTTGCTGATGTCCTTTGTGCCACTCGCCTCTTCCGGATGCCCCTCGCCGGGACCCAGTGACTCGCCGTCCAGGTCGCCATCATCGTATTCACCCTCATCTCCCGAGTCCGAGAAGGCATCGGCCAGTTCGTCAGCTAGGTTTCCCATGCCGTTCCCAGACCCGGCTCCTCCGCTAGCAAGGACGCTCATATCTAAGCCATCGGCCTGGTTGAAGCTGTTTCGGTATGGTGTCGACGGGTCTTGCACCGAGGACTTGGAGAGCCGGCGGTTCTGAGGCGAGCCCGAGTAGCTATCGAATGCCGAGGAGTTCCGAGAGTGCCTCGGGGTATTCGGTGAGGATGGCATTTTTTGGTATCTGGGCGCTGGGCGCTGGGCGCGATGGTATAGGGAGGAGAAGATCGAGGCTTTCTTTGTACGGTCGCGCAGAGCTGCAGCATACAGCTCGCGAAGTAGGAGCGGTGGGCCGACAGGTGATCGAAGGGAGGGAATCGATGCAGGTCAAGAAGACGTCAAAGAAAGAACGTAGACGGCTATTGTGTCGTGGGTTGGTTGGCTTGGTCGGGGCGTCAAGGTGGAATCAGGGTGCACCCGATAGCCTTGAACCTTGGTCGATAACAGTGCCTCCTAAAAATGATGCTGGCTTGGGGACTCTTAGTACCCAGACCGCGGCAAATGACTCGCGAGGGAGTTGCCGGAAATAAAGCTGGAGGTTGGCAAGTTAGGGATGTTACCTCCAGGTGTCGAGGCAGAGAGCGTCTGAGTGCTACGACACGCGGATTAAGCATAAGGATGGTGCTAAGGCCTGGATACTCCGGTTGATGCGATGTCCGCTCAACGTCTCCGTGGCGGTCGATGCAATGGAAACCGAAACTCGCGGTGGATCCATCATGGTCTTGGCAGAGCACTACTTTGCATCCAAGTACTTCTTATCTTGTCAACCGTAGACCGCCTACTTACAGCCTATGTACCTCAGTCATCACTTGGGCTTCATTCCTCCCACCATCCCTACTAAGGTACTACCATTTCTGGCCCCCCCTCACTGCTGTGGCTGGGCAGTCAGATCCACCCCGCCGGTAGGTGCCGAAGACGCTGGTAGTGCCACATCACGTCCACAGCACATCAAGGTGCACCACCACATCCAAAGCCGAAAACCCCAAGTCGAGTACCTCGCTGCGCCTTCATTGACACTTCGCAAAGCAAGTCTCTTCTACCGACCGGTACATACCTACCTACCTACCTATCCACCTACTTCCCTCAACATCATCATCGTTACATGACTGCTCTCGGTCAACGCCTGCCCTCCGACCTGCCCTCCGACCTGCCCTCTGCCTCTCAGATCTCTTCCGACCGGCCAAAGAAAAACCTCCCACGATGGCCACCTTTCGCCGATTTCGTCCCGACGACGTGAACAAATTCTCCAAGTGCAACCTCGATCCGCTCACGGAAACCTACGAGCTCAGCTTCTACCTTCAGTACCATGCGAAATGGCCCTCTCTCTTCCAGGTCTGCGAGGATATTGATGGGAATATCATGGGATACAGTGAGATGAGCCATTGGAAGGTCTGCATTGTCGAGCTGGCGCTGATTGTTATTCGGCAGTCATGGGCAAGGTAGAATCCTCCCCTGATGCGTACAAGTTCTCTGAGCACTACCTCCCGTGGCATGCGCATATCACTGCCCTCACTGTAGCACCAGAGGCAAGAAGGTCGGGCATTGGCAAGATCTTGACTGAACAGCTCGAAATTGCTGCCGATGTAAACAACACCTGGTTTGTCGACCTCTTCGTCCGGTCAAGCAACCATCGCGCCATCACTTTCTACAAGAATCTAGGCTACAGCGTTTTCCGCGTGGTTAAGGATTACTACGGTGACCATGCGACTGATCCAACCAAGTCGGGCGAGGATGCTTTCGATATGCGAAAGCCCATGAAGCGGGACAAGGACCACCAGCACATTCGCAACGACGGAGAAAACCACGAGGTTGAGCCAGAGGATGTCTGGTAAGGGCTGTCTTCAGATTGTAAACTGTCCCCTTGAAACCCAACTCCGCCAGGCAGATGGGCCTCTCGGATCCCCACCCTCGTTTGGAAGCAGTGGGCGATCATGCGGTTGTCAGAGCCAGGCTCCATCCACCTCATAGACGCTGCCGCTTACAAAGGTGCTCTCCGGGCCAAGCAGGAAAGCAATCACATTCGCGCATTCTTCAGGGGTGCCCTGGCGTTGAAAAGCAGTTGGCTCGTCGAAGGGAGCATCCTCGGGGCGGCTGTGGAAGTCCCATGCCTTCTGCATCAAAGGGGTGAATATTGCCCCAGGGGCGACTGCGTTGACTCGAACCTCTCGCTGGCCATTTTCCTTGGCGGCGGCTCTGGTCAATCCGACGATGCCGTGTTTGCTCGCGTCGTAAGCGCTGTGCTTGGCGAATCCTATGGGTTCTAGTCAGTAAAACTGGAAGATTGTTGTCCAAACAGTTGCGAGAACGTGCCCTTGAGACCGTGGATGGACGCCACATTAACGATAGATCCGCCATCGACCACCCTGCGCAACTCTGCCCGCAGGCAATACATGGTCCCTGTCAAATTTACAGCAATGATTTTGTGCCATTCGTCGTCTTCCAGCTCCATAACTGTCCGCAGTCCGTGATGCTTTCCAATTACTCCCGCGACATTAGCGGCCCCATCTAGTCGTCCGAATTTGTTCACAACACTATCCAGCCAGTCCTCAACCTGGTTTCGCTGGGAGACGTCGACGCAGGTGACAGTGAAAGGCGCCTTCTTCTCCGTGAAGTACAAGGCAGCAGATTCCCTTGCCGCAGGGTCGATGTCGGCGATACACACCGTAGCTCCTCGTCGAGAGAGGATTTGCGCCGTTGCGAGACCGATGCCACTGCCCCCGCCGGTGATGGCGTATACCTTTCCCGCAAGTGACATCGTAGCAGCAACGCAGGCCCTTGGGCAGTAGATGAATAAAGCAGAGTCGGATTTTGGGGGGTCAATGCAGTCGTCAGAAAATCCAGAGTTCACAAGCCTTTCACTGAGTCTTCGTGTCGGTAGTCCCATCCCCCCGCAGTTGATAGTTGAGCCGATTGGGGGATAAATCAATAGGACGAATCTAGACACGAGGCAAGTCCCTCGGACCCATATTTGTGCATCTACCCCCAGATAGATGAGATGTCAAATTAGAACTTGACTAGATGCAAGGCTTAAGTAGAGCGCAAAGCTACGTAGTATCTGACCTTGTAGGTTGAGGAGATCTCGGATGGGAGCGAGGTGTTGCCCAGATGGACGAGTGACACATGATAGATCGATTAGCAAGATCCAGTTACTCGGGCGGCTGTGGTTGGACATTAGCCCTTGGTCTACTAGTTAGAACCTACAGTAATCGGGGAGGGTTGGTGAGCAGCGGTTAAATGACCTTTCTGTAGATCCACGGCCCCTTCAAGTACTGGAACGCCGCTTTGCAGTTCAAACTTATCGCTGAACCATCTAGCAGGGTTTCCTTGGCGCAACAGGCCGAGCTGGCTCCTGGACTGTGGATGCTTCTCCTTGTTGCATGTGAGAGGAGTCCCGCAAAACAATAATCTGGGGTGGTGATTGTTAACGAAGGCAAGTGAGTGAGTTTAAGTTCGGACAAACATCATGCTGAAATTTTCCGCTAGAACTCCATGCCTACCTACGTCGCAACGGCTCTCCTCTCACTGTGAGGAGGCGCGGCGCACGCCCGTGCTACAGGCGCAGGTAGTGGTAGTAATGCCTACCTACCCAGGTACCTACCTACTGAGCACTCGCCTACTACCTCTAACCCTATCCTCACAGCACAGCATCACTCGATACGTCAGCAGCCCTGTCGACGGAAGAGATTGGTGGCTCGTGCACTACTACCACCCAGCGACCGCCACAGCTGTTACTGGTTGGTTGCCTAGCCTGCTTACCGCACAGTGTACTGGGCTCTGGCAAGAGGTACCGGACGGTGGGAGCAGCTCGGTAAGGTACCCTGGGCAGAGACGCAGGTACCTGGCCGTCGCTTGCGCCTAGAATGGAAGTTTGCCTCACTTCCAACTGCTGGGTGCCAGTCATGGATCATGGTGCGCCGTAGCTCGCTTGGCCAGCTGACGGGCTCTTCGTTCGTCTCCCCAGAGTCTGCCATCATCCAACCTTTCATTCCCATCCTCCATTTCCCCCAATCCAGACTTATCTTCGTCTACCATCACCTTTTTATCCGCCGCCTCAAGTTCTCTTTGTTCTCTCCCGCACATTTTGTTTGGCAGCTGGCAAGCTCCTTTGCCAACTGTTTGACACTGTTCGCGCACCCGCCCGAGCCCGTGCCCGTTCCTTCCTCTTTTTCTCCCGCTCCTTCCCCGACGCTGCCTTCCATTTTTTTTTCTCCCTGTCTTCAGCCTCATCCCAACATCACGGCTCAGGATTGAGACATCACATCCGCAGCCCATCTACAACCCGACTTCTCTACCTTCGCTAATCCCCTTTCACATCAATCACGATGGCAACTACTTCCATGGATTACGAGGCCGCCAATGGC
This sequence comes from Neonectria ditissima, assembly GCA_001305505.1. Taxonomy (NCBI): domain Eukaryota; kingdom Fungi; phylum Ascomycota; class Sordariomycetes; order Hypocreales; family Nectriaceae; genus Neonectria; species Neonectria ditissima. The sequence continues at coordinate 1,067,763 of LDPL01000009.1, forward strand.
GATCGCTACGAAGGTTCGTCCACTTCACTCCGCGTCGCCGCGCGCGCAGACGCGTCCTCTCTCTTGATGCCCTATGCCTCTTGAAGCACCCGGCAATCCGCTAACTTGTTCATCATCAGACGAGGGCCCCCGCTACGAGCGCGACAACCGAAGCGCCTCTCCCCGTCCTCTCCGTGATGATAACGACGGCGGTCGTCGTCGCTCTGCCTCGCCAAACGGCAACCAGGATAGGTAAGCTTTCTCCGGCCATAATTCTCCTTGCGACTGCGCACTGCTCACACAATTTGCTATAGCAATATGAAGGATGTCTCCGGTCCCAGAGATGACGATGATGGCGCCATCAACCCCGGTTCGAACCTTTTTGTCACTGGCATTCACCCCAAGCTCTCCGAAGCCGAGGTGACGAAGATGTTCGAAAAGTATGGTGACGTCGAGAAGTGCCAGATCATGCGCGATCCTCACACCAAGGAGTCCCGCGGCTTTGGTTTCGTCAAAATGGTTACCGCCGACCAGGCCGACGCTGCCAAGGAGGGCCTTCAGGGTGAGCAGATCGAGGGCCGTACCCTCAGCATTGAGAAGGCCCGTCGAGCTCGTCCTCGCACCCCTACCCCGGGTAAATACTTTGGTCCCCCCAAGCGAGGTAAGTAAAACCCAGCCCCTAGTTGTTCTCTTCTCATCGTCGTTTCCAGACCCTCGCCCTCGCTATGAAGACCGTCGACGCGGCGGGTACGGTGGTGGTGGTGGTGGTGGCTACGGCCGCGAAGATCCCTACCGCTACCGAGGCTACGAGCGCAACTACGAACGACGCTATGACGACCGCGGTGGCCAGGAAGGTGGTCGCCCTGAAGGTGGTCGCCCCGACGGTGGTCGCGCAGAGGGTGGTCGCTCAGAGGGTCGTGCTGAAGGTGGCCGCCAGGAGCGTAGCTACGGCGGCGGTGGCGAACGTGGCTACCGTGAAGAGCGACGCTACGAAGATCGTGGCTATGGACGTGACTACGACCGCAGCTACGAACGCCGCGGCGGCGACCGCGAAGAAGGATACGGACGGGATCGATACGCCGGACGCGAGGACCGAGATCGCTACGGTCCCCGTGGTGGTGGTGCCGCCGGTGGATACGAGCGCGAGCGTCACGATCGTGGAGGTGACCGCGATGCCCCCCGATCGCGAGAGCCTGCTGCCGGTGCTCCCGCTGCCGGTGCTGCCGCTTATGGCGATTCTGCGCCTCGATCCGAGGCGCGCGACGGTTACGGAGGTTCGGGCTACTAAGTGTTGCATTTTCAAGTACCCGCTAATCCTCCTAGGCCCTGATCGCAACTAAGCGTCGCCTACACTATCGGTTCCAGCTCTCTCGAGTCACCAGCTGTATACCGAGGTTGAGTCTCGACCCTCCTTTCCTTGACTTACTGTTCTGCTTGTTCGCTTTTCTGTTTCTTTCTTTGCTTTCCTTCCATGGACTACAGCAGACTCTCGATTAGGTTCTGCTCACTCAGGAGTTTCGTGTGATTGCGACGTTAGGGAATGGAATCAAAAAGGGTACTCGGCCTGCATCACTGAGTTTTTGTTGCTGGTCGGTTTTGCGGCGACAAGGTCACAGATGGACCACATATTGGCAGCTTCCGGATCTTTGCAGAATCAAACACTTCATCAGTCATCGCGTCTATCGACGACTCCTTGATAGCATTGTCAACACACCATTCAGCATATGTCGACGTCGGCCTTGACGGGTGAAACCTGTGGATCAATATACTCACCATCGACTGCGGAACTCGTTGCTCGCAGCCTCCTGTGCCCTTTCAGATCTCGCAATGGGGTCTGCGAGTCGACATCAACCACGCCAATCGAACATGGCCTTGATGGCTCTCGGCGGCTATCTGTCGCCCTGACTGACATCACCTATTAAACCAGACTTATCCGTAAATGTGTCGCCTATCGCCAAACAATCGCCCATTCGCTGTAATCAATCGCCTGACGCCTTGCAACTCGTTCTTCGTGGGCCAATCGCTGTCGCTAAAGGAAGGCTAGGATGAGAAGGAAGGCGTCGTGGCTCTAAGCCCTGGCCCTTGTCTTCGTTTCCTGCCAACGACATTTTCTCACATTGTCGTTGGCAAGTGATCGCCTTCAAGCCGCCGCGGTCAGGCTTTGTTTAAGCTTGGTACGTTGACGTGCCCTTGCTCAACTTCTATCTGCTAAATGGGGTGAATTTGAGCAACATGCTAATTTCAACAGGTATGCCTTGCTAGGGTAGCCTGTCATGCCAATTTACGGTGCTTCAGTTGACAGACATGGCTCAACCCACGCCAGTAAAGCAACGGCCCAGGCCGGCTGTGCAACTGTGCCAGGATCCGAATTGCGAATAAATCACCCTTGCGTTTTCTCTATCGTCGCTAACATGGTTCAGGCTCATTCATCTCTTTCGATTCGATGGGCCAGTGCCCTTTCCCCCACGCCTCATACTACCCTCAGATGAGAGGCCTTGAGCATCCAGTGATGTGATTTTCACATGGCCATATTTCGTTTATGCTGAGATGAGTATGAATTGGACCCCGTTGCTTCCGCAATTGAATTGGTCAATTTTACTGGGCCTGGCCTGGTCAGGTTCTGTGTGCTCTGGAGACATTAAACCCACGTCAAGTTGCAAGTGCCTCTTATCAAGTCAAAAGATGGTTGGATGCCATGAAAGCGAACGAGCGAGAATACCACTCCCACTAGGAGCGATGATAGTCCTCGAATCCTTATGATACTAGCCGTCCATTGATGATATGCTTGGTCAAGCACGTCGAGGCCTGTTCTATGCCCTCCCTCTAGCCGCCAATAGCTGCAACAGGTATGTAAATTGGGTATTCGTAAATAACTATAGACAGACAATGGAAACGTCACTCGTTCAGTACAGCCCAGTATGTCTCATGTGCTACGCCTTACAAACCAGTCAACGTAAATACACGGTCTACTTCAATAGCGCTCGCTTAGTGTCCTACTTCATACATCCTCGTGTTTTCTAGGTCGTAAATAGGACCAGTCGGCAGGTTCTGCTACTGACCATCATTGGCTGGCCGGCTGACATTGGCGCCGATTAACCAACTAACACCAGACACCAAGGTCCCGGTTGCAGCTTCTCTTAGTTGGTCCCTCTTTCTCACGCGCTGGCTATCCTGATCACTTTCCTCGGCGCTTTGAGGTTGGGTAGTGCCTTGGTCAGTGGCTTGAATGGCACCTTGGGCAATTCCTTGCAAGCTGGAGAGGGCTGTCAGATTCTTGGATGCCACTCGTGCCGTAGCTCGCGAAAGGTCAAAAAGGGACATGGGCGACTCGTCTGCCTGGCGCGCAGCAGCGCTGGCAGTAATGTTCCGAGGGGGATACACCTTGTCTGGATCGGTGCTGTCAAAGGCTCCTGGCAGCTTGCGGAGATCGCCGGCGGCATCCCAGGCGTCCTCTTTGGCCGCTTCCTCCTTGATGGCAAAGTCAAGCTGCTCTTCACAGCGACGAAAGGTCTTCAGGACTTCTTGCAGTTGGTTCGGAGGGGCGATGCGCAACGCAGTGGCGAGACACTCAATGCGTTGTTCCAGATGTCGGATTTCAAGGTTTCCACTGGCCGTTCCTAAATGAGTCGGCTTTTGGGATGTCTCTGAGCGAGCCGACTTTCCAGCATCGAGCGCCGCCTTCCAGGACCATTCGTCATCATACCCCTCTCGTGTCATGGAGCTCGATGTGCCCATACGGTTAACCACGTACGAGTACGCCGTCTCGAAATCGTCTTCTTTCAACGCTGCCTCGATGCACATGGCCACAATCCGTCTCTCAGTTGTTGAGCGGTCGGCATCCTGCCCAGTCTCGACCGACGGTCCTTTTCCAGGCTGATTGGAGGTTGGCAGGCCCGCATTGACCATATTATTCCCCAGCTCCAGGAACTCTTGTAATCGCGTGTATGCCTTAGCATTCTGCTCCAAGACCCTGCCGATGATTGAGATGGGGTCGGAATGTACTCTGAGCACCACTGGGCTGAAAGGTTCGCCCTGCTTGAGAACTAGGCGGTAATCGCTGAGGGCATGAGTTGCCCTCAACAACGCCTCAATTCTTTTAGCAATAGGGAGATCTTTTCCCACTGTATTAGGAAACGCGTTGATTCTACCGAGACTTAGCAAATAGTCAGAGCTAGCGAACGCGAAGCTTACATTTCGTTGCACCTCTTTAGTCCTCCTCTCGATCGGTTCGGATTAGATGCGTTATCGAACGCACCAAATGCTGAGCTCTGTACCGTACTTTGTATTTCGCTTGCAGAAAGAGGGCGTTCTTGTGTGTCTTCATAAAGAGATCGTGCGAGGCCATAACCTTGATGTGTTGTTAATGATGTTTTAGACCAGAGTGTGATCAAAAGTAACGTACGTGAACAAGAGAGCAATGCCTTCAGTATCTCCATCTCGATGTATTCCGGGGATACCTTGCCAAACACGCCCCTAACAAATCCCGCAGGTTTTGAATCACCTGCAGCGCCCCAGTTGTGAAGCCATAGGATTTCTTGACGCGCCCGTACCCAGTAAGAGTCTTCATTTCTCGATGTATGAGCAGACACAGTGCGTATCAACTTCGTAAGCTCGCTTTTTTGCTCCCTCGGGTCCTGTAGAAAGGCGAGGTCGCCGGCTCTCCTGACGGTACAGGGCACGCCTATACGTGTCAAGAGGAAGGCGCTTAGAACAAGCGCCATCAATAGCCTGGTGGTGCCACGATTCGGGGTTGTCAAGGGATTTGATGCGCTGAGCAAATCGTTTCTCATGTAAGTCGCCGTCTTGGCACCGGAGAAAGAACTGTCGTCGAACTGGGGTAAAGGAGACAGCGCAGATGCTGCCGCTTGAAGGGATGCATCACAATCTTGGTCCATCAGCGAAGTGATCTTGATACACATTTTATATGCGCCTTCCAAAGCGTCCACTGTGGCATCGGGAATCTGATATGCAGAAGCCAAGGCTGCTTGAGCGTAGCTCCGGTCGAGGTAGCGTTGTTGGGGTTCTTGTAGCCACATGTTGACGCCTTCGATCAGGTCAATATCATCAGGCCCGTCCCACTGCTCAATAGTCCCCAAGGCAACTTTCCATGACTTGGACGCCTGTAGAACAAGCCACTCGAGAGCCTGCTCCCAGCCGGGACATGACAGCGTAGCCTCCGCACCAGGCTCACTAGATGAGTCATCGATAGATTCCTCCTGCCACCGATTGTTGTTGTATAGCCACGGACCAACTAAGCCCCTGAAGTCGCGGCCAGGCAGGCCGTAGCCATCCTCTGAAGTCCCCGTCTCGGCAAGGAGGTAGTCAACGGCAGTTCGATCTGGGAGATTTCGAAAGTCGAGGAGAGAGTACCGGGCGCTTTTCTGTGGATAATATTCATGGTTTCTCCTCAGAAGAGGCAACACTATTGAGACGAGCCAAGTCCGGATGACTGGTGAGTGTTGAAGAAAAGGAGTAAGTAGGTCTGGAAGTTGGCTGAGCATGCCAGCTTCTTCGTCCATCCTGTAGCCCCTGAGAAGTAGGAAGGACGTTAAGGAGTCAGTCTCTTCGCCTAGCACATCATCGTTGTTGGATAACTGTACGAGTCGAAGTCTCTTAACCTTCTTAGAAGCTTGGTCGTCCGTTAAGTCATCAACGGCAGCAGTGTTGAGGAAGCGATCGGGCTGCGGCGGCGGTCCGTCGGTAACCAAGGCCTGCACAAACGGGACGTATAAGTCTGGCTTGATCGTTTCGGGGAGATGGCTAAGCAGGATCCGTAGCACAAGGTCCTGTCGCAGGACGGTGGCATGTTGCGCGGTCAAAGATGACAGGCTTTCGAGGTCGGCGTGCGTCGCAAAGTGCACGGCGAGTAGAACCACCTTGGCAGGGCCTAGAGGGAGGGAGCCAGCCATGGCGGGAGCTCTCACGAGCTAGAATCGTGAAAAGTAAGTTCTGGGATCTCGGCTGATCGCGTTGTTGTGCTTTGTAGGCTTGTTATTGTGAGTCTGAATTGTCAAGTCTCGTCATCGAGGTTTCGCCATGTGCATGATCAACTAACAGATGCCAGCTACGTACGAAGTAGTAAGGTCGCAGTAGCTCCTCAAGCTCGCCCGCCACAGTTTGACAGGGGTTGCGGAGGGGTACCCTTTCCTTGTGTGCGCTTAGAGAGGAGATGCACTTATCGCGATTATGTTCCTGGACCGCCGGCATCCTAACAATCAGAACGTGTCTAGTGCTACTTTCTTCCTCGTCAACTTTGTACTCTTTGTTAGTGCCGACTCTCCACCAGCCCCCCCCATCACTGTGCAGCGATTTGCTACTCGGCCCATGTACGGGTCAACTCACGTCCGGAGCCATCTCCATCGCCAATTCAAACGTCGGACGGACCCGCGCAACGTAACGAGCGAAGAGTGTTTACCCTCTCCATTAGCTGAACGCCTCGACACGCACTCAATTGGCTCAAGATGGCGTCGGGATACGGAATGCATGGCGGTGAGTCTGATGAGAGCCCCTCCCGGCGGCTAAACTGACAACAGCACCTCGGTTCCTAGGCCCCGGCCGCTGCTTTCCCTTCTGGCAGGAGGTCATGGCCTGCTACGTCGTCAACACCACCGCCGACGACGACTCGGGCAAGAAGAAGTGCTCTCCGGTCCTCGAGGACTATTATGAGTGCCTGCACCACAAGAAGGAGGTCGGTTCTGGCGCCTACGGAACGTCTATGCGATGGGCTACGGCATCTTGAATAGTGTGCAATACTGACGATTAACAGCACGCGAGAGTCCTGGCAATGCAGACCGCATACGCCCGCGCCGAAACCTCGACAGCACGAGACAACGCGCCTAGCGCCAAGCAAATACGGAACCTGGGACTTCTAGACAAGGAGGAAGACACCAAAAAGGTGTTGGGGCAGAGCTAGGCCGCGGGCGCATCAGCAAGCATCAAAGCTAGCACCATGACGGGCAATACCGTGTATGCGTTGTCCCATTCGCGTCGACTGTATATGATGAAGGAATAGACGTCCGTTGACTTTGTCTCATGTTGATCTGTTTTCGCTGCAGATGGCATCCCATCCCGCCTTTGAGCAGTGCTCCTAGGTATCCGAGAACTGCCTCCCTTTGCCCATTGCCGGACAACGTGCGTATATGATGTGAGAAAGTCAATTGACAAGGCGCCTTGGTCAGATAAATTCCGTTGCACGACCGCTCTACCATAGTTCGGATTGCTATTACCTCCTTATCAGCCACCTGCCGCGGCCCATAAAGAGATGCACTTGGTGCTCAACTTGGTGGATGCTCTTCAGTGTTGTGTTGTAGAGCCGTACCTACGGGCTATCTTGACCTTGAATAGAGGGCCTCGGGCGGCTGCTGGCAGCTGCTCGCCCACCACTGTCACGGCAACTTGCTACAGCTACAGGTAGTACCAATGCTTGCTCGTAAGGTGACCGACCATGAATGGCAAGAATCTGCCTAACGCACCTACCCTCTGCCATATGGCGCGACCCTCTGGTCTGGTCATAACCTCCTGCCTCGGAGACCAGAACCACAACCACAGACCATCTGATCTCTATCTCAATCTCTCTCACAACAAACTCCGCCACGACGTCTTGTTTACCTAGGTAGCCTATCTGGGTGCATATCCTAATCGCCAGACTCCGATTTCGGTACTTTTTTGGCTCAACTGCATGCTCTTCTGCATTCAGCACTTGCCTCTCTTCAGCGGCATTCGTGCACGTTGCTAGGATCCTAGTTTTCTCTCGTCAAATAGGCAGATTTCTTCCGAGCCAACAACAAAGCTACCACACAACTCTCAATCAAGATGCCCTGCTTTCGGGGTGTCGACGTCTCCATCTTCACGCATCCTGGTACTAAGAAGCTCCCCGAGTTCCCTCATTCTGACGCCGCCTCGGTTCATGTTCTCCCACCAACCAATCGGACATCGAACTTATGGGAATCTGAGTCGGTGTGTTCAGATATCGATTCGCCCCGGATCCAAAAGGTTGGCCCTCGCGTTTCTGTTTACATCCCATCTGCGCCAGGTACGTTGTCTTCGTTTCCCTCCATCCAGGCTTCCTTCAATTCTTGGGCTAAGGTTCTGCAGGCTCCCAGTTTGGGGTTCATTACTCAGTAACTCGCATACCAGAACCCCCGTGTCACCTCTATTTCAAGATATTTCTGAATGGAAGGAACATCACAAGCTGGGGGATCAACCCCGTCGTTCAGGCCTCGGGCTCAGTCACCCGAGCTTTGTTCGAGCCAGATGACCGCTGGCACTACAAAGAAGACGGTGTGGTCCATCGGAGGGAGGGTATCGAGGCTCGCTGTCTCTATTTTCTGCCTCCATCCAGCAGCACTTCTGTAGCTGACGATGGGGGCCTCATTGAGGTCCAGGCCTTCCGGTCTAAAGGCCGCAAGCGAAGGGCTCCCATGTTAGGTCAGCACAGAGGGCAAGAGCTTTATGGCATAGCGTAAGTTACAGTCTTCTACTCAATCAGCTGCGGCCCTTGCTAACATACTTGGGAGTTCGCCATCTGGAGGGCTTCTGGAAAGTCCTGAAGATGCCTATTATTATGATTGGCTCCTTATCGACCCGAAGGAATACCCCTTCGTATCGTTTCGCTTCCACTACCGCTCATGGACCAACCTTCGCCAGCTTAGTTTGGTCCCCGCATCCACAACTTTCTCTCAGTCTGACACTGATGACGACCGCACCAAGTCACGCGGTGGCCTCTGCACCTCTTCTGGCAAAGATCGCATTGGAACACCCAATCCTACGCCTGTTTTGAGCCATGGAGATCTAGGGAGAGAGGATGAGGAAGATTTAATAGAGAGACTCTTGGGTTTGCTGCAGTTACCGGCTCCAGGATGCCCTCCATCGATGGATAAGAAAGTGACACATGGATCATTGGCGCATGCAAATCCTTGCCCTCTTCCCAAGGTTCCCGATGCCATGCCAGGTCCAAGGAAATCTTACGAGTCATACACACCTTCTATCGCAGCATCGCTTCTTCCTTACATTGAAGAAGAGGGAGTAGAAACAGAGGAGGCAGAGTTTGGCCTGGCGACTCAGATGCCAATCCCATCTACGTCGCTCCTTGTGGGAGAGTCTCTGACCTTCGGACCACAGGAACAGCTATTCGAACTACACGGTACCACTTCCTCACGCTCTCAATCATGTTCCTGGCCTTTGGGGCATAATACGTCGGGTTCGGAACAGGCGGCTGGCGTGCCACGATTTCAACATTCGTCGTTCGTAACTGGCGCACTAGAAAGACGCGAGTGTCGAATTCACAGCACGCCTACATCCGAGACCAAATTAACACTCATGCAACCAATCATTACTACAGAGATAAATCCAAGATTGGGCGAGGGGGGGTGGACAAACGAGAGCCCTCCCAAACTCGGCTCAAGGGAAGCAGTCCCACCGCCCACTCATAAGATTGAGGAGTGCTCTCTACACAACGTTGAGGGAACAATCTATATAACTTCCAACGAAACCTCGACGACCAACAGCACACTAAGCGACGCTGCAGAACAGGCCCCAAATCACTGTCGTGGTCGGATGGGTACCTCCGGTGAAGACCAAGAACGTGGTTTGGCGGACTGGATTTGAGTGTAGGTACAAGATAAGGCCGGTTATATCCATTGATCTGAGATGGGGGTGGGCAGCTAGCTCGGTATCTGTCCTCGTAGCCGAGGCAGCTGAACGTGAGGAAGTGTAGTTTTAAGGTTGACTTTGTTCGCCAAGAGGAGACAGAGGTCACTTTGTTCCACCCACATAGGCAACATTTTCTTCAACAACGGCATTGAAGTACTTAGAGTGAACTCTGAGAGAACAGCCAAACCGAGGTTTGGTACTGCGTCGATTGTGCACTGTAGACCCCTCTTGAGATAGAACCAGATGGCTGTTTGCATTTCCTCGGTTGGCAACAAGCGAACAGCAAGTCTCGGTGGATGGTGGCAGGCAAGGTAATAGTAGTAGCTTACCTGCGTTAGGAACTTCAAGCTACACAGTCACTGTTTCCATGTGCTGCAACTGCTACCTAGAGGGCTTCTCGCAGCTTGCATATTGTGGGTGGCAGCTGGCAGCTGTCATCTGGCGGTTAGAAGCCGGTCGACAGCTGTCAACAGCTGTTGATAGTCATGGGCAGCACCTGCCTATGCCTCGAGAACAGCACGTTTCTCACACTCAGCCTCAGGAATCACTCCCAAGCGCCATCACCGAACATCGCATCCAGAAAACGCCCTCAAACAGATCATCCCCTTCATTATCCAGATCGAATCACGGAATCATGGCCGACTCAGGATGGCTGCGTTTCCTGGGTGGCAATCGATCACGCACGTCGAAAACTCTCTCTTCGCCCCGCTCAGAACCCGGCCTTCGCCTGCTCCATCATAGCCATGGTCACGAGGAATATAATGCCCACCATCAGCGCAGGGCTGTCTCTCGTCTGTCAAGCTGGCACGGCCTGATGAAACCTAGCCCCACAAACACACGCACCAACGACGAACCTGGCAGCAATTTCTTCAAAGGGGGTGCTGAACTGACATGGCATAGCCCGTCAGTTGATCAGATGGTAGATACTTTACGTGTCATCATGATGGCCAAGCCAGTCCTCGAACCGTTGCCCATCGAATACCACTCGCACATTTTGCATCTCATTGAAGGCTATAGCCTCGTAAAGAGAAGGTTAATGGAGATCGAGAAGGAGCAAGAGGAAACAGAGCGACTACGTCACGCAGAGCACGAGAACTTCAGATTGAAGCAAGAGGACTGGATGATTCGAGAAGCCCGTTATAAAGCTGAGGTCAAGCGACTCGAGGTGGTCATCCACCAGACATCAGATACTGGCCTCGAGGCGGTAGCACTGGCCAGATCAGGTAGCCTCCTCAGAGATGAGCGTCACAACTCAGCAAGGGCTTTAACAGGTACAAAAGGTGCGGATGGCTACTACTATTTTCCACCGTTGGTGAGCTCGGCCCTCCTCAGCTCAGTTGGCAGCGCTTGCAAACCTATATCCCATGCGGTTGATTCTGGGCTGATGTTAATGGTAGTCTCGGGCGAGATGGACGGCAGTGGTTGTGGAAACGAACCATCACATGGTCGAATGCTTGGACACCACCGCTCCATTCGTATGAACTTGCCCCCGTCCATTATTGTGTATGAGCTAATCACAAGACGAGCAGTTTCACGGCCACGGATTGTAGATGCCAACAGCGACGTCAAACTAAGCATGCAGCTGAGAGAGACTATGAAGGCGGATTTTCAGGGCCGCCGTCGTGTCCGTCGGAGAGGAGAGTCGACAGCGATACCAGGCAGAGAATTCAACACATTCCAGCCAACATCCAAGTCATCTGGCACTGGAGGGATGGCGCAACATGAAGACAGGGAAATCGGCCAGCAGCCAAATAACGCGAGCAGATCTCTGGAAGACGGAGACGGCTCCAGTGTGCAGCCCTACCCGACAGGGCATCGCCGAGTGTTTTCGTTTGTTCCAGGGGACGACAGATCGACAATACCAGTTTTCAAAGCTACCAATTTAGCCGCGGATGGCGTCAAAGGAGGGGTTGAACTGCGAGAGTCCGGGCGAGCGTGTGAGACGAGATAGTCAAGACAATAACCCCGGGCACTAACGGCCGTGTTGATGGCGAAGCACGGGGTGACCGATAGGTTTGGTCTTCGGAGCCAAGACTCGTACTGCGAAACGGAGCGCTTCTAGCGACAAGGTCGACCAAGGCGCACCGAGCGAGGCGGACAAAACGCGAGGTGGAGGTGAGGTTACGGTGGCTAAACTCTGATGACATTGAGACCGAGAAAGACTCATCTACGGGTAAGTGATCTAATTCACTATCGGATGACTTGTTCAAGATGAAGTCAATCGGACAGGGAATAGAACCGAAAATGACCGAGGAGGTCGGGTTAAGTTGGCCTGCAGCGGTGGATGAGGCGCAATCGAATCAAGAAAGGCGTGCGAGGGTTGAGTTTGGTTGAGGGTGTACGAAGTGTGCGTACGGTGTGACGCGGGATCTAGTTTCGGGAAGTTTGGCAGCGGAGGCTTGCTAAGAAAGCAAGACAGGATGACGATGCCGAACTCTAGACGAGACAAAACGTCGCGATTAGAGTTGGGTTTCGGGCGCCACAGGGCGCCACAAGGGTGGCGCGAGGTTAACTTGGGAATTGGAATGCAGGCCGAGAGGCGGAGGATGGTATGGCTGGTGTCGGGTCCGGAGTGAGAGGAATGTGACGGAAGCTATTCGTACACATCAGGGTAAGGTCGGATGAGGTCAGACGAAGGCCGACGCCGTGATACATCTACCCTCGCAACTGGGTATCCTTCTTGCCTACCCTAGAGACGAAAATGGATAGTGCGTCCAGGGCTCAGGCAGGACATGGTAGATTGAGACAGGATGAGATGAGGCAAGACAATCCGTGATTGACTCACGAGGAGACTAGTCAACGTGAAGTCTGCTGGGTTGTGCTGTTGACAAATTGACTCTTCGGATCTGGTATGGTGTTTTGGGTTCTCCAGTCGTCTTGGTTCATCGTGATCGAGTTGATTTATTAGAGTTAACAATTCAGTTAGACTACTTTACGGTTCACCACTGTTCCGGCCGGCTGATTACTGATTGCTTAAGAGGAGGACAAGCGCTGAACAAGATGGGATGCAGGGAGCCGTGTCAGCGGCACCCCCCCCCCCCTTTCTTCCCCCCCCTTGTTTTCTTTTATCAAAGCCAAGACCATGCCGAAGCCGACGCCGCAGCCGCCTCCGTAGCCGCAACCCGCAACCTCGAAGATTCGAGGAAGAAAGTTGCCGAGTGGGCCTTTGAGAGGGTGCGGGGTGAGCCTACAAACAAGGGCCAGATGCGGGAATCGACTAGGACATGGTGTATTGAACGGTGCAGCAGGAATGAGAGACCCGAGAACCCAGGGAAATGGGTGTCATACATACATAGATACCTAGAATGGGGTGGTGTAGTGCAGTGAAGCGAGAAGAGAGACATGAGAAGTGACGAGGACCGGTGACCGGTGACCGGGACGGTAATAGTGGACAGGGGAAGGAGAGTAGTGGACAGACAGTGGGTAATGGCGGCAATAGTAGCGCTGTGAGTGGCAGACAGGTGCGACGGACGGTCCTCCTTCCCCACCCCTTGGACGGCGATAAGCGAGGGCCGATGAACCCAGATCCTCGGGTTTACCTAAGGTAGCTGGGTCAAAGCACGAGGGTACGAAGTAGTCGTGGTGCGTCGCAAAACTGCGCTGAGTACTTCGTACATACGGCAGGCACAGTCCAGTCAACGCTGCGAGTGCCAGGGGCAGGGTGGAACGGGAGATCCGAGGACTGCCCCAGTCAGCGCAAGTATGAAGTAAACTTAGTATTGGTCTTATTCTCCTTGTCCTTGTCACTGCAGCCGTGAATGGCATGCACAGCGAGGACAAATGAGTGGAGGCGTGGAGGCGTGGGGGATGGGGAATTATTGATTGTCCTTCCTGCCTGCCCACACAAGGATGAGAAGTAGAGGACAGCACAGATGAAAGACAAAGACCTGCATGCCCGTATGCCCGCTTGCCTGCGCTGTTGGTCTGTGTCCGACTGTTCTGTTGGCCAGCGTGAGTCGTGGGCATACTCTGGTTGTGATTGTGATGATGCATACAAAGTGCAACGCAGTAAAGTTCCGGCAAAGAGGTGGGCCACTGCAGATGGTTGGTTTGCTGTCTTTTGTTGGAGTTTTCACCCCCCCTCTGCGGAATCCATTGGTTGTTGCCGGTTGGCGAAGATGCCGAGACAGGCCTTGGCGACTCCAGGTCATTGTCCTTTGTCTTTTCATATTCTTATCCGCTCCCACCGCCTCGCCCCAGCAGGCCGGCACTCATGCCCAATGTCCATGCGGACAAAAATTCCAAATACCTGCTTGCTTTTGCCGATGGGAGGGCCATGTGCCAAGCCCGGTGCGGCGGCGCGGGATCCAGCTACTTGGACCGTCATCCGTCATCCATGATGCATCGATCCAGGGCAAAGGCTGTCGGGTGAAGGACGGAGGCAGGCGGGGCACGGAAGGGACCGGGGTAGTTTGTAACGGTAACGCTACAGGTGGTGGCTTGTTCGCTGATTGATTTAATTCAAGCGTGGGGACGGATGTGACGTCGGGATATAGATGTATGGGCTGTTGAGATGAGGTGCGACGAAACCAGATGCGATTTGAGACTCTTCGACACACCCAGCAACGGCGCCTAGGGCACAAGCACCGTCGAGAACCATGTCTCACATGGTAGTGGAGTGGTTCGAGCCGGGGTAAGGAGGGGGGGTGCGTGGAGCAGGAGCAGTTTGGAGCTTGGAAATGGGGCTGAAGATGGAGACGGAGAAATGACAATTTCTAGAGGCGGCGATGGGCGCGGCGATGGACATGGGCGGTACGGATCGGAGACTGACTAGAGGCGTGTAGCTAGCCAACGGTGGGAAATGTAAGAGCGGGAAGCGGGAAGCGGGAAGCAGGAAACGGGGCAGCGGGCCCCTCCCTTTCCAGCTTGGAACCGCGTCCACAAACCACAAGCCAGCAGCTGGCAACAGAGAAACATGGCCGGGCGGAGACGAAACAAGGAGCAGTGCCAAGGGGAAACAAGACAAGCAAGAAGAAACGGGACGGGGGTTGGACGATCATCCCAAGGCTCGTCCAGACGGCGCAAAGATCCCACACGCCTAATGGAGCAAGGGAAGAATGCAACAGGGCATGGAGGGGCCAGGGAGCACCTGGGGCACAAGGGACAGGGGGGCCCGTTAGAGGGGCCCGAGGTTGATCACAACGGCGCCCGAAAATTTTCGGTCGGGGGCCCAGGTTGCCGGCGCTGGCTGTCACTGGTCCAGAGGCCCCAGTACCCGAGACGGCAGGTCACCTAGTGACGCGACACTCGAGACACTCCGACAGCCCACAGGGCCGGAACTGAGGCGATCCGGCACCCCCCCTGGCGATCAGTAATCTGGAAAATCACTGGCCTCGGCTGGACTTCTGCTGGAACGGGAATGAGGTTTATTGAAAGCAATATCCTCAGAGCGAAGATCCTGATTTATCCCAATCGAAGCTGGAGGGGGTGTGCGTCGTGCCCACAGTACACCAGACAAGGTTCTTGCGAGATGACGAGAATAATGAAGTTGGAGATGGAAGAAACCCGCGCTGATGATTCCATTGATTAACGGCAGACCGTTCCATCTTGGTGGATATGTACGTACGGGGTACCTCAACTCAAGTTCCATCACCGCCGTTGAGTGCTGAGGTACCTGCCAACCATTAGTGGCTGTGCTCTTCCCCCCAGTACCGTGCTGTACACGCACGAACTTCGTGCAGTGCAGTAACTAAGAGCACGTTGCGGCAACCGTGGCGGGTACCTGCTAGTACACAATGGTCAATATGGCATGTAGTCCTAGCCGGGCTGCGCCTGCCCAGGTACCCGGTGCCCCGGGTCCGATTCGAGGTTGCCCTGCAGTGCAGTTGGATCGAGCCCGTCCCTCCACCCCTCAGCCAGTCTCACACTCACTCACCCCTTTCCAGACCGTTTTTCCCGTCAATACGATCTGCGATCTGCAGTCTGCAGTCCACACGCACGACCACCGTTGCCGCTGTGTACCGGGTCTCACGAATGACGATGATGCGGTTGAGAGTTGATGACGCCCGATGCCCGACGTCCATGCCGACACCGACACCGACGCCCACTCCATGGCCGGCACGAACTCCAGCAACGATACCAGTCGCAGCACCTGCATCGACATACACCTTACACCAATAACAGCACCCCGCTATTGTTGAGGGTGAGCGCGACAATGACCGACGCCGGAGTGATTCATTTTCAGCAGTTCCGCCTGGGAGCCTGTTCCGTGTCTTTTGAGAGTGTGAAATGTGAGTCTGTGACCGATGCTGCATCGTCGTATTTCCAACACAACCCCACAAGCTCCATCTGGAGCTCAGCTGGCCGCCTGCCTGCAGCTCTCTAGTGGACACTAGACAAGGTACTTGGCCAACACGAGCGATCCAGTTGCTAGGTATGCACTACAGTGTTCCAGCTCGCCAGGGCTCCCGTTGGAACCAGTTGACAGGCCTTCCCGTCGGCCTTCCCGTGGGCTTTCGCCAAGAGGGGCTTTGCACCGACCCAGCGTGACTACCCTGGGACTGTGTGTCTCTGTTTTGTTGTGTGGCAGGTTTTTTTTTCTGTCCCCGTCTCTTCTTTCTACCATTCGTTTAAGAAAACGAATGGAAACGGGTCTTCTTTCCTTTTTTTGATTTATAAAAAATAAATAAATTTCAGTCTTCCTGCTGCGTTGGGCCTTCTTCCCGTTGTATCTCCAGGTTTTCAGCTCTGGTGAGGATCCAATCGATGCAGGTGTTCGTATCCTAGCGAGGGTGGGTGATGTTTCCTAGCCAAGGATACCACGTCTTTGGTATGCTGTCCACCCCCTGTCATGGTCTTACGGAGACACCCAGCCAATATTCGAGCTTCTACTATGTATGCAAGCTTGCCAAGCTCAAGGCCAGGGATCTGGCATCATTGGTCTGGTGGCCGTTGTGGATGTGAACGACGTGGAGGGCTACTTCGTACACATCACTCGCTCGGGACATGGATGCATGCGCCGGACAACATTGGTAGCACGGACAGCAGCACGCGCAAGTAGATGGACGCACAAGCCTGGGCACGAGCACGAGCACGGCACGAGTACGAACATGAGAGCAACGACTGACTCGAGTCAGACTGCTGTGCACCTGGGGTTGGTCCCTGGTGTCTGTAAGAAGATTGCGACTGACATTGTCCCCTGGTAAGAGGCTGTCGGATTCTGCCATGTGGTACCCCTTGCGCGATTCCCCTCCACCGAGCGCGAATCAAATGCCGAAAGGGCGGGATGGGGACCGGGGAGGATCGCCGGGACGGTGGATTCGGTGAGGCCTGACAACATGGAAACCTGGAAACCTGGAAACCTGGAAACCTGGTTAGCTGGACGCATGGGTCATGGATCATGGTTCATGGCGGGTCAACGGGCTGGACTCTGGAGCCAGACTATGGATGACGGTTAGCAGCTGGTAGCCTGTGGAATTAGAAATCATTTAAGTTGAGAGGCTTGCAATTCGGGGCTTGAGTCTCTTGAGCCTTGACGAAAAGAGACGGAGACGAGGCTGGAGTGGAGATTCTTAATTCCCTTTGGTCTGGCGTTGGTGGCGGCGGACTGTCCAGGGCCAAATCCGTCGGATCGGGCCCTGGTGCGGGTGAAGAGTCAGGCAGGACAAGCCAGGGCCGTCGAAACGTCGGTGCTTTGGCGCGCACCATTCATCTAATTAAGTTCCCGCCGCCTTTGGAACGATGAAGCTTTGGCCCTTTGCTCGGTTTTGCTAGGTACCTACGTAGTGTTCATAGGTAGACAGCGTACTACGTAGTAGCGTTGAGTGGCCTTACTCCATAATTGGCTTTCATCCACATTACGAGCGCATGTTGACTGACGAAGTTGGCGAGCCTATAAGGCGGGTAGGTACCTAGGACCTAGGTAAGTAGTCTACTTCGTAATAATTGTTAGTTCGAAGTAGTTGGGTCAGTAGTGGCAGGTTCCGGGGAGGGTGAGGGCGGCAGGAGGGAGGTGCTTGGGGATTTCGCAGGTGCACGTCTCAAGCCATTTCAAACACGGAAGTTGTTCTGGGTGAGGCGACTGACAGAGTGCGAGCGTTGGGCGCCTTGGTTTTGTTTCGTTTCGCCCGCTTTGGCATCCACTTTGGTCCACCCCAGTCTACTTCAGGTCAGGTAGCCGGAAAAAGCAACGCCAAAAAGACTAAAGCCGAGGCGCTCGCCCAAAACGGTCGACCGGGGGGGTGTGTTGACGGGCGATTGGAGGCGTTTTGGGGGCTAAAGGGAAACAATCAACCCTTGTCGGCGACGTTGGGTTGGCTGGGTTGGCTGGGTTGGGAGAGTTGGTTCTCTGGCTGGTGTTGAAAGCAATAAACGGCGGCGCCAAGTGAAGCCCGGCAAGCCTCGGTCCCGAAGCATCCCCTGCGTCCCATCCATCCATCCACAGCGTCGAAAGCGCCAAGTCTTGGGGCGTGTGTGCGCGCGCGCGCGTGCGTGTCCATTGTCAGCCCCCGGTTCTGGTTTGGTTGCTTTTCGTAAATACTGAGAGTCTGGGTAAGTGGGTGTGCGAGTTGTGTGCTGTTTCTAGCCCACGGAAATGTCACCAAATTCCCCACCACGCATATTGCCGTAGCGCCATCCCATCCTTGGTAATCCATTGGGAACCCCTACCTCTACCAGCCAGGCCGTGGTGAGACAAGGAGCAAGGAACAAGGGACAACGAACAAAGCACAAGGGCCATGGAAGAAGAAGAAGAAGAAGAAGAAGAAGGAGAAGTACGTCATGTACAAGGAACAAGGGACTAACTTACCTACTACTAGGATACCACGACTGACAGTCATTCCTTCCTGCAAGCCTACAAGGCAAGCACGATGGGGGTTGTCCGATGCGGAGCGACAGGTACCTTGTAGACAATCGAGATATCGGCATCTGGATCGGATATGACAATGCAGTTTAGGTGCGCTTCGTAGATCGACGTCGATCCTGCCGCCTCCCCCGACTCCGCGATCCCCTCCATTTCTCCATCACCCACCATGGATTACCCATCCATCTACTATCGTATGCATCGTTATCTCCGTCGTCATCGTCATCGTCATCATCACCACCACAAACAGCCCCAACGCCACTCATTCGTCAATTTTGCCCCGGGAACGGCGGAGGGTAATAATAAACCCCCCCCCCCCAAAAAACGAAAAGAAAAAACAAACAGCCGCGACGCTAAAACTAAGAAATCTCAGATGCTGTACGATAAGGTGCATGGCTCCACACGGCAGCCGTCCCAGCATATCTCCACTCCGAAACACTCCAGCAGTCCAACACGGCATCCATGTACCACATTCCAGTCCATGCCGACGGCTCCCTTCCAAGCCGCTTGAGGAGCTCTGGCCTCAGCTTCGCGCGCCCTGTGGCACATGCATGTGCGTGCAGGAGGACCCCCCCCCCCCCCCCCNCCCCCCCCCCCAAGGTGCCAACCAACAGAGGCATGCCACCAAAAAACGGCTTGGTTCATCGGGCACCAGCACCTACCTGACCGGTCTGGAGGACTTGGTAGCACACAAGGCAAAAGGTAAGCCAAGGCGAACGGGAAAACACGGCAAATAGGAAACCAAGGCAAATCCGAGGCCAGTGCGAGGCGCGAGGGCCTCGAGGCAACGGGTTTAAGTTCATAGCTCACAACAGGAGGAGGCGTCTTCCGTTGAGAATACTGGATGCAGATAACCGGCCGACTTACGGAAGCTAGGCTAGGCTATCAACTGTCAGCAGCCAATGCACCAACACACGTACAACAACACAACGGCATAACTGCACCATAGATGCAGCATCCGCTGTCATTTCATACTCGTCCTGTGTCTGTGTCTGTTTCCGTGCCTGTGCCGTCCGCCAACTACTCTCCCTCTCTTTCTTACCGTCCTTCACTTGATCCGGCACTTTTATGCAATGGCTCATGGAACTGTCGTACGCGTATGCGGCGTGGCTGCCGTACATCGACTCCCTGAGGCGCACTCCGCACAAGCCAAGGCTGGGCCAGTTTGCTAACTTGGCAGTTGGACCCGCCGCCGCAGCGGTCATGGGCATGGTCCCGATGTGTCAATCGGTTCGGAAGCCAGTACTTTGTTGCCGGAGCGAGTCATGCATAATTGTCTGTCACTCCCGTAAATGAAGCAGACTGCAAGTCGCAGTGGACTCGGTCCCGCATTTCAGCCGCCATTCACATCCTCCATCCGCACGCACCCCCTTTCACCTAGCCGGCTTGTCCTGTCTCGGGTGCCGCCCTGGCTCGCCCAGAACACCGCAACTGATGATGGCGACTTGAATTGTAATCTTGAAGTCTCGAAGCCCCGAAGACTTGACCCTCGAACACCCGAAACCTTGTCTTGAGGTGGCCAGTAACCTTCAGTCGCCCTGTTGGGCTCACTTTATAATCTTCAAAATTGGTGGATGTTCCTAACTTTGTTCCATTTGTACCCTCCGTAGAGTGCTCGATCATCTTTCTTCTCTATGTAAGCCTTGACCAGTCGCTGGATTTACAGTTTTCCATTCCATAAGTCGCCGATTCTTTGATCCCCGACTGGCGACTTTGCATGTCCGTCCAAGCCACTCGATATCCGGAACGGGTTTCAGCCTCTAGTGTGTTCCTTCTCCGGCGTTTCCTCTCTGTAACCGTGACATGGCGCTGTGCAGCACTGCCTATATGCCCATTGCCTTGACATTTGCGAGTGCGCATCCCATTATGCCCCCACCTCCGGTGGAGCTAATCCTGCTGATATCCGGTTGGCCTTTCGACCGTCGTGGTGTCGGTAATGGTAGGGCGGCGTGATGTGAGAATTATGATCATATCTCCCCGTTAAGAGGTCCAAGTTTGCGCATGCGTTTGTCTCGCTTCCGCGGTATAACTTGATAGATATCGTGTGTGCGCCTGCGAGTGAAAGCGGGTGTGTTTCTCGAAGTTCAACTTCCTTCCGGTTGCTGTTGAGGTGTGGCAACGTTTGCAACACCCATAGCAGTACCTGTACACAGTGCCTTTCACCCTAGGAGTGCAGCCACATTCATCCGCGAGTCCTTATCCGTAGGCAGTTGCGGCAGTTGTCGTAACTGGAGCTGCTGCTGGGCAGGAGAGTTGGGTGCCGTGGGCAGTTGGTTCTGGGGCACCATCGGAGGTAATCGTGGCCGAGAGTCGTGCATATCCCCGAAGGTGGGCGAGGCTAAAGAACTTAGACTTGGGAGTTTAGGGTCTCCGTGCAACGGCACTGCTGTGGAGCGGAGCGGAGGTAGCTCGACTGGCATGTGTAGCGACGCCGAGTGCCGGCCTGGCGACGTTGTGTAGTTGGAGCCTGAATCTGACTCGGCTGATTCGGACGAGCAAGGGGACGGGAGGGGAGCCTCCACCCAAGGCATCGGATGTCGATGACCCTGGGCTGACTGTGTCGAAGAATGCGCCCTAGGGAAAGGAAGCGACGGTGTTGAGATGGTGAGCCCAGTTCTGCTGTAATGTTCGTCGTAGGTCTGCACCGCTCGCCGACGATCCAGCCTCTTGCGGCGGTTCTGGCTACCGTTCCACCAATTTTTGACGGCATTGTCGCTCCGTCCATGGAGCCGACGGGCGATCTCTGCCCATCTCTTTCCGATCTCGTGCACCAAGCGCTCAATTTGAACACCTTCCTCGGGCGTGATGGGATCGTGATTTAGAGTCGGCTTCAGATTCTGGTGATAGCGTTCGCGGCACTGCTTGGGTGTTCTTGAGCCCAAGGTCTGGGCAATTCGTACCCAGTTGAGGGGACCGTGTGTTTGGACCAGTTGCATCAAGTAAGAGTCTTCGGCGTTGGACCACGGGCCTCTCCTGTGGGTAGTCATGACGGGCGGGGCTGGTACCAGAGATGGGTCGTTGTTGATAGTGAAGATATATGGATGATGAATAACGATGCCGGTGTGGTGATGGCGTAATGATGTTGCAAATGGGCTTTGGATGATGACGACGATGATGATAAACAGGAAGAGAAGGCAGGAGTCTTAGGATGTAGACTATTGCAGAAATGATACAGACGGATGGAACAATGAGAGTACGGAGCAATGGGTGTATTTGAGGGGAGGGAGGTGAGGTGATGAAATATCCGTGAGGACGATTGATGGGGCCAGTCTTTGGCATGAAGCGTAATGTATGGGGAAAAGCAAGCCGGAGGGAAGGGGAGGGGGGGGTGTGAGCCAGCGACTAGCTAACTTGACCACCACCTCGACGACAAACTTTCTCGATCTGCTACTGGGATGCCGCTCTTGATAGATGGGCGGGCTACGGATGGGGCAGCGGCATCTTTCCTGAGGGGGGGGCGAGTGGAGTGCGGGATCAAAAGGGGCGTGGTGATAAAGGCAGGGATACGAGGATAGCTGAGTGGTAGGGGTGGTGGTGGGGATAGGGGCGTGAATGAGGATAGGGGTGTGGGTGTCAAGTTGAGGTAGTGATGGCTAAGACGCAACAAGATGCAAGCCAGTCAGGGCACGTACTTACCTATTGGACTCTATTGGACTGCGTGCGGCTTGCTTGTGGGTGAGTGACAAGCTGAGTGGGCTTGTTCGTGGGTGGCAGTTGGGTGGTTGGTGTGGGCACGTTCGCCGGATGCGATGCTCTCCGCTGTGGTTGACGAGTGACGACCCATCATCATCTCGCATCCAGCTCCCTTGGTCCAGTGTCTCTCGCGCTGCCCCGTTTCCACCCAGTCGGGGCCACCTCTCATCGACGATTGCCCCAGGCCCGCCAGGCGGCTCGCTGCCCCGGATGCAGTGAGACTAGTGTGACGACAAGTCAGGCAAGGCAAAAAGGCCAGGCCAGGCCGCCCAAGGCCAGAGGAGCGCACCGTGCTGCACAAGAGAGGGAGAAGGGGAGGTGAGAGGGAGAGAGAGAACCGACCTGCATGTTCAGGAACACGATCAGGCGGGCTTCCCGATCCTCAGCTCAGGCGGACGAGGATGATGACGAGGGCGGAGACAAGGCAGTGTTATCAAGCCATTCTCAACCCGCGTAGGCAGCTATTCCTCGGAATTATACCGGGTGAAAGTTCTCCAGTCCACACACTGGCCCGGATGTCTCAACGCTCGTCTTTGAACGGCAACCTCAGTCGCTCGCCAACTGTCGGTTGTCCCTCATTCTTCGTCGTCCGAAACTTGGGTTAGTCATATCGAGCTACATCAGGGGAGTGGGTGGGTCTTGACTCTTGACTCTTGAGCAAGTAATCCGCCGTCACTCGGACCTGGAACCCTCAGCCATCATCGTCGTGGTGGAATGGCGCATTGTGCGTCGTTCGGTCCATCCTGGCCGGACCTTGCCGTCAACCAAGCCACGAGAGGGCGCCGCACACTGCCATTCCTAGCCTCAAGCATCAAGCTCCAAGCCTCTCTGGCCGCTCTCGTCGAGTCTGGGTCGTTTTAGGCGATAAATGTCCAAGCAGAGTTTGATCTGGCCTCGTTTGCGGTCTCGTTTGTGGCCTCGTTTGCAACGCCGTCCGCTTTCTCTCTTGCTTGATCCGTCCACCCTTCTGGTTATCGGTCCATCCGTCGGCCTACGGACGGGCGAACAAGATCCGACAGCCAAGCCGCAACCCAAATGCCAAATGCGAAATACCAGCACCAACACCAACCACCACCAATACCAAAGCTGCAGCCACAGCCGTCGTAATTGACTCTTCCCGGGCGGCGAGTTTCGACCGCCCAGCCAGAGTTCAGAGCATGTGCTGGGATGGAGAGACATGTCGGTGCGTTTGTGTGCGAATATCAGCTCAATCACGGGCAGGGCGGGTGCGCATCCGTGTGGAGGCCTGGAGGAGCTGCTTGCACGCGCCAGCGTCGCCGTTGCAGGCTCGCAATCGCTGTCACCGTCCCCATCGCCGTCAGCGTCAACGCCATCGCGCAGCAAAGGGGCTAGCTGGGGCCGGGGGCCGGGGCCGGGGTTTGAGGCAGGGCGATCATCGACAACGGGTGGCTGCTGGCCTGAGCCACCTGGTTGGAATCGCCGTGCCCTTTGTCGGATCGGTGGAGGCGTGCCTAGGTAGGTAAGTAAGTAGTAGGGTACATAGCTAGGTAGGTAGTACCTGATTACTTACTCGCAATATGGTTACCTAGTACTACGCCCCTAGTGGTAGGCAAAGTATAGGTCGGTGAAACGGACTACGAAGTGCAAAGCAGCTGCCACACTGCACCGGGGGAACGTCTGCCAGAATTGTGTGTTAGAGGTGATGATTGGAATGCTTGCGGAACCGAGTGCCAATGCGGCCACGAGCAACGGCATCGACGGAACCCAGTGTTTATTCTTGAACCTGCCTCAGGCCTTCTTCGCTGGTGCAGTACCCCGCGAATCTAAGGCAATCAGCACCCCCAACTTTGCGCGGTCACTTACCTAAGTACTCACCCACCTGGATACACGGTTGCACCATCTCAACGAAACCCTAGCTGGACCAAACAGCCTGGAAGTAAAACAGTAAGATGGCTGGAGTGAGTTGCCGATGCCTCATTTGGCGCATGCCTGTGAGTGGCACCGCATCACGTACGTGCCCGTTATCTCACGCACCGGAATTAACGTGTACAGCGGCGGGTTCAGGTTCTCCAGAGGCATGGATGGGATGGTAAGGTAACCAAAAGACCGACATCTTCAGATGCAATCCATATGTTCGTACAATGACCTTGCGACTCAACGAAACACATGCACGAATGGTGCGGACGAATCGCTATCAAACCGGACGGACAAAATGCCCGACATGTAACACGAAGACGCACCCTTTCTATCCACGCCTCCTCCGAAACACTCGTTCATGCTCACGCTCGACCTCGACCTCGACGTCGGCGTCAACACCGACGTCAAACGCCCAAGCTTACGCCCAATGCCCGGCACCTCCATGCTTCAGTTATTTCATAGGCTAATGCCTGTGCACAGAGCACACGGAAAGCACACCCAAGTCGTTGAGCACACACAACACAGAGCCGCGGCACTTCCCACGCCCCTCACTCTGTCTCGCAGGCTGGTTCGCTGGCTTTTCGGCTTGTCCCCTCCTTCACTCTGCCTCTCACCGCGCGGCCAGACGCCCCCCCCCCTTCCCTGCCTGGCACAAGTCAGTCAGCTACAGGGATCACCGGGCGACCAAATGGCGCTGCTGCCAATAGCGTGCATCTCCGCCCCGGCGGTAATGGAGCCCCTCCTACCCGAAAGGCCCTCGGCCACTAAAAGCAAAAACCGTTGTGGCGTCAGGCTTCCCTCTGGCCCTAAACTCTCCCGGGATAAGCCAAGCGAGCCGGGCAACGGTTTTTCAGCTCAGCTCAGCTCGCTGTGTCCGCCGTGAACCCCCTGCTGGACCCTGTTGGCCCTGGCGCCGTGGACCAATCCTACGCCCGTCTCCCCTGTTTCTTCACCAACTGGCCGTGGCCGTTGACGCCGGGTCAAGTCACGTCTACTCCATAGGTAGGTAGTACGTAAGTAAGTCTCCTATCTCCTCGGATCCCTCATGGCTACGGCCACGTACTTGGGTATTCAGTACCGTGGATCTTGTAGACAATAGTAAGTTGAGCAGTCAACACGTATGGACAAATCGTGTCGATAGAGCCAAGGCCAGTGCTGCTCTAGAGGCATTGATAAGACAAAAACGACAACGACAGTCATTCATCTTCAAACTCCCGCACGACCTAGCGTGCTGTTTAGCCATGCAGGTATTCTATCCACCCGCTCTAAATGGGCTGGCCAACGAGGCAATCGTGAAATAAGAAACACACCAAGAAGATCATTCAACCCATCCCAAGCCGTCACGGCTAAATAACTCCCTCCCTTCCCTCGTAGCCCAAGCCCGGGGCTTGTGTGTCGTCCACCCATAATCCATCAGGGGTGTTGCGGGTAAAACTCGTCAACTTTGACTGGTCCTCCCAACCTTCCTGTGTTTGAACGCGGTTGGGTCTGGCTTCGGTTTTCATAGGCAGATGTCTCCGCTCTCTCCCGCGACCCAGCGTCGCCACGCTTCCTCGTACGCCGTTTCCACATCATCAACCCACCGACGAGTATCAAATAGTCCACATTCCCACTTCCCGTCCCAGAGCAGCTTGCGCATCTCGGCCAATCGACCACTCCCCTCTCCGTAGTCACCGTCCATCATGTTGTAACTGAGCCCGCCAGCTAGTTGGACAGCCCGTTGTTCATATTCTGCCTCATTTCCGGCAATTAGTTCCGTGGCCACCTGCAGGCCCTCGGCTGACTTGGGCAGGGCCCCCTTTAGAATGGACGCCGCCATTCGGGAGCACATCTTGTATGGATACCGCGGGAGAGTGAGTAGGGGCGTGCTCGACCACAGCACGTCTGCGGCCGTCGTGTGCGCGTTGCATTCTGGCGTGTCAAGAAAGAGATCGCACACACGAGCTCGCGAGATATGCTGACTCTTGGGCGCAACGTCTGTGAAGATGATACGGCTAGCAACCTCAGCTCCTGCCCATATCTTGGCGGTGCGCCGTAGATTTAGTTCACCGAGTTCTGGAAATCGCAAAAGCCAAAGAATGGCCTTTGGTAGCTGGGCCAATATCCGCAACCAGGACCGGAAAGTAGTAGGTTCAATCTAGGCACAGTTAGCTGCATATCAGGATATCTATTCAAGCAATCCCACTTACCTTGTATAGTTGATTGAAGTTCCCAAGAATGACAACATCGTGGGGAAGAGCTGGGAATAACTCTTTGCGCATCTTCCATCGACGCCGTTGCTCCTCTTCCCATGTAACATGCCGCTCACCCGGTTCGCAGGATTGGGCATGGTCACAACAAAAAAAGGTATCGCGGCAGAAAATGATGTTCTCCGAGTACATCCAATCGTCCCCGTCGCCCTCAGTTTCATCCAGGAAGATATCCTCAACCCCAACGTTGCCACGCCAAGGACGAAGTGTCCCGGGTGGAATCGCTGTGCTGTCTGCGAGGATGTAATCACACCACTCGGCGCCCAGGGTTCCTGCGAACCCCATGAAGGACATCTGCACCGGGGCGGGGCGGGCCGCGAAAACTTCGTTACGAGCTCCTCTTGTATAGCCATTTAGGTTGATCAAGATGTGGATTTCATCTCGAACAATCTGTTCTACCAACTTCTCCGAAGGCCAGTTACTCACATCACGAAATACAGGAGCTTCACGTTCAATCTGCTGACGATGAATTGACCTATCACTTGCTGTTGTAGCATAGCAAAAGGCCCGAGCCCGTCGAGGATCGTGGAAGCCAAAGACAGATTGCATCCTGGCAACTTGATTAGTTTCTGCCACGTTGAACTGTCACTGGAAGTAAAGGGGACCCTACAAGTGTGCTAAGGGATGGTTGTTGAAGTCCGATGACACATAGCCCACATTCAATTGAGGTTTGGGGGGCGGAGGTGGTGGATAGACCGTGGCCGGTATCCACGGCAATCGGAGTGTCGAGCAGGATATTCGGATCGCATTTCGTTGTGAGATGACTCGTATGTCTCTTGCCGTGAGGGGACATGTGAATGTATGAAATGGGAGGACAGTTGGAGCCGATGGAACAGTGAGGTTGGGAGGCAATCGGAGTCGAGGATACTGTGAGTCTGGCTTGGACTGGGAAGCACACCGATCGCGGTACCATTTCCATTGCATTGCCCGAGTAGCACGTTCGACAAGGCGTATGAGACGAGAACCTTCCCATGCCTTGCCAGCCCAGTTGCGTAGGGCTTCCTCTGGTTGGAAGGAGCTTCTTGAGGACAAGTTCCGAACGTATCCCGCCAGGGTAATGATGGCGCCGTCCTCGAGAATGCCCCGTCCCCATTGTGATGCATCATAAAGCTGTTTTCCAATGATGTGAACAACCCGGCTAGTCAAACCGCTTTCATGTCCCAAAGAGCGGGCATCAACCAGAAGCCCTCTGTCATCGACGTGCCAGCGGTCGTACTTTCCCGATTGAAGTATGACCCCGCCACGGCCTCTCCAGTCACAGACAGAATTCAAGGCTGTGGATAGACCGCAAACAGCCTCGGCAAAGTCTGGATTAGAGCTCACGGCTCGTTTGTAGTACATGATGGCGTCGCTCACGCGGCCTCTGTCTTTGACCGCATTGGCTAGGTTTGTGAGAGCAATGTCAAAGGTACCGTCGCACGAAACGGCCTGTTCATACATCTGGATTGCCAAATCTAGTTGGCCGATGTCTTTCAGTAAGCTCCCGAGGTTGGTATGGAGATGAACGTGTTTAGGGTCCAGGCGCAGTCCATAATGATAATAAGCCAAAGCCAGAGCCAGACCGCTCCCTGGGATGATTCCAGGAACACTTGGCTGGGGAAACATATCGATACTGGCGCCCTGAGAGCCTGGAGCGGACTGCTGAACCCCTGCCAGAAGAATGCCCACGTTGTTTGCTGTTGAGGGGCTTTCCTGAAGAGACAATGATAGATAGTAGAGGGCGAGAATATCTTCAACTCCGGAGGGACGTCGGACTATGTCTGGGGCAGCATGGCCGCTTGACAGGGCATCTTGAAAAATCTTGGCGAGCGACAGCAGGGAATTGCTAGTTGTTTGGACTGCAGCGCGCTTTGCAGCGCCTTCAGTGACATGCCGGAGACCTGGGAGGTCCCCAGTGCCACCAAACACTAGATGGGCCGTATGTCGAGCTCTTTCTGGATGTAGTAACAGCGGTCGGAGGGGGCGCGCAACCTGGCCACCTTGAACCGAATTTGGCTCCGGGGGAGACAGGACTGTTTGGATACGACGCACCAGGTCTTGGATGCCGGTCATCTGACGGCCGACGCTAATTAGCACCGCCTCTTCAAACGCGGCCGAGGCCCCCTTGACATCTTTTAGGCTATACAACATGGTCCCCTTGGCGTGGATCAGTGCAAGAATTCGCCCATTTTCCCTTCCTGGTATAGCATAGCCGCTCGATCCAAACCCTGGAGTATGTGCATCGTCTCGTTGAGGTGCAACCCCATGATGTTGCGCCTGCTTCAAGTCAGCAATTTGGAAAGGGTGAGCCATGGTGGTCCCAGGAAAGTCCTCTTGAAGACGGAGTCCTCCGGCAGCAAGCTGGGCCGGGTGTGGGGTTCCAAGACGTGGCAGCCTCAATGTTTGCTGCACGTAACTGATGATGTCGACGGCCTCCCTACTGCGATGCTTGTATAGAAGGCCGACGAGATGCTCGGCAGCTTCCAGATAGCTAGGCTGCACCTTCACAGCTCTGATCCAATGTTGTTCGGCCTCATCTTGGCGATTGAGACAATACAATGTGGCAGCAATGTTTGTGATTGCCTCGACGTGACTGCGAAAGAGTCAGACACCATGGAACAGCCACTTGACAGTTCACTTGGGACAAGTCTTTACCTCGAGTCAATGGTGATGATTCTCGAGAACCATTCCAATGCCTCTTCATATTGTTCCATTCCATAATGGAGACATCCTCCGAGTAGGATCCCATCAATCCAATTCCATCCACTCTGTTCGCATAGGCTGTTCAGCATCTCGAGCGAGGTTTTCGCCATCGCAAAGGTCGACATCTTGCCTCCAGAAAGAGAATGGTTGAATGATCCTGTGGGTTGTGTTGCTGGGTGGTTTTCGGGATGGTAGTTCCGCATGCTATTTCTCTCCAAAAATCGTGCATGTGCTTCCCTGCCTCCTGTTTCCAACATCTTCAAGGCCGGCCTTGGGGGCTTAGGATATATCAGCAATTTTGGGGCCGTGCCGAGACTGGGGTTAGCCTTGCTGGGCTGTAGTCTTCTTGATGTTTGAAGGTACGCGAGAAGATCCATATAGGTCCTGTGCGCCTGTGACAGCACCTTTTCACGAAACCCCTGTTGACCCCCAAAGCTAGCAGATTGAGAATGAAGCTGAGTGTCCCCAAAATCGACTCCATAATTCTCAACGTTGATGTGTGAAGGGCGTGTAAAATTGAACGCGGCCTCTTGTTCTAGGGAACCATCACAAGATTGGCGGAGCAAGTATTCTGGAACGGGTTTGTAGATATCAGGTCCGAATTCATGACTTTGGGCAGGCCTCAATGCGCTGGTTGACTGAATGGGGATCCCATGATTCCAGGGCGAAGGAGAGGCATGTATCGGTATTTGGCCGAGTGGCCAAGTGTCATTCATGACAACTGGGGGTGGGCAGAAAGCGCGAACGTTGTATTCGTTAGCTCTCAGGAGCGGTTGGTTGACGCAGGGGAACATCCCGGACGCATCGAGATAGGCAACAGGTTGGTACTGTCGTCCATGTGGTAGCAAAACCTGAGGGTGGTTTTGAAAGGCGCCCGGATGTCTTGACATAGCTCCAGGGTATGGCCAAGGTGCAGGACCCATATGTATATGCCTGCCATCACCGTCGACAGCGAGGTTGCCCGGAGATGAAGACTGGTGATGATCCATGGCCAGGTTGTGACTACGGACTGGTAGTGCGGGCGGGGCTGTCGGAAGAAATACGGTCGATGTCACAGACCTAGGCATAGCGAGGTGTTTGAAAGGCGGCGGGCCATGGGAGAGAGGAGTGGGTGAACCATCATAGCCAGCGTCAATGGTACCGTTTGGGGTCTTCCTGCGGAGGTGATACTCGGGATGTGATCGGTGCAGTGAGCTTGCAGGCGCTGAGGGGCGTCGCTGTGGCTGCGACGTCCGAATGGGAAACGATCGCTGATGCGCGAGAGGCCTGTTCCTGGGGTAATAGTTGTTGGCGGAGGAGGCATCGTTGTTCGATGGTGGCGGCGTCACCACATGAGTGGGCATCTGAAGGAGAGGCAACATGACAACGGGGTATCTAGACAAACAAACAACAAAAGCGGGGAATTCAAAGAGGACGACGCTGACAGTTGATAGTCGTTCATGGCCTGCTGGTCAGAGATCATGGCTCGGGGTTCAGCGCGGGGAAGTGAAGTCGCTGGTCGAGTCGCTGATCGAGTCGCTGACGGGCATTTGGGGCTGACTGCGCGGGCGAGGACCACGCCAACGCCGAAACACCAGGAACGGCGCCGTGAGGAAATCTACCCGTCTCAGCCTGGAAGGCCGAATTTGACAAATGCACGAAGGCAGGCAAGTGCCACGAGCCGAGGGAGAAGGTTGGTTCCGAGGGGAAGTCGGGATGATAGTCAGAGTGGAGCTCGAGTTGCGCATCAGAGGCGGGAGCTCGCCGCCATGGTCTGAGAGTGGGATTTGTAGTCCAAAGTAGTACCTTAGGTCGATTAGTGGAAGTTGAAAGTACGAGAGTCGGCCGGCAACGATGGGGACGGGCAAGGCTCCACCCAAGAAGGACGAGACCGCTGAGGTAAGTTGCCTGCCTGGGGATGACGGGTGTACCTCAGGCCAGAGCGCAGGCTAACGCTCAGCCGCTCAAGACGGTGCTCCGACCAGTAAGCGCGCGATTTCCCGTCACCATCACCCTACGCCTCATGCGCAGCATTCTCGCGTCAGTCAGCATGGGTCATACCAAACGAACACAGGTAGGTGCGGATGACGCAGTGCCTCACTCTGATTTTGGCGCTGGCAGGTGTGCACCGGCACGAGGTAGATCATGAATCAATCAGGAATCACTGCAATCGGATCTTGTTTCTTGTGGTAGAATTTTGCAATCATTCGTGTTCACATGGGTGTTGTTATTTTTTTGCACACGCGTCGTAGACGCGTCAAGATAGAAAATATGATGCTTCATCGAGCCTTGAGCATCAAGCTTACCTCCAAGAAATTCCGTGTTTACGTATTAAACTATTTGTAATATTTACAGGCATGCATTCGTAATCTTCACACAAGTTCATCAAAGCGATAGTGAATGTAGGCGCCGTGTTGATGGACCTCGACATCCAAGGACCAGGATGCCGCGGTGAGTATAGGGTCGGATTGCTCTTCCTTGCACAAAAATTGAAATAAACCACGGGGCAGTTTGGTAGATTTCAGAGTGTAGTCAAGGGTTTGGTTTGTACGTTTCATGTCACACATCACAGAGCACATATCAAAGCCGTTTCATTTGGATCGGAGGCACCTCGATTGGTAAGGAGCAGCACCTGGTTCTTATTTTATTCTAAGCGCCATAGCTTACTCTTCGGGAACTGTGATTGAAGTTAGTTTGAGCCATGGGCACGCGGGGAGAAAAAACATACTGTCGATGTCGCCACTGTCGATGGCCTCGATGATGGACTGGGGAGGCTTGCCATCAACCTGGCATCCGACACTGTAAGCAGTGCCCAAAATCTCCTTCACAGTGCCTGACAGCTCCTTGGCGAAAGACTTGTAGCGCATAGTGCGGGCAATCTCGATAATCTCATCAAGGCTGACCGACTTGCTGTGCTTGATGTTCTTCTCCTTCTTGCGGTCGCGTGGGGGCTCCTTGAGAGCCTTGATAATGAGAGACGAGGCAGTAGGGACGACGGAAACCTGGGCCTGACGGTTCTGGATAGTGAGCTTGACAGTTACGCGCAAGCCTTTCTGCTTGTACGTTAGTTGTGCAACACACGACAAACATTCTTGAATGCATACCCAGTCACCAGTCGCCTTGGCAATATCTTCTCCGACCTTCTTGGGCGACAGACCCAGAGGTCCGATCTTGGGAGCGAGAGCGGAGGATGCACCAACCTCGCCACCAGTGGCTCGGAGGTGGCTGTTCAAGTCAGCATAGTCCTGTAGGATCCAAACGAAGTCTAACTCACATCACCTTGATCTCATTGGGGTCTGCCTTGGGAGCTGGAAACGGAGTTAGAGCAAACCTTGAGAGGCACGACGGCAGCGAAACGTACCCATTTTGACGTGAATGGGATTGGCAGAGGCTCGTGGTTTGCGTGCCGGAGATTTGATAGAGGTGAGGTTGGAAAAGGGAAGGAGAGAAAGTTTGGGTCGAAGGAAATAAAAAATAAAAGGTGTGTGCCCCACCAATCTGCCCTAAAGGCCAGGTCTGCAAGGAAGGTGGAGAAATTCTCACCTCAGGCAAAAGGCTAGCACGTGACCATAATGTCTGTTCCGCAAATTATCCACAAGCGAACGGCAGTCGGACGCGCTCAGTATCAATGGACAGTGAGGTTGCCCAAGTCTATTGGTCTACCTACCCGCACAAAGCGCTCACAAGACCTTGCCAGCAATGACGCACTAGCGTTGACATTGACAGACTTAAATATTACCTTGCGTGCTTGCCAGCAGGCTGTATGGGTTATACAGCTACTTGCTGTGCACGGTGTCGTCCATCGTCTCAGCTCAGAGAAGGTTTCTCTAAAGAAGTTTACCCGTCATTACGTGACTTGGAATAAACGACACGTGGCTCCAAAGTCGTTGAAGGAAGATTGCGATTGAGAGTCGTCCTCAGCAATACACCCTGACTGATTAAGCAGACTTAGTTAGTCCCGCTCACAGCAAGCCTAAAGGAAGTCAGTGTTATGTTCAGAACGCGGAAAGCTATTTTCGATGAGGTCGAGGGAGGTGGTGCATACTTCATCAAATGATCCATGAAGGTTTGCAAGGAAACATCATCAGTGAATATCGTCTGTGCCGTTGTGGCTCCAACACCACCGTATGGGCCGGTCGTGTGGGTTGTCGACGGATTCAGCTTGGATAGCAAAAATCGAGCCTGTGATCCGCCAGCATCACAGACAATGAACCGAGGAAGAGGAAATCTATCCGTGATAAGGTCCTGGGGCATATTAGTGGATTGCTCAACCATTGCAACGGTTTACACTTACCCGGGCGTCTTCCTTGGGTTGCTCCAGCAGAGAGCCAAAGTTCTCATAGCCCTCTTGTTCTTGATACCCTGCTTTCCTCCACTCTGCG
Organism: Neonectria ditissima; assembly: GCA_001305505.1. NCBI lineage: Eukaryota > Fungi > Ascomycota > Sordariomycetes > Hypocreales > Nectriaceae > Neonectria > Neonectria ditissima. The sequence goes on from LDPL01000009.1 coordinate 1,101,056, forward strand.
ATAGTCTCCCCGTGGAAAATCAGGATGTGGAAAAATGTGTCCAGAAGCAGAACATGAGTGGGCTGAATCGATGCAGAGTCCAAAAGAACTGGCTGCCCACCGTCCTGGTCAAAAGTGTACGAGTCCAAGGTCGGCTGGATCATAACCAGGGAATTGCTGACGTCTTCGTGGTTCAGCACATGGCGATAAAAGGCAGTTTCGTCAGGGGAATTGTTGAAGACCTGGAGAAACTGGCTTCGTCGAAGATGAAACATGAACTGGGGATACAGCGTGAAGTTCTTCTCCAGTCGAAATGATGAGGGATCATCTTTGCGATAATCAGCGAACCTGGAACAAAGTCGAATCAACATCCTGTCAACCCATCGCAAGACATCCGGACCGTCATCCACATCTGCCTTGAACACTGCGATCCTTGACATGAGAACAGCGGCAGCCTCCTGGTCGAATGATTGGGCAATTGCGGGATCACCTGCCGGGCTACTGAGGTTTCGGGCTATCGTCGTTACTCGCAGGTGGAATTGCCCCGATGCATGCTGATAGTACGTTAAGAATTGCATCATGCCCTTCTGAGGCGCCTGCTGATGGGTTGCCGGGCCCTGACCAGCGATTTCGAAGTAGATTCCGTAACTGGATTTAGGGTCAATGCCGCACATCTTCCAAGAACAAGTGTTGCCAATGCCGCATTCGGTTTCTCCGACGGAGATGGACTTCTTGTTAAGAGAGACGGCATGTCCGATGAGCCCGGTGACTTTCAGCTCCTTCGTGGTGAGTACTTCTAGAACAGCGTTGAATCCCATCAAAAGATTCTCATCGCCGTCCTTCTCGAAAATTCGCACAAACGATTGCTTGAACATAGAAGATGTAAAGCTATCGGTGAGAATCATGTGTCCGCCAGTCGAGTTGCAAAGGCCCTTCATCTCCAGCAAGCCAACCTGGTCGAGGCACCCAGCAAAGATGTCGATAATGTGACCGTTGTGCGCTGTGCGTTTGGCAAGATTCTCATAGAACTATCGTCATGGTTAGCATCTAGTAGGTAATATAAGATACAACTCGGTAGGGTTTACCTTCAACGCCTTTTTGTAATATTTGACGTTGTCGCGATCAATATCGTGATGGGATCGAATGGGCTCTCTCAACTCCGGTCCCACAACCATGCCTGGTCCTTCGGTGGCGGGGCCACCGGCGAAGAGCATGATGCGACCGCCAGCGTTTTGGAAGGACGACTCCATTAGCCCAACCGCGACACTGAGAGCGACACCGGTGCATCGAAGACTCCGATGATCATTGGCAACAGGCCACGGGTCTTTCTGGAGCGACTCGAGGGCTTTGGTTAGTTGAAATTCAGCCTGTTGGACAGGCAGAAGAAAACGAGAGGCTGGACCGGTGGGGAGGGGACGGCCAGGTTGAGGTTGCATCCCTGGTCGAAGGCCAGAAGCCAGAAGACCGAGCATTTCTTGAACCTGCTTGGCAGAATAGTCCTTGCTGCCTCGGAACACATATGACTTTGCACATTCCTCATACCCGATCTCATGTACATGGGCCTTTGAGCTTCGTTAGCAATGATTCCGCCCCTAGTGTCGAGGTCAATTACCATGGTTCCATATGTGATGAGCCCGACGAGAGCATTCTCTGGCAATAAGCTCAGACTCATCACCAAAGACTCTTTGAGGGACGCCAAGCTATCGGCCTCCTGGCACATATCGACCACATATAGGAAAATCGGGGGTGCAGGTGCTGGTCGGGACAAGCGGTACTCGATGGTTGTGTTGGCAGGGTGGAGTTCGGGAGGAATCGCGTTGGCCGTGATGTCCTTGTAATGAGGGGGAAGTTGGTTCCTCGAGAGACAGAAGGGACAGATCCAGACTCTGGCACGAACATCAACCTGGCTACAAGAGCGTCAGCATGACCAAGTCGAAAGTCTGTTCCAGCGGTAGAATCCATACCAAAATGGATTCAAAACGGAACGGCAGGGCTGCTTGCACGTCACAGGCTCAAACTGCAGGAGGGGAGTGTCTGGTTTCTCCTTCAACGGAGTGTACAGAGCTCCAATTGGGACAACCAATCTCGACGCCTCCTATTAGGGATATGAGCTATTGCAACGTTCATAGTATTTCTCATCTCACCATGCGGGAGCTCGGAAAAACGTTCCAGCTCAGGCGAACACCATCGCGGTCCTCAACCTCGCTCCATTGCTCTTTGAGCGCCTCGTAGTCCATCGCGGCCATATGTGTCGTTGTCGGAGAGAGGTAATCGGGTATGAGGTTTGCGCAAACAGGTACAGAATTTGTGATAGCGACAAGTCGACCGCAGTAGGGACCTTTCGTAAACAGGAGCGACGTTCCCAGGTTCTTCCGATTTGCAATCACTGGATGACACGTTGAATGGATGGCAAGGACGTGAAGTGACGTTTGCGGATACCAAGTGACTGTGGACAGGTTGGCAGCCCCTTTATTGTAATAAAGCTCCCTATAGCGATAGTGCTATAGTAGGAATAGAGGGGTAAAAGTAGTTTATTAAGCTAACTCTACTAAGCTTAACTTATATAGAACTTTCTAATATTAAAGGGATATCTTATATATATTAATATAAAGTAATATTATATATTATTTATATTATATTATATATTAATTTTTATAATTTTTATAATAAAGATACTTATTTAATAGTATATAGTAACTTAATAATAACTTTTTCTAAAAATTCCTAGTTTCTACTTACTATAGCCTTAATCTATCTCTAAAATACATTCTAATACTAGAATTAGAATCCTTATATACAAATTACCCTTAATTTAATAGTACATTAGGGCTATAGTAATAGTACTAATATACTACTAATAGCTATTAATTCTAGAGTATATAGCTTTAACTAAAGCTAATATAACCCCTTAGTAGGAATCAGCTAGTATATATAAAGTAAAAGTAATAAACTTACTATAGAATTAATTAGAATACTAGTAGATAACCTAGAAACTAAAGTATATAATACTATTACTAGAATTATTCCTCCTTCTCTTCTTAAATAAGTCTAGACTATAGTCTAGGTTTATACTAATATATAGGAGATATAGGTATATACCTCCTATATTAAGGATACCTTATATAACCCTAAAGTAACCCTTAAAGAATAAATTACCTTAAATATTACTATTACCCTAACTACTATTATTAATACTACCCTTACTAGGGCTTTAGACTATAGTAGGGACTAACCTTTATATATATTAATTATAGTATAAAATATTATAACCCTAAGTTATATAAGCCCTAAGTAAACTACTTAAAGCTATATTAAATATAAAGTTACTATTTATATAAGGAATATACTTTCTAATATTAATAGCTAAATACTAAAAGATACTATTATAGTAGTAAACTTAGCCTATAGTAATACTAATATTATTATAGCTAGAAAGCTCCTAAGTAGTAATATAGTCCTTATATTCCTTATTATAGATAAGGTATAAGCTAAATATACTAAAGACTAGATTACTAAGGCCTTTAGTAAGAATATAGCCCTTTTCCCCCTAACTTTTATAGTAATAGTAAAAAGAATCTAACTTATATCTATCCCTAATAATACTAATAAGCTTATTAAAGAAATTAATAAAGTTAATTAACTAAGAGTCCTCTAGGTAAAAAAGCAAAAGGCTAACTAACCTAGCTCTAATATAAAAGTAAACCTAATCCTATATATTAGCTCTATTAAAGAAGCTAACTACCTCTATAATAATAGCCTACTCCTTAATATATAGCTATATAACTATAAACCTTTTAATAAGGGGCTTTAACCTACCTAATACTATAACTACTTTAAGTTTAAATACCTTATCTAAAACTATAAGTTAAACCTAACCTATAGATACTATAGAGGTACTATATACTCTAATAGTAAAGGATATTTAATAGAATATAATAAAATCCTATAAAGTTATATCCTCTATAAAGAGGAGTACTCTACTTAGAGCTAAAACTACCCTATTATAGCTATATACTAAGCTTAAGCTAAAGAAAGCTATCCTAATAGACCTCTTTATTTTTAGGAATATATAGTACCTAAGCCTCTAGGAGGCTAAAGTCTCCTACCCCCCTTAATAGTCTAGCTTTATATAGCTCTTATACCTAAGAGGCTTAAAAGGCCCTTAGGCTTACTAAATAAATATTAAGTATTTACTAGCTAGTCCCTAACTTAGGCTTATACCCCTACTATACTATCCCTACTATTAATATATATTACTATATTCTTACTATTACTTTCTCCCCCCTAAATTATTAACTAATACTTATATTCTTTTAGAATACTAACTAATAGCTTACCTTTACTTATATTATCCTATAGGCCTATAGTAAATATAATATAATTATACTTCTTAAGCTAAATAGAAACTTTAAAACTAAGGCTTTAGTTTACCTTAGAAGATATAATTACTATATAATTTACTATAGTAAGTATATAGTAATTTATATTAATAAATAATATAGACCTAAGTTATAGATATTATAAGCTAGGGAAGACTAAGCTAGTATTACCTTTATAAAAACCTAATACTAAATTATAGCTTTTTATAACCCTCTAAATAGTAGAAGTAAATTACCTATACTATAAGCCCTAGCTAGTATTATACTAACTAACTATATACTACTTATTAGTAACTTTAACTTTTACTACTTACTTTAGGATTACTATAGCTAGTTAGACTAGGGTAATAACTACTTTATTAAGGAAGTATAATACCTCTAAGTTAGCCTCCTTATACCCTAAGGTATAATTACCAGATTAGCCTAAAACTACTATAATAATACCCTTAACCTAGCCTAAGCTACTAAGGCTATTAATATAATATATAAAGGAACTAACTATAACCTAGAAGGATCTAATTACTTCTTATAGTATATCTATATTATAGCTATCCTAGAAGAACTAGTACCTAAACTAGACCCTAGATATAACTAGAAGAAAACTAACCTATAGAAAGCCCTTAATAAAGTAATAGTTTATCTTTAATAGACCTAAAGTATAATAACTTCTATAGAAGCCCTTAATAAGGGTATTAACTAGCTTATAAAGTAACTTAAAGTAATTACCTAATTTATAACCCTAAAGTAGAAGAAACCTAAACCCTATTATAACCTATAGTAAAATAATAAAATAACTAAAGTAACTAATAAGCTTAAATAAGCTTATTATAGAGTATAATATACTAGCTAACTTTTAGACTAGTATATCTTATCTAAAGTATAAGTATAATAGGATTAGTATATAAAAAATATATAATACTCTTACTAGAGAGAACTTCTTACTAGCCTCCTAAGATATAATATATTAAAATTTTAGAAGATAGAAAAATAGGCTAAGCTATATAGTAGTACTACTATAACCCTACTATAGTTCCTATCTCTTACCTAATAAGACTACCTAGAGCTAGTAATACTCTATATAGATAAAACTAAGATCCTTACTAAGAGATTCTTCCCTAAGCTTTAGGCTAATAACTTTAACCTTCTCCCCCTACTTTTACCTAGATTACCTAAACCTAAGTTAAGCTTAATATACCCTAGAATTACTCTTAGTAAGATTAATAAAGCTCTTAGTAAGATTAGGTTATAGAAGGCTCTAGGTAAAAATAGAATTCCTACTAGCTTCCTTAAAATATATAGTAAGCTATTTATACTAATACTTACTAAAATAGTAAATATAAGTATTATAATTAGTTATTTTTTAATCTACTTCTATATTATAATTACTATAGTTATTCTAAAAGCTAATAAGATCCTAGTATAATAGTAAACTATATTAGGCTAGTAATTAATCTCTTTTCTTAATATTATTAGTAAAATTATTAAAATAGTTATTAGCTAATATATTATAACTATAGTAAAAGTAAAAAGACTATTACCCTTAGGGTAAATAGATAATAAGCTAAGGAAATCTATTAAACTTATAGTAATAGTAGTTATAAAAGTAGTATATATAACCTAGAGCTAATATAGCTTTACCTTTCTCCTTTAACTTAACTTTATAGGGATCTTTAATATAGTAGACTATAGATAACTTATTATAACCTTATAATAGATAAGCTTCCCTAGATAGCTCCTAATATAGCTTAGTAGCTATCTTATAGTATAAATAGTATACCTCTAATTTAATAGCTAAATCTTTAACTCTATTAAAGTCTAAGTAGATATCCCTTAAGGATCTCCCCTATTACTTATACTATTTATCTTCTTTATCTTTAGCCTTTATAAAGCCTTATAGAGAACTCTTAGGATAATAGTTATTAGATTTATAGATAATACTAATATTCTTACCTTTAGATATAATATAAAGGAAATCTAAGCTTAACTTAAGATTACCTAGGAAATCTATAATAATTAGGCTAAAACTAATAGAATAATATAAGAACTAGATAAGGTAGTACTTATATACTTTACTTAAAAGTATATATTAGACTAGACTTAGATCTTACTTAGGGACTTAATAATTATACCTGAAGAGTTATATAGATTCCTTAGACTTTTCTTATACTAGAAACTACTATAAGAACTATATATTAATTACTTAAAAGGGAAGTTAAAATACTAATATTAGGCTCTTACTATAATTATAGTAAGTATATAAAGGATTAATCTTAAAGCTATTAAATTACTCTATATATAAGTTATATAATTAACTATAGTCTATAGTACTAGAGCTTACTATACTCTAATATCCCCTAGAGAAAAGCCTTATAGGATTATATATATACTTATAATAGAATAGACCTAGGCCCTATATATTATCTTAGGGGCCTATAAAGCTACTTTAGTATATCTACTTAAAACTAAGCTTATTATCCTTCCCCTTAATATCTATTTTAATAAATTAGCTATCTAATTCTATAGTTATACTAAAAGGTAAAATACTATACTACTTATTAGGAATATCTCTATAGTAACTATAAGGTAGATTTAGTATAAATAGTAATAAGGGCTATAGTAGTAGCTATAGTAAGAAGTTAAAGACTAGCTCTAAAGCTAGCTCTCTTAAAGTTAAAGTTAAGGAGTAAGCCTTTAGACTATTTAAGCTTATACTTTATCTAAATAGACTATAAGGTAAACCTAACTCTAGGATAAGGTAAGAGAGTACTAAGGTTTAAACTATCTTAAACTAATAGAAGTTTACCTTCTAGCTAATAAGAAGAAAGTACTATATCTATATTAAGGCTTAGATAAGTACTAAAGTTTAATAACTTAATATTATTAGTAAAATTATTAAAATAGTTATTAGCTAATATATTATAACTATAGTAAAAGTAAAAAGACTATTACCCTTAGGGTAAATAGATAATAAGCTAAGGAAATCTATTAAACTTATAGTAATAGTAGTTATAAAAGTAGTATATATAACCTAGAGCTAATATAGCTTTACCTTTCTCCTTTAACTTAACTTTATAGGGATCTTTAATATAGTAGACTATAGATAACTTATTATAACCTTATAATAGATAAGCTTCCCTAGATAGCTCCTAATATAGCTTAGTAGCTATCTTATAGTATAAATAGTATACCTCTAATTTAATAGCTAAATCTTTAACTCTATTAAAGTCTAAGTAGATATCCCTTAAGGATCTCCCCTATTACTTATACTATTTATCTTCTTTATCTTTAGCCTTTATAAAGCCTTATAGAGAACTCTTAGGATAATAGTTATTAGATTTATAGATAATACTAATATTCTTACCTTTAGATATAATATAAAGGAAATCTAAGCTTAACTTAAGATTACCTAGGAAATCTATAATAATTAGGCTAAAACTAATAGAATAATATAAGAACTAGATAAGGTAGTACTTATATACTTTACTTAAAAGTATATATTAGACTAGACTTAGATCTTACTTAGGGACTTAATAATTATACCTGAAGAGTTATATAGATTCCTTAGACTTTTCTTATACTAGAAACTACTATAAGAACNGAACTATATATTAATTACCTAAAAAGAAAGTTAGAATACTAATATTAAGCTTTTACTATAATTATAGTAAGTATATAGAGGGTTAGTCTTAAAGCTATTAGATTACTCTATATATAAGTTATATAATTAACTATAATCTATAATACTAAAGCCTATTATATCTTAATATCCCCTAGGGGAAAGCCTTATAGGATTATATATATACTTATAATAGAATAGACTTAAGCCCTATATATTATCTTAGGGACTTATAAAGCTACCCTAGTATACTTACTTAAAACTAAGCTTATTATCCTTCCTCTTAATATCTATCTTAATAAATTAACTATCTAATTCTATAGTTATACTAAAAGGTAGAATACTATATTACTTATTAGGAATACCTCTATAGTAACTATAAGATAGATTTAGTATAAATAGTAATAAGGGCTATAGTAGTAGCTATAGTAGGAAGTTAAGGACTAGCTCTAAAGTTAGCTCTCTTAAAGTTAAAGTTAAGGAGTAAGCCTTTAGACTATTTAAGCTTATATCTTATCTAAATAGACTATAAGATAGATCTAACTCTAGGATAAGGTAAGAAAATACTAGGGTTTAAACTATCTTAAACTAATAGAAGTTTACTCTCTAGCTAATAAGAAGAAAGTACTATATCTATATTAAGGCTTAGATAAGTACTAAAGTTTAATATTTATATAACTTAGAATAGGAAAAATCAAGCTAAGGAGCTTCCTCTTCTTAAGATATATACCTAATATACTCTTACTATAATACTTATATAGGACTAGTAAAGAGATACTTAAGTATATTATTATCTTCTACCTAAGATTTATTAAGTAATATAATTACCTTATAAACCTACTATAGGACTAATATAAGCTTAGGATTTAACTTTTAACCTATAAAATAGCCTAACTACTTACCTATTAGTTCCTTAATTTATACCTTATCCTATATTATAAGCTTACCCTATAGATATATAGTAACTATAATTATAATATAGAAGTAAAGTATAAGCTTATAGTATAACTAATATAAAATCTTAGCTACTAGGTAGAAGTAATTTACTCTTATACTAAATACTTCTAATCTCTCTCTTAGAGAGACTAAATATACCTAGAAAAAGCTATAAAAGGTAAAAAACTAGCCTAATTATAATAGTTACCTTCTAACTAAATTCTCTATCTCTCTATTAAGTCCTTTAAGCCTATAGTACTAACCTATAGACTTATCCTAAACCTATATCTCTACTACTTACTACCTAACCTTACTCTCTATCGTCTATCTCCTTATTAGTAAGAATAGTACTACTACTATTATTATTATTATTATTATTATTATTACTTCTTATATAAGAGCCTCTAAGATTAAGAAACCTAAGAAGCTTAGAAAGATAATATATTAGAGCTAGAGCTAAACCTATAATATATTTAAGGTACTTAAGTACTCTAGTAATATAATTAATCCTACTAACTAACTTATTAAGCTAATTAGATATTAGGCTTATAGTTACTACTATAGGTATAATATATATATACTTAGATACTTAACTCTTTACCTAAAGAGCTATTTCCTTAAGCTTCTTAAGCTCTTTCTCCTATATCTAAGTTAGTAAGATATCTATATAATATAACTAACTTATACTTATATTATCCCCTATACTCTTATATAAGAGAGCCTCTACTAAGGCTTAAGTAGTAGTAATAGTAGGGAATAGTAAAAGTATATAGGTCTTATATATATATATATAAGCTATATAGCTACCTATTACTATATTTACCTAATCTTAGTAGAGACCTACTATACTATCTTTACCTATCTATATAATATATATAAAATAGGGGATATTTTATACTACTCCTAAGGGAGTAAGTATAATATCCCCTAAAGTAGCTATTTCCTCCTCTCTAGCTTTTCTCTTTACTTACTTAGGTTAACCTAAGTATATAATAAGAATACTCTAGGAGGAACTTACTAGTATAGCTAATATTATTATTATTAGTTCTATATATAAATAGATTAGTAATAATTACTATACTTTTCCTACTAAGGAACTATACTATATTTATTATTATT
>LDPL01000014.1:0-168358 GCA_001305505.1 Neonectria ditissima
AGAGATAAATATAGTATTTTATAATATATTTATTTACTTTATACTACTATTATAAATATTCTTTTAGTATATAGCTAATGTACTGTAGCTTAAAGTTAGTATTATGGCTAGGTAGTCTTACTGCATTGGGATTTTGTCTGCTAAGACTGGCCTTACCGTATTGGGATTTTGTCTGCTAAGACTGGTCTTACTGCATTAGGATTTTATCTGCCAAGACTAGCCTTACCGTATTAGGATTTTTGTCTGCTAAGACCTTAAGCGCGCCCCACTAATTACTTAATTGAATTAATGTCTGCCAAGACCTACAGGGGCCTTAGGACCCACCTTTTGTAACTTTCCACCTTTTTATTTTTAACTTCCTAACTAGGGAAGCTTTAAATCTAAGATAAATACCTATCTAGAGCTAATTTAAGCTAGAATCTACTTAAAATTACTAAAAAATATATTTTAAATAAAATACTACTTAGCCTTTATACTATTTTACTATGTGAAATCTCTAACCTCCCTATTCTTTCTAGTTATCTAAGCTCCTTTTATCCCTTTCTACTCTAGTCGTCTAAAGTAGGGTAATATATACTAGTAACACTTAATTAGTATAGTTACTCTAAGACTATAGTAGCTCTATTACTTCTACTCTAAGACTATAGTACCTTATAGCTCTACTTCTAGTATTATAGTATTAATAACACTTTAGTATATAATAGTATAGTACTAGTAAGAGCCTATAGTATAGATAATTTACCTTTACTATTTAGGGGGTTATAGAGAGCTATAATTTAGTATTAGGTTTTTATAAAGGTAATACTAACCTAGTCTTCCCTAGCTTATAATATCTATAACTTAGGTCTATATTACTTATTAATATATATTACTATATACCTACTATAATAGATTATATAGTAGTTATATCTTCTAGGGTAGGCTAAAGTCTTAGTTTTAGAGTTTCTATTTAGTTTAAGAAGTATAATTATATTATATTTACTATAGGCCTATAGGGTAATATAAGTAAGGGTAGACTATTAGTTAGTATTCTAGAAGAGTATAAGTATTAGTTAATAGTTTAGGGGGGGGAGAGTAATAGTAAGGATATAGTAATATATATTAATAGTAGGGATAATATAGTAATAGTATAGGCCTAGGTTAGGGACTAGTCGGTGGATGTTTAATGTTTATTTAGTAAGCCTAAGGGCCTTTTAGGCCTCTTAGGTATAAGGGCCCTATAAAGCTAGGCTATTAAGGGGGGTAAGAGACTCTAGCCTCCTAGAGGCTTAGGTACTATATATTCCTAAAAACAAAGGGGTCTATTAGAACAGCCTTCTTTAGCTTAGGCTTAGTATATAGCTACTATAGGGTAGTTTCAGCTCTAAGTAGGGTACTCCCCTTTGTAAAGGATATAACTTTATAGGATTTTATTATATTCTATTAGGTATCCTTCCCTATTAGGGTATATAGTACCTCTATATTATCTATAGGTTAGGTTTAATTTATAGTTTTAAGCTAGGTATCTAAACTTAAAGTAGTTATAGTATTAGGTAGGTTAAAGCCCCTTGTTAAAAGGTTTATAGTTATATAGCTATATATTAAGGAGTAGGCTATTATTATAGAGGTAGTTAGCTTCCTTAATAGAGCTAATATATAGGATTAGGTTTACTTTTACATTAGGGCTAGGTTAGCTAGCCTTTTGTTTTTTTACCTAGAGGACTTTTAGCTAGTTAGCTCTATTGATTTCTTTAATAAGCTTATTAGTATTATTAGGGATAGATGTAGGTTGGATTCCCTTTACTATTACTATAAAGGTTAGGGGGGAAAGGGCTATATTCTTACTAAAGGCCTTAGTAACCTAGTCTTTAGTACTCCTAGCCTATACTTTATCTACAGTAAGGAATATAAGAACTATATTACTACTTAGGAGCTTTCTAGCTATAATAATATTAGTATTACTATAGGTATAGTTTACTACTATAATAGTATCTTTTAGTATTTAGCTGCTAATATTAGGAGGTATATTCCTTATATAAATAGTAACTTTACATTTAATATAACTTTAAGTAGTTTACTTAGGGCTTATATAGCTTAGGGTTATAAGGTTTTATACTATAATTAATATATATAAGGGTTAGTCCTAGCTATAGTCTAAAGCCCTAGTGAGGGTAGTATTAATAATAGTAGTTAGGGTAGTAGTAATATTTAAGGTGATTTGTTCTTTAAGGGTTACTTTATGGTTATATAAGGTATCCTTATCACAGGAGGTATATACCTATGTCTCCTATACATTAGTATAGGCCTAGACTATAGTCTAGACCTATTTAAGAAGAGAAAGAGGGATAATTCTAGTAATAGTATTATATGCTTTAGTTTCTAGGTTATCTGCTAGTATTCTGGTCGATTCTATAGTAGGTTTATTACTTTTACTTTATATGTACTAGCTGATTCCTGCTAAGGGGTTATATTAGCTTTAGTTAAGGCTATATACTCTAGAATCGATAGCTATCAGTAGTATATTAGTGCTATTACTATAGCCCTAATGTACTATTGAATTGGGGGTATTTTATGTATAAGGATTCTAATTCTAGTGTTAGAATGTATTTTAGAGACAGATTAAGGCTGCAGTAAGTAGAAACTAGGAATTTTAGAAAAAAGTTTTTCTAATTTCTAGCTTATACTTTCCCCTAGTAATTACTTAAGCCTAAGATTAATCTACTACTTATTAACTAGTATTATTACTATACTATTATTACTACTATCTTACCCTAGAGCCTAAGAGTAAGTATATATTAGTTAAGATTATATAGTATAGTATAATATAATATCCTATAATCCTCCCTAAGTTAAACTATTACCCCTATTTTCCTTAATCCTTCTCTATATCCTATCCTAGATAATAGATTATATATATACCTAGATCTACTATAGTAGGGAGTTATTACTATTAGTATTCTCTTCTTCTATAAGTAGCTATAGAATTTTCATAATCTAGTCTAAAGTATATTAGTAGTTAAGTTTACTAATAGTCTACCCTTAACTATAGTAATACCTCTTCCTATCCTATAGTAATAGTACCTTAAGTTTATCTATTATCTACTTCTTCTACCTAAACTTACTATTAGTATAGCTAAGAAACTAATACTATAGCTAGCTAATCTCCTAGAAGTTTAAAATTATCTCTAGCTATAGTTAACTAGAGAAGAGAATATTAACTATATAGTAGTTATATACAATTAGACTATTATATATTACTTAAAGATCCTAAATATACTCTACCTACTATTACTTATAGGATTTACCTATTAATAGATTAATCTATTTATTATTATTATTATTACTACTAGCCCTAACTATATTAAGCTTATTCTACTAAATCACTAAGCTCTTAATATAGTATCTAAATTTAATAGTAATATACTAATAGCTAGAGATAGTAAGACTAATATATAGATACTTACTAGTTAGTAGACTAAGCTATTTACTTAGATCCTCTATTACCTAGAGCCCTTTCTCAGCTAACTTCTAAAGCTATAGGCTAAGCTTATCAGATAGTCTATAGATACTAGAGAGCTTATATATAACCTATTTAAACAATAGTAGCTATATAATATATATAACTATTACTAAGCTTAAGTATTCTAGTAAGAATCATACTACTAAGTAGCCCTAGCTAGTAGTACTCTTACTTTTATTATAATCTATAATTATTATAACCTAGCTATTAAAGATAAATATATTCTTTACTAGCTCCTTAATATTATAATACTTAAGTGTTATTATCTTAGGCCTATAACTAGGCTACCTAAGCTATATATATAATACTCTAATAAAGCTAGCCCTAAACTACTTTATATTTATAATAAACTCCTATACTAACTACTATTAGTACTTATATTAAACCTAGCTATTACTACCCTTAATCTCCCTCTAGAGTATTTAGCTAATAAGCTTAGCTATTTTTCTAGCTCCTAGCTTAAGCTATATATTCTTATAGTTTATTATAAATAACTAACCTAGCCCTTTATAGACTAAGTTATTAGTAATATCCCTCAGTTAGATTACCCTCTTTATATTAGTCTACTAGCTATCTATTAGTTTATTAAGTAGCCTCTTAGTCTCTATAGCTACTACTTATATAGTCCATTAGAAGTCTACTACCTAGATCTAATTACCCTAGTAGCTAAGTATTTTCCTATTACTTTCCTAAGCTAGCTATATTAACCTACCTTCCTAGTTATAGTACCCTTACCTATATATTATCCACTAGATAATAGTACTAAACAGTATATATAATCTATCTATAAGCTACTATTAACACCCTTCCTAAAAGTAGGTAATAGCTTTAAAACTAGCTACTTTATACTCCTTAAAGCTATTACTATTACCTAAGTCTAAGTTATTATCTTTATTACTATCTAAGTTATATTAGATACCTTAGAAGAAATACTTAAGTATTAAGATATAGCTATACTATAAGAAGCCAGTAAGAAAGTAGATATATAAATAGTATAGTATTTACCCCTTAATCTTATAGGGGATAGTAAGAATAGCTATAAAGTAAAGTAATAGGTTCTTATACTACTAGCTATAAAGCTTCTACTTAAGTAAGCTAATATAGAACTAAAAGATAGTATTATTAAGAGTATCTTAATTAGGGTTATTACTATAATTATCCTTATCTTTACCCTTATTAATACTATAGCTACTACTATTAATAGCCTTAGCTACTATAAGAGTATTAAGTTAATATATAGCCTCTCCTAATATATCCTATTATTAGTCTATAAACTAGATACTATACTTAGCCTTTATCCTATTATATCCTAGTAGCTAGATCTAGGTATAATAGTAAAAATACTACTACTAGTATAATTTATATTAGTCTATTAATATAACCTTCTACTTTTAGCTAAACAGTTTACTTAATAACTTAGATAGGTTAATACTAGATAGCTACTTTAGTATATCTTCTAGTACCTAATTAAGCTACTCTATATATCTTACTAACTCCTAGTTAAAGCTAGTAGTAAGTTATTATAGTTATTAGTTAGCTTTAATCTCCTCCTCTCTTTACTATTATCTCTCTACTACCCTAGGGCTTAGTAATTAGCTAGCCTTATAGAGTATCTTCCTATCCTTTCCCTATAGATAGGCTATCTACTTTATAAACTTAACCTATACTAACTTACTATTTATACTACTTAGTATCTTAATATATATATACTACTTCTCCTCTACCTCTACTAGCTATTTCTTATAAGTAAGTACTATCTTTATAAGTCTATAAGAGGCCCTATCCTTATTATCCTTATCCTCTTTACTATAGTAGCTATTATTATTATCTATAGTTAAGGTTAAGCTAGTAGTAGTAGCCTATATAATCTAATACTAAGTATAGGGGCCTTTTAGGAGTACCTAGAGTATAATAACTTTCTATCTAAGCTTACTTTTAATTATAGAGTAGATATACTTATTTTAATAGGTAATAATATTATTCTAGTTATAGGTAAGAAACTAATAACCTATATAGCTATAGCCCTTATATAACCTAAAGTAATTAATTAGAATACTATAGTTCTTAGGTAGAGAAATATTATTAGGGTTATTTAGTAGCTAGATAGACTTTACTAATACTAATACTTCCTATAGCTTAGTCTTCTTAGTCTTATACTAATTCTAGAAGTATATTTTAACTACTTTTATATTAGGCCCTATAGTAGTATAATAGTAGAGATAGACTAAGAGTTATAATAGATTATATAGTTAGATAGTCTCTTTAAGTATAAATATTAGAGTACCTATTATCCTTTTCTTTACTATATACTATTTTCTTTTTTTCTTTTAAGCTAAAAGGGAAGAGAAGAGGATTAATTAAAGAAGAAAGGTAAGTAAGTTAGTAAGTAAGTAAGTTATAGGAGATATAGGATAGATAGGGAGATAGGGGATAGAAGTATATCTTATTCTTAGTTATAGTCTTACTGAGCTAGGAGGCCTAACCCTAGGAGCTAAACCTAGATACCCTACTTAGGGTTAGCTAGTGACTAATACTAGCTGTTATCTTAGATGAATTTTATTTTATGTGAATCCTACCCCTATGCTACTTAGGCCCTATATAATTTCACTTAACCTAAGCTCTATTCAGTGTGAACGAGGCACGGACTGGAGGGCAGGCTTAAGAATATTTGCTGCAACTACAATACCCCGAGAAGTCCTCCCAACCCACTGTTGAGCAACCGAAAAATTACCACTATCCGCATACTGAATGCCCTCAGTAACACCAGGGAAAGTAACAGCTGCATAGCCTGTATCAAGACCCGGGGCTGTTACAACATGCTTGTAAAACTCGCGGTCCGGAAGGCCGCCTTGCGACACGAAGCCGCGCTGAAAATCGCGGTACTTGTGGTTCACAAGAGTCTTAAGGTTCTCGTCCCCGGTCTCGACGGCGCGGACCTCCAGTTCTTTGACCGCGTCGGCGTTCTCCTTGAAATACTTAATGGCCTTGTCCAGCTCCTCTAGATCGAGGTCAGCGCCCTCTTCCTCAGCGTACTCAGCGAGGTCGTCGTAGTATGCGCGAAGCTCGACTGCATATGTCTGCGTGTCGATGGGGAGCACATCATCGCTGGCAAGGTGGTAAGCGACGAGAGCCAGGTATTGCCCCATTGAGGCGTGGACCTGGAACCCCGGGTCTCCAAAGGTCGACATCCAATGGTACGTGTCGTAATTGGAATGGTAGTGCCAGATAGGATCATCGACTCCGCCGGAGCTGCCGACGTCAAAGGAGCTGATGCCGTTGTGTAGGAAGCCCGTGAAATCGGAGCCGGATCCGAGAACCTCGACCTCGCCCCCGGACGCCTCATGCCAAGCATCGTAGAGCGAAATGTTGTATCCGCCAAAATTGGGATGGATGACTTTCTTCATCGTTTCCGTCGCCAGCTTGTGGAGTTCGGGCGTGGTGGCAAGGTTGGGTCGCGGGCCACTCACGGCAACATCGATGTTAAGGTAGGCCACAGCGGTTTCCGTAAGCCATTTGACGTTGTCCTCAACCCACTCAGTCGATCCAATCAGTCCCCATTCCTCGGCGTCCCAGGAAGCGATGACAATGTTGCGCTTGGGTTTCCAGCCAGACTGACGTAGCTTGTTGAGAGCACGAGTGAACTCGACGAGAATGGCGGACCCAGAGTTAGGGTCGCCATTACCTCCCTACGACAAGCAGTCAGTATTCGCCAACAAGTGGAAAAGCGCGACGTTACTCACAACCATCCAAGTATCCCTATGATTTCCAATGATGATGGTTTCGTCCTCGTTGGTACCGTTGATGCGACCGATGACATTGTGAATGGGTGCAATCTTATCCCGAGAGACGACATCTAGTGAAAGTTTCACTCCAGGAGCCGGGCCGGTACTATACTCGGCGTCCAGTGCTCCCAGCCACGAAGTGCGGTTGACCTCTTTTCCAGAGATGCCGTGGCCGTCGAGAGCCTGCAGCAGAGGTTCGACAGCGGCATAGGAAACGGGCAGCGAAGGGATCTTGGCAATGACATCTGAAACATCGGCACGCGGTACACCCTCATGCGAGGGATACCCGGGAGTTGTTGGATCACCAGGATGGGTGGACAAGAAAAGAGTAGATCCCTTTTGGACAGAAGAGGGATTCCTGGCAGGACCATCTGCGAACATGCCGTCAGCTCAACTCGCCGAGTACTGCGGTAGCTTGTCTTACCAGGGTACGATTTGTAGCCATTGGCAGCAGTAATATTGCCATCATCGCCAGGGTCGGTGAATATAACCGCCGCAATAGCACCATGATCCTGGGCATTTTTGACTTTGAGACCACGGAACAATCCGCCATACTTAATGAGAGCGATCTTGCCCTTGATCTCAACGCCAAGTTCAACGAGCTTCTCGAAATCATCTATGGACCCGCGGCTGCAACGAGTTAGTGATCAACGCGGTTTGCAGCCAAGCGAGATTGTAATCTTACCCCGCATACACGTATTCCGCTGAGACATTGCCTGACGGCGAGTAGGCGAGCCAGGTTTGCTGCGAGATGACATCGTAATTGGTCACGTCGTCTTCCTCGAGGGCATCCTCTTTGAGGTTGACTGGAGAGACTTTGCCGTCGCTGCTTGTGAACCGCAGGGATGCACTGACGGGATACCGCAGATAGACATGGTACTCGTTAAGCTGGGAATCCACGCCGTTTTCATTCCAGCGGTCCGCCGTCCACTGGGCCGCCTCTTTGCCGTACCCAGCCAGCTTGTTCTGGTGGCCATAGTAGTACGACCACTCGTCAATGGAGACGTTGTCGAACGCGTTGACTAGGAGCGTCTCTCTATCGTCCAGCACGGGCGGCCATTGGTCGTTGCGCTTGACAAGTGGTTGGCGATGCGAGTGCCGTGCGACAACATTGAAGTCTCGCTGGCAGGCAAATACGCCGGCAATGAAGGCCGGGATAACACAAAGCTGACAAGTCCGCATTGTAGTCTAGTGATGCAAAGCTTGAGTTTCCTGTGGCTGGCTCTCTCTGGGCTGCGATGAGGGGGACGCTCAACAAACCGGGCAGCCCGGAGGATATAAATGGACGCCGATCTCACCACGCCATGTTACCATGGTGCTGTACCATGGTGACATCTGTGCTACCCAACCAGGCAGTGGCCGGTTGTCCCGCAAAGAAAAAGGTCAGGCCAATCCTCATCTGCAGACATTATCCACGATGACGATGATCGTCTCGGCCTTGGTTCCTCACCCGGGCTTCAACCTGACGAACTCCTAGGGTGCGAATGTCGTCATACCCTCTTAAGCCCCGGGCTTTTGCCTCAAAGTAGCCTTTTTTGGAAGCTCAGTCATACTGTGCTGACAATATCCTGCCGTTGCATGCCCTGGCCTTGGCGTTGCGGCGGGGAAGGATGCGTGTATTTTCTACCTGCCCGATTCGTACTTAAGCTTCTTTACTAATTCAAAAGTCACAGTCAATCTAAATTGGTGCTCGCATAGTTTAGATAGGAAGACGTCAGCACAGTCAACGACATTCGGGGTGATCCGGATGTTCCGAACAAAGATAGAGAAGTCTTTTCGCCGCGACAAGCTAGGGTTCTTTCCGACCTCAGTCCCAGCTTCGGCCTGAGTCACCTTTCCGGGTTCTGACCCACTATATTTAAGGCAAACATGATCATTGTACCAAATTTTCAATCTTGTTCAATACATGAGGATTGCTTGACTTAGCAGCATCCATCGCCATGTCCATGACTGTGGTGATGATGGTCGTCGTCTTCAGGCTTGGAACCTCCCTCACCAGGTCGGCTCAAGCAACTAACGTGAAAAGCACTCAACTTGACCAGGCCTGGAGTTTCCCTTAACAAGCCAATGTGTTGTTTGAACTCCTCCGTTTCGCGGAACTTCTGGTGAGCTTCGACGCTGGGCCAGCCAATAAAAGCCACGAGCAAGGCCCCGGACTGAGATTCATCATCCTTGACGGGAATGTCGTTTTCGACGCTCCAGCCGTAGCTGATGCCCCGCCAATCAGGAGACGTCTTGAGAGCCTTCCCAGCAAACTCCTCTAGGCGTCTAGTCGCCGTAGCGCGCGCGTCCACAGCGTAGTCTGGGGGGAAGAAGGAGAGTAGCACTTCCGTCACGGGCGACCGATCCTTGTCAAGCACGTCCTCTGGGGGGAAAGGGTTAACCGTGACATGTTTGTTGAAGCCCTTGGAAATACTGCAGTGAGACTTGAGGGATTCAATGATAGGGCCATGTGCGCTGTATGTGGGAAGTAAAAGTTAGTCATTGTCCGTAGTGATGTGAGTAGACAGAGATCTAGTACTGTGCGACTAGCGTGTCTCTTTCTGTCATCCAGAGGTCGCCTGGACTGAAGAAAAAGAAAGAAAAAAAGAGAAAAAAGGACTCACTCGCTCTTCCGATAGTTCAGGTGATGGTCAACAGTATCCCAGTCCAGGAACAGCCACAAGTTGGACGGGTTCTCAATCTCAATGCCGGTATAAACACGGCGTGCGCCAGGCTGCTTCAGGACCGTGTTGAGGGCATTGGCCATGACCTTGCCCGCCTCGGTCGACTCGTCAAAGACATTGGCGCCATCGTTGAGAGTGACATAGGAGAACTCGGTCACGTTGCTTACATTGACAGCCATTGTAAAAGTTGAGCTCCTGAAGAAGTGTCTTTGGGCAACATGTCGCCATGGTTGTTGGGAGCGGGGAAATAAATACGGGATCGTAGCGGGACCCACTCCGCTCTCCCTTCGTCCATATGGAGGAACGGATAATTAAGGTGATAACAGAGAGGTTTGGAGTGAGTTTTCACGAATGGGGGTTCGATATCAATGCGAGGTCACTGTGAAGGACGGGTTCAAGCATAGATTCTAAAATAGATTGCCGTGCCATGGGACCTATTCAGCGTCAATAGATAAGATCTCTCACGTGGACAGCTAATTAGCGTTAACCGGCATGTTTGTGCGCAAACACGCCAAATGTCACCCGGGTCTCGAATGGGACGAGTATGACGCCACGGATATTCATGGCGTTATTTGAGCATTAACCATCGATGGAATTCCTTCAAGCTTAGGCCACCTCATAGATGCACTAATTAACTCTCTATAATCTTGTTCAACCCTTAGTTGAGCGCCGCCTTGAGATTTCCAAACGATAGCGTCGGGTCGAACCGTGAGATGTTTGTCTCTGTCGCCTCGGACCCATAGTCCCACACCGTGTAAAAGTTTTTCAAGAAAGGAGTGCCGATGAGGGTGAAACGAGGAGAGCCGCCGCCTTCGAATGGAGGCCAGCATGCATCATCTCTGTATGCAAAGCCGGGGCGTCGTAGCTGGTCACCCCTTAGGGTCACCACCTGCGGATCGCGGTAGTCGCCGAAGCTGAACGAAAACGACCACGACGAGTTGAACTCGGTGCAGAGGGGAATATGCTCGCCCGCCAGGATAGCTGTGTAGTTCATGCCGATCGACTCGTAGACCTTGAGGTTTTCTTCGTCGGGAAGGGTAATAGAACCGGCGCCCGTGTCAAAGACCACGTTGCCAATGTCAAAGTCGGTCGCCACATTAACGACGGTGCCATTGATGGTCCTTGTTCCGTTGACGCCCAGAATCGAGCTGCGCCAAACGTCGTATCCTCCATCAACTCGAGTAATGGGAATTGTAATTAGCGCGCCCTCGATGTACTCGCTCTCCCTGGATGCACCGATCGATAGCACTCCATCGCCGGGCTGACCGTGGGTGTCATTGGACTCGGTGCCATAGTAGATGCCGAACTTGGCCTCGTCGAGCTTTCCCTCTGCCATGAGCGTCTCGACGACGGTGTTAGCACCACCATCGATGATGGAGCTGAATGCCAGGCCCATGAAGCCGTCTGCGGCCAACGCTGCCCAGTTGCTCTCGTTGGCAGCAATGAAAGACTGTTTCCACGTGAGACCGTCTGCCTTCCACGACTCAGATACTGTCGGGCCGGCAGTTCTGCCTCCCAAGTAAGGGATGTCTGCGTAGGCGCCAGTATAGTGTCCCGTAGTTGAGCTGTTAATGTTGTAACCAACTCGATCGTACCTAGTCAGTCGTCAGCGATGCTTAGCGACAGAATGAATACTGGGATTGCGTACCCGCTCACGTTGGGGCATGTGGTGGTGCAAGTGCCATCAACGGCCCATGACGACGCGCTTCCAGTATCGAAAAGAAGGCGATATGTCTTGGCTGGTGTACCGATGTCGAACTCGACGACTTTCTGGTGAGCGAATTAATTCCAGTCCCATCGCTGTGCTCCGCCACTTCACTTACATATCCGTTGTTCACAGTGATGGGCAAGTCAAGTGTAGCCGCCGCAGTCAGATATGACGTGGCCCCAGCCGCGAACAAAAGTCTGGTGAAGGACAGCATGATGACGGTGTTTGTCAATAACTCGACCTTAAGCAACGTGCTACGGAGTGACCCAGAACAGTTCACAACGGCCAAAGTCGGGATGCGAGGACTGGGCTATCTATGTATGTTGACTCCTGAACGATGACGATCTTCTTCCTAGAAAAGGTAGCAGTGCCAGTGGGGACATGGCAATTTTAGAACCCCCGTTGACGTCGGAGAACCCGCTCTTCGTGGAGACGTGGCTTGTGCATACGAGGCGATTGTGTTTCCATTGCAGTCGCTATGGGTGCATCATGCTTTTAATTGGTGCGATATCCCAAAATAGAAAGGACGGAGAAAGTAGAGTTCATGCAGCGGTGTGATAGGGATTACGAGCGAAAATGAGAGGCACCCAGTTTAAGTCGGGTTTCTTTCCTTCCTTTCATCACCCCGGCCATCGGTACCGAAGTGAGGAACCTTCACGCAACGCTCGGGTGACTAAATCAATTGGTAGAATGGGTGGGGGAGTAAAACAGAACTGGACCCCCCCTTGTATTGTTTTTCTTCACTTCGGTGGTTTCGATGAGTTACCTTCAAGGCTTCTCGAAGCACTGCCACAGATTCTACGTCTCTCAACGTTGTCAATATCTAAGCTATCTACTGCCACAGTATGGGCATACCAGCAACTATATTGCTGGT
Source organism: Neonectria ditissima (assembly GCA_001305505.1). Taxonomy (NCBI): domain Eukaryota; kingdom Fungi; phylum Ascomycota; class Sordariomycetes; order Hypocreales; family Nectriaceae; genus Neonectria; species Neonectria ditissima. Next base: position 12,530 of record LDPL01000014.1, read on the forward strand.
ATGCTTATTTTAATGCCCATGAGAAGACTACTTTATCTTGATTTCTTGAGGCTATCCCCGAGCCTGAAAGACAACCACTCGTCTAATTTGGGCTGTGTATAGCTTGGGCTCTCGACCCAGAAAAGGCTGGCACAAATATGGGTACCAGCTCATTGAAAATAGCTCGGGTCTTTCGGTTAGGGCTCGGACCACTATAAAAAATCTCCCCAACTTTGACATCCTCTACTGAGTTTTCTTCCCAACAGCGGACGAGGTCATTTCGTCGTGGCGTTGATGATGGCGGATAATGCGACCAGCGAATGAAGCATGGCTGTGTGTATCTTTGCATTGTAGAATACCTCGAAAGATAAGCACAAGCGAATTTTGCAAAAACCCCCAGGCAGATCGATCGCCACCGAGGGCTGGCAGGAGTCGGTAACTGTAGGGTAATATTCTACAATTAAAAAACTTGAAGCACCACTTTACTAACACGAATACACCCAAGGCTTCGAAGATATTATAGCTTTATGCCATCTATCGAGATAACAGTGCGCGCGTGTCTGAAGTTTTCTTCCAATCTAATTGCTACCATTATTATGTGATAATTAATGTGAGGGAGTTGCCCCGCCGCAATATCCACATGAAGGCCTCGGTTCAATTATCATAATTGTATCTTTCACCCCGGTATTACAATGCCCTAGCCCTGTATTCCCAGAATAAAGCTTCCCTGGCAAAATTCAAAGCTGAGTAACTAAGATAACGATTGGCTAATTTACCATCTTGGTGAATCAATACGAAAATGATTGTTTACCCACAGAACAAGGGTGCTTGAGCGAAATCTTACCCCGCCTCATCTCGCGGAATGAATATACCGCACGCTTACTCCTGTCACTCGCCGTTAATCGTTTTCTTTTCTCCGACTAGACGCCAGCTTTGCATCTGTTCTCGACTGATAAATGGAACGTCATTCCAATCTCTTCCAAGCTTTGAGTGAATTCTATACCGTCTTGGTCCAGCTCGCAATTCTTCCGACGAACCTCCTCAAATTTCCGGACCCGGTCAATGGCATCGAGAGCTTTGACGCCAACGCCGCTGCTGCTCTTGAGGCGGGCTTCTCGCCCGAAGCCGTGGAGCTGATGGCGAGGCTGCCGTACCTAGATATCGAGAGCAGAGAGGAGAGCGAAGATTGGTATCACCCTAGGGGCGACATTGAAATCATGCCAAGCACCTTCCCTATCACCTTCACTACGACGGATGAGCCCACTGCAAGTCATTACGAAGGCCTCCGCGAGATGGACGATGATCCGAACGACGAAGAATATTTGATTCCTGGCACCTGCATCCGGTTGTCTAGGCAAAATATCTATGGGATTACGTGGATTTATGATACAGAGACGCGTAAGTCACATCGAATAGTACTACTGCTAGAAGACTGAAACAATCCAGGCCTTTTAAGGGAATGGAAATCCTTTGATTCACAGCCCGACGTTAAGAGGCTTTGATCATGCTCCAGCAAAGCTTCCCACTGAGATATTAGGCGCTTGAACTGAGAAGTATCGCAAGCTACTGTTCATCGGCTACCCCGGGATGGTTGACTTCCCCCCCCGATGAGGACTGGCAGAGAAGAGAAGAGGTTCCAGAAGAAGACCTTGGTGGATGGCAAGCACGTCACGACGTTCGGATGGCCAGGCTAAGAATACGGCGCATGTACATTGAGTGCGGCTGGGACCTAGATTCCGTGACTCAAGACGCGTTTGATAGAAAACGGTTCGCCGAGATGAGGGAACGTTTTCTTGATGAGGTGATAGACCCGCTGGAAGACATATCTTCTCGGTACTGCAGTCGCCACTGCTCTATGGATCTTCTAGTGCGCGACACTCCAGAGCGACTCAAGCAGTGGACGGTAACCGGTTGCGGGACTCTGAGAGCATCCGACGAGCTGTAAAATTCGGGTTGCCATCCATTCCGACATAACCTGAAGCTTAGACCTTCTGCTCATCAGCATGACCTGACGTTTGTAGTGGAAGATTTTGGGGTCCAACATTTACCATCTGTAACAGGCAACAACTCCGAAACTAGTGTCTGCTCCGTGCGGGGACAAGGCGGATGTTCCCGAGCGTGGGTGGTTGATGTATCGGGGATACGTGTATCCGATGGGCCGGACCTCCCAAGGCCAACCCCGTTGTGATGATGCCACGGAGTTGCTGGGGTTGACTGGCTTCTTTCACCAACGCACACCGTCTGCCAAGTTGCGCCTTCAGCCATGTCATCCGAATCGACAGCCCGTGGTCTTGCCGGGGCATTGATCGACCGTTTTGCTGCTTGGTACTTCCAACTCCCAGCCGAGACCAGCAGCTACACATTCCAATCCACCCTGATCCCGCTGGATAATGGCGTCCGCCTCGCGGCAGATATTTACCAGCCGCTCAGTCCTCCGTTGGGAACTCTGTTGGCATTCAGCCCGTATGGTCGAGGGCTCGCATTCTCCGTGGCCACTGCTCGCATCTTTGCCTGTCGCGGATACCAAGTCCTGATGGTCAGTACTAGGGGCACTTTTGGCTCCAGCGGCACATTCGATCCGGCTCGCACCGAGGTGGAAGACTGCCAGGGCGTCGTGAATTGGCTGAGGCAACAGCCTTGGTACAGTGGCTCATTCGCAACTCTGGGCGCCTCCTTTCTCGGCTATGCTCAGTGGGCGTTACTGGAACATCAGCCGGACGACATGGCTGCGGCAGCCATCAGCGTCGGACCGCACGACTTCAGCAAGCATTTCTGGGGCACAGGAGCCTTCAATCTGGACTTGATTGGGTGGGCTGACATGGTCTCTCATCAAGAGGATGGTGGACTATTTGCGCGATCAAGGCACATGGCCTCAGCCAAGACGAGGTTGCAACCGGTCCTTGACGCCATGCCACTGGCAGACGCTGCAGACGAACTATTTGCGAGCCGCGCTCCTTGGCTCCGAGATAGAATTGTACGCAACGACTTGAGCGACCCATTCTGGAAGCCTACCCAGCATCAGGGAGCCGTCGAGCGCGCGACTATCCCCATATTTCTGATCAGCGGCTGGTACGATCTGTTTCTGGCACAGACTATGGAACAATACTCGATTCTGAGCAAGCGAGGCATCAAAGTTGCCTTAACCATCGGGCCCTGGAGCCACCTCGGCGTTTCTGGCGGTGGCACAGTTAAACAAACCTTAGAATGGTTTAACGAGCATCTTGCTCATCGCGAAGAGAACACGCGAGACATGCCAGTTCACGTCTACGTCACAGGAGCTGCGGAATGGAGGCGTATTCCTTCATGGCCTCCAGCGACTGTACCCCGAGTACTCTATGTGGACAGCTTCAACAAGCTCTCTTCAGAGAGGCCGATCGGGGAGAGTTCAACCTACGTGTTCAAGGCTGACCCAGAAGCGCCCACTCCGACCATGGGTGGCCCACTCCTATTCAACGGCGGGAGTGTTGATGACACTGCGCTATCCAAACGTTCGGATGTCCAGACCTTCACATCGTCGCCATTCGAGGACGACGTGGAGGTGCTTGGGGCTGCTTTCGTCGAGCTGACACATACAAGTGATAACCCACATGTGGATTTGTTTGTTCGTCTTAGCGAGGTCAATGCCCAAGGCGTCTCGCACAACATTACGGAGAGGTATCGCCGGCTCGATCCAAAACGCGACTCGAATATCGTTCAGCTTTCTTTCCTAGACTGTGCGCACAGATTTTGCAAGGGGACTTCTTTGCGGCTTTTGATTGCTGGAAGCTGCCATCCTCAGTTCGCCCGCAACCATGGGACGGGTGAAAATCCAGGGACGGGGTCAGAGACAAAGTCTGCCACTCATTCTATATATTATGGAGGTTCGACCGTTTCGAAAATTGTCCTACCGATCGGTGAGGCTGTGTCAGGATAGCCGTAGAGGTGGTTCAAGTTCAATGTTTCATCAGCAATCCTGTCCCGAGTTCCGGTAATAGTTGTCACCGTGCACAATAGCATCTCATACTTGAATACACACCACTGGGAAATTAGCAACGGGCTTTTGCTCATCAAAATCTACCTTCTAGTATCACCCTCACTTGATTTAGGATAGACTATACCGCGCTTGAGTCGTCAATGAAAAGTGGGATCTGCTCCGGCTCATGACTTGCCATCTGCTAATTGTTGACGAACTATTGCAGTATTTAACTATTTAACGGAGTTGTCATATGCTTGAGAGCTCTCTCAAGATCTCAATGCTGTTGTGTCTCAGATCGTAGCTTTAAAACGTAGACGCGCGTCGCGGCCAACTTACAGCGTGTGCAAGAGGTTATAGACAAGAATGTGGATCGCTTAATTCTGAAATGTCCAAGCAGCTGATAGCTAGGAGGAACTTCATTAAACAAGTCATTTGCACCTACTACATAGAACAGCCTCAGAACTAAAGGTTTCTCAACCGTGAGCGCCACTCAACCTAATCACAACTTTGACTTGGGTTCGGTATTCCTGAAAGAACCATGTCTACCCTCGCCGGCGCTGAATCTAGATGCTCCATCGATGCTCTCAGATTCAATGACCTTGATACCACGATCGAACTCTTGACCAAGGGCGTCGCCGAACGACTTGGATTCCCATGCTGCGTAATAGCAACTGTTTCTGTCGGCATTCATGCAAGCTTGGGGGTACTTTAAGATGCTCCTGGCAATATTCAACGCCTCCTCGAGAGCCTTTCCCTTTGGAACAACGCGATTCGCGAGACCCATCGATAGAGCCTCAGGCGCATGTACTGGGCGACCCGTGAGCACTATGTCTAGGGCTCGCCCGAAACCGACGACGGCCGGCAAGCGAACGGATCCGCCATCAATCATAGGAACGCCGAATCTCCTCGAAAACATGCCAAACACGGCATCTTCTTCCGCCACTCGTATGTCCCCGAGCAGGCTCAACTCGAGGCCGCCGGCAACAGCGTATCCAGCAATAGCACAGATGACAGGCTTCTTGATCATGAGACGTGTTGGGCCGCAAGGGCCTAGATTCCGTCCGTCAACTTTGTCGGCGATATTTGGTCCGGTGTACTGGGTCTTTCGGTCGGCAAGCTTTGCAAACTCCTGCAGGTCAAAGCCAGCGCAGAAGTTTCCGTTGGTGCCATGGAACACGCAGACCTTTTGCGTCGCATCGTTCTCAAACGCTAGAAACCCCAGCCAGAGTTTCTGCGCGGTCGGGCCATCGACAGCATTTCGTCTATGAGGTCTGTTCAATGCAATGGTTGTGATGCCCTCGAGTGTCGTGGTGATGATGACTTGATCCGTCTCCTTTTGGACTAAGGCCATGACTGCTATTGATCAAACGACTTTGCTGAGATGTTTAAGGTAAGACCGAACCTGATCACGGACATGTTGCCTCGACAAAAGCTCAGTGCTCTCGGGCCTTGTTGCGGATTGGGGAAATACCTGACTGTCGTCATAGGATGAGCGCGGGGTCAGACAGCCGAGCATTCCTCGGTCAAATCGGTTATCCCAGAATGGGTCCCCTCTTTCGGTTAAGGTTGCTTGGATACTAAGTTAACTGCCTTTGACCAAAGGCTATTCTCGTTACTGTATTTAGGCGAAGAGACCTTGTGGCGGTTCTCCCCAGAAGTAGCTGCTGGGCGGGGAAACACGACGTCTACCATTGAGCCCTCCGTCTTATTGACATGGTAAGCACTATGAGAAATGGAACAAGTATGGATACATCAAACGATCGCGTTGTAGCATCTCGCCTACCGCAAGAGTTTCCGGCCTAACTAAAATCTCCAACGCGAATAGCAGTCGAGCAACAGAGGAGCAAAGTTCCTGCCTGCCCAGAACTGGGAGCCATTCTATCTTTAAAATCCGTACATCTTTCAACGTTTTCTTGATGTCTGACTGCTCCGGCTTTCATCGACGCCACGAGTCGAGTAGTCGATTGAGATGTCCGTTTTGCAGAAAACCTGTGTGCCCGTGTCGCCCTTCCCTCTCATTTCCCTCAAAGTTGTCTCCTCACTCGCGTCATCGTTAGTGACGTGGGCATCCCTACCGCCGCAGAAAATTCTTGTAGCCATGCCTTCCACGTTGTTTCCTCCCAAGGCACCTTCAGCGTCTTGACTACCAAACCGACTCATCTTGTAGCCGCGCTGGGCATACGAGTCATCGGCTGAGCTATAGCCTCTAAACTCGACCCAGAGAGGTCGCAGCACGGGGATCGATGCGCAGATGACGGACACGAAGTTCTCTGTACTGGAGTAGATGAGCATGTTGGATGTGTCGTCTGGAAAGAAACTCACAATTAGCGGTGAAGATACAAATTTAAACCGACAGCACTTGCAGATGTATTCGTCAAAAGACCTCAGACTCGTCAGAGCTGTCGTTCGGAGAATCCCGCAAACTCCAGCACTAGAAGCGGACGTCAGTTCAGTTCATCGTTTCGGTGAGTGTCGCCTCGGGCACTCACAAAACACCCAAGCTCAAGCCAAACAAGGCGAGCATTTTGTCTTTGCGCGTCATGTTTAGATCCCAGAGAATGAAGCATGGGGCGATGGCGAGAGTAAAGTCAATTGCGACGGCATAAGCTGCAAAGGTCAGTTGTGCGCAGCGGTGTGCACAATCCGCAAAATGAAGAAAGCTACAGCAGCTTTGGATGTAGCAATGTTGAAGATGTAGATCCCTTGTCCGATGATTTCGTATTTCATTGCCTGAATGTAGTCGGGTGGAGGAATGTCGGCTCGACGCTGACCAAGGCCGAACTATGTACCAACTGTGATCATGACCGAGTAGAGAACAAGAAGCACCTGTGGGTTGTTAGCATCGAACAACGCGTCACGATTGGAACGCGATGAAGGTTGTACATACCAAAGTGACTACTAAGAAGAAGTCATCCCATCCAAAGCTTCGCAAGATGACCTTGCGGGTGTAGACTCTCAAGACCACAAATATTGCCGCAACAACAGTCTCTGTCCATAAGGCCGCGTTGACTGTCGGACCTCGCCCTCCATAGGAGCCCATCTTCTTTCTCGGGCGTAGTGGGAGAAAAAAAGGCTAAATTAGAAGGAAGGCAACGTAGAAAGTAAAAGTGCCGGACGGAATCGCCCAAAGCATAGGAGCGAGCCGTGTCAATGTTGATAACGTGACAAGGCGTTCCCCTTTCTGGATACTCATAGATACTCGCAGCCGCTTTTGCACAATCACTGCCAGTCGCAAAGATCGAAGCCGTTGACAAAGAGTTTGTTCGCCCAAAGGAGAATCCTTCGTGGGGAACTCTGGACATGCACATGCCCCTGACGAAGGCAGTGTATGTCGCATTCCGGTGAGCGCAACCAGTACGTAGGAAGTAGACCCATGAGGATAACCAGGCATTCCCGGTAGAAAGCACTGTATCTAGCTGTTGGTCCGCATGCCAGGATTGAGCTAACAAATTGCTCAGTAGTAAGGCAGGGATAACTACCTGCAGGGAACGAAGCGACTTGAGATGGTCTTTCTTCTTCCCGCATCTAACAAAATGCAATGTCAAGCATGAAGGGGGTAATTTGATGCAATGGAGATAGCCTCTGCTGCAATGCACTAGGGAGGAGCAATGTTCGGGATGGTAGATGTATCTATAAAGGCGACGTCTTCTTTCTGCGTCGCGATCGGCTTTATTAGGGGCGCAGTTGCTACTAATCTAGAAAGACGGCAGCGCAGTCAGGCATCCCGAATACTTGGGACCAAGCCCGACGTCTTGTATCTCATTCATACATTGCACTGGCATTATTGGAGCATTTTGAAACAAGAGATAAGACTTACTCACGAAGCTAGACGTCCGGTCAAGGCAAGAACTTGTGGACAGAAGCCATTATGGTTCAGCATTGGGATCCTACACTTGCATGTGAACTACTACGTAAGAGTGGTCTGTCGATCAATTCCCTTCCGGTGCGAGTAGCGAGAGGTCCCAGGCCCTGAGAACCGCTAAGACGTAGCATTGCGAGGCAATGCTACGTACACAAAACCCAATATGCTATTGATGTAACGACTTGCGCGCAAATGCCATCTTATCGTCGTTTCTAATCCATGGAGTGCTGTAGGCACACTTAACTCTAAAGTCGTTGATAAGCCATCGGCAAGCTAGCAAGGATGCGCATCCGCATTATGCGGGAACACGGGGTAAATGTCACGGTTCAGGCAAGCGCGCTCCAGAACCGTTTATGATCTGCTTAACTGTGTAGGTGAGGCCGAAAAGTGTGTTGTTTGGGACGCAATAGCAGGGGCTGCACACCAGCCTTTTGATTGCTCAACAGCTCGGGCGAGTATCCAGCTGGGATCATGGAACAAGTGATAGGTGCCCTGCAGAAGTGAGCTGCGTGTTGTAGTAATAAACGTTGGTTGGTTACTGGTCGCTGCAATGCTACGCTATGCTGCAACTCGCGTCCTGTGGCTTGCCGACCAACTGTGCGGCACTTGCGAAGTCCCCGAGGCAAAGCCTATCAACTGACGATTCTGCAGTACGCGCCATACTGTCCGCCAAATTTAGGAATCTTTCGAAGCCTTGTCTCCTTCATCAAGAGCTCGAAGTAGGATCGCTCAAAGAGCGGTTCGGTTGAGTGATGGGAATAATCGAGCGGTTGAGCCCTACCGCCAGAAGCCAGGGTAGTACCCCAGAGCAAAAGCGACAGGCATTCGGTATGATACATCTCAGATCCCCCGACGACGCGAAAGCGAGGTTATGGCGTCTACCAATAATCATGTCGGGCATTCAAGTTCAGGGTCCCTGGTCTTCGGGGAGGTGGTAAGTGGATCTATCACAACCACATGGGTAATCCCAGTCTCATTTATCATGTAGGCATGTGCAAAGAATGCGAGGCGTCAGGCTCACTGGAAGTTCTCATCTATCACTAGGTCACATATCCTTTTCCGTCTTTTGGTAGGTCTTTGTTCTCCTCTGCTCTGCCTAGCTAAATCTTGTGTCGAAGCATCCTCCCCAAGCAGTCACGATGGGTCTCGGAAGCTTGGCCATCGAGGCCATTGCCTTGTGTCCTGCTCTCCTCTTTTGTCGTCTCTTTATTACGCACCTCAAGTCTCCCTTGAAGGCATTCCCTGGCCCTTTCTGGGCCAAATTCACCGATGTGTGGCGGGTCCTGGACTACTAGCGATGCTCGCAGATCCGCACGCACCAGCAGCTCCACGATCGCTTGGGACCTGCAGTTCGAATTGGCCCAAACATGATCAGTTTGAGCGACCCTGGCCTACTGAAGACTGTATATTCCACCCGCGGAGACTATGCCAAGGTGCGTATGGAGCATTGCAATCGATAATAATGCCAGCTAATGCGCCACAGAGTGATTTCTATGAGGTGGCAGATGCAGTGTCAAGCGGCCAGAGAATCGAAAATGTCTTCAGCACCCGCAGCAATACCTTTCACAACCGATACATGAAGCCATACCAGAAGTACTTTTCCATCAGCACGATCCTCAAAAAAGAACCGCTGGCAGACAAGATGATCCTTTCTCTTTGTCAACAACTTGAAAACCGGTTCGTCGATGGACAGAACGCTGGCAAAACGGCACCCATGGCCGATTGGATCGAATACTGTAAGACAGCTGGTACCTGATTGCTTGCAGACACTTGCTTAATAGATTAGATAACAAATAATGTGAATTTCCTTCCGTCACTCTTGGAGAGTCGTTGGCTTATATATCACGCGGTCCTGGAGTAGGCGAGGCGTGTCCACATCGTGGCTCGGCAACACCACAATATCTGTCTGGCGCGCAAACTCCTTGATCTGCTTCAGGCTCTGAAAGGCCACCATCGGATTGTCATTGATACCGTCTGGCTCCTCCTTATCCAACAGGCTCATCCCGTAGGTGGCGTCTCCCGTCAAGAAGTACGTTGTGTTGGTTCCATCATCATTGTCACCATAGACAACCAAGGAGAGATGTCCTGGGACGTGACCAGGAGTCTCTACTGCAACGATCTTCCCATCTGAAGTTATCTTGTGCGGCTTTTCCCATGGGCCAAGCCCGCCATCCGAAAAGTCGAGGGTCTTTGGTGCAAAGTCTTTCGGCCAGTGCTGGGGTGTACAGCCCTGCAGAGTCGCCCAGAAAGGGTGCTTTCCAAAAGCGTTCCAATGCTCATCGCCAACGTAGATAGGTACGTCTGGGGCTTCTTCGACGAGATTGTTCAGGCCACCGGCATGATCACCATGCAGATGGCTGAGAACAATGGCTTGTAGATTGCGTGGCTCGATGCCCTTCGCCCTCAGCTGATTCACAATGCCATCCTTTTCAGCAATCGTGACCGAGCTAAACAGCTTCGTGAGACTCCATACTGAGTGATATCCGGCGGAGTTGCACATTGGCGACTCTCCCGTGTCGAACAGGATCGGGCCATCGGGGTGGGAGATGACGAAAACACCGATGGGGAGCTCTTCAGACCATTGGCGATCTGTGAAAGATCGCAATCGGCGCATGGTTGCGTTCCGGTTGCTGATGGGCTGACTTTTCATCGACGGTCGGATCTGGACTGTGCCAGTTGTGAAGAATGTCAAGCCGACAGCTTTAGAGACACCGGGTTTGGCTTCCATTGCGGTCGTGAGACAAGGAAGTCGAAGCCGTGGAGTTTGCGTTGAGAAGAATGGAATAATTGAGACCTCGAATAAGCTTGGCAGGGAAAAAGACGTCAATTTGGACGTGACCGGAGATGAGGAGGTGCGGAGGTGAGGTAAAGGAGGCGAGCATTTGAAAACAACCGATTCGAGGAAAATAGAGGCGATCTGAGTGAGGAAAGATGTGCTCCATAAAGATTGATCACTCGAACAGGACTTGGGCCGGCATTTTATTGTAGATTAAGAAGCCCAAGGGCATGTCAAACGCGCGCTCATGGCAGAGTACTCCACTGATTTTCCTTCCTAGCGTCTCGCATCGGCTTGTTTATCACTCCGTTCCCGCTGCATAGGCCGGTCGCAATCGCCATCCTGCAACTTGTCAGTATTTTCAGATAACAAGCGCTGACAACTAAATTTAAGCTTGATGTTTATCATCCGTCGTAGCGGGTGCTCGTTTTCTCTGTCAACTCGTCTAATGACATAGAAGTAATGGCGACTGGGCGTATTGTATGCTTCCTCTATGGGCAGAGAATCAGCCCCCCTGTAGTAGTCCCGTAGCGGTCGCTAAAAATGTGGCTGATGTGAGCCGGCAAAGTCGGCAATAAATCTGCCCGTTCAGTGGAGGCCAGAACCATCATTACGCCGCGCCGAAAGTACCTGTCCAAAGGAAACCCCACTACGAAGAACAAAACTTCAGCAAGGGTACGAAGTTCTCGACGTGAAGTCAACTGCGGAAACCAAAAATACACGAGTTGTAGTAGATGTGTTCTTGCGCATCTTTGACAACGCGGTTGTCGAGGTGGCCCAGAAACCTGATGGGTGGGCATGCAAGCAGCCCGTTCTGGATGTAACAAACGGAGTAACTTAGATAATGGTCCTGCCGCGTCCGCTCCCAAGTGGATCGATAGCAGCTCACCCTATTCCAGGCCCCATCTCACGTTTATTCGTTGAGAAGAAAGATAAAAGTTTGATAAAGAGAAATGCTGCATGCGGCAGTAGGACAAATAGCAAGGCCAACCCACCTAGTCTCTTGAGCCTCTCAAACCCATACATCTAGCTGAAGAATGCCTCTGCCTCTTTGTACTTTGCCATTATCTCCTTGACCTTATCCAGAGGCAGCGCCTCAACGGTTCGACCCATGTTGCCTGTCATTGTCTCAGCCATGCACAACGCATTGTAAATGGCCTCCTCAGTAGCATCCGCTACCGCCTCGAAGAGGCCGTTGATGGTCTGGTCATCAACGTAATCGATATTTAGCTTTCGAGGCTTGAAGGGATCAACTGCACGATGCTGCCCAGTGACAGTCTGTACAGGGATTTCGTTGCTTGTGGAGAAAGCCAAAAAGACGTCACCCGACGGGTTGTGTCCGTAGCCACCCACCCGAGATAGGCCGACCGTGGCGCGCTTGGCGAGTCTCTGGAGCTGTAGCGGGTGGAGAGGCGCGTCTGTTGCGACAATGATGATGATGGATCCATCTTTGCTGTCCTTTGCAGCATCGTACTCGCGCTTCTGCGCTGCCAGCAGTGCATTCGCTTCAGCTTGCTCAGCAAGAATTCGGCCGACAGGAACGCCCGAAATACGCAGATGCTTCATGCGCCCATAGTTGGCTTGGACAAGGACCCCCACGGTGTAGGAATCAACGCTATCGTCATCCGCAGGGACCAGCCGGCTGCTGGTTCCAGTACCGCCCTTGAAGCCTTGGCACATCATGCCTGTCCCGCCACCCACGTTGCCTTCACGAACCGGGTCAGAGGATGCCTTTGTAATTCCTTCAACGACATGCTCAGGTGTGACAGTGAACTGCCTTAGATCGTTGAGATGCCCGTCGAACGTCTCGGCTACGACGGGCAGCAGGAACCAGTCGATTCCTTGCTCGCCTTGTCCGTAGTTCTTAATGGCGTATTTGTAGATTCCTGTGTAGCATGGACCAACGGCAAAGCTATTGGTGACTATGATGGGTGAATGCAGCAGGCCAGTCTCTTCGATCCAGTGGCTACCCGTCATCTCTCCAGAACCATTGAACCGGAAGATGCCTGCATGGCATGCCTTGTGGAACCAATCCTTTCGCGGGAGAATGGTCGTCACGCCAGTGTTGACAGAACCGTTGTCTTCACGGAGCGTGACAGTGTGTGCGAGAACACCCGGAACATCCGTAATGCCGTTTTTAGGACCTGGCTGCCAGGTTCCGAGATAGACGTCCGGGACAAGCTCTCGGAGTCGTGTTCTGAGTGCTGGAGACGAAGCCATTTCTGAAATTTGGCAACGGGACAAGGTGGCTCTGATGATGACCTATAGCCACGAACTATAGTCAACTGGCGACTAGGAGCTTCTAATACCATTCATTCACGACGCTGGTTCTCATCTTTGTCGTGGGCAGATGTTGTCGATCCTTCGCGCTCCTCCTGTTGGGTGACTCACGCCGAAACCCCCGCACTCACAATGAAGTCCTTTTGTTATCCCAATTAGGCAGGTAGCACTAATTACAATCAGCCATGGATAGATGATACCATGCGCTTGCGATAGACCCAGTCCATTCTGGGACCTTTCTACGTTCTGATGACCTGATGACAGCAGCAGCTCGCCGGTTTCCCTCATTTAACAGGTGATGGCCCCTCGTTATTCGCGACTCTCAACTCAGCTTGTTCACTCAGCAAACGCCAGTGGACATACCTGTTCACTGTTGGCTCAATACACGCCACTATTCTCGATCCCAACTAATAGGCTAAAATGATAAAAGTGACAGTTAGAATAATAATAAAGGTGTCTTACTGAAACTAGGGGTATATTGCATTGCGGAGTGAGTAGATAGCTTATTTAGGGTACTACTGAGCTCACTATCTTGCGGTAGAGATAGTGGTGACTCGATGAGTGTACTCTAAAGATGACTTACCCTACACTTCGATTTATACAAATCTCCTTCGATAATTTCAGCTACCTACCCCAATACTGAAGCCATCACTTAGAAATCCATTCTTTCACTTCATCTTAACAAACCTGGTTTTGTATACTCATCACCGACACTATTGCTCCTAAAAATATGTAAGACGCGACGTGATTTATAAAAAGCCAGTCCTATGTTTAACATTACCCAGTTGTGATTATTTTTTGTCAACTAGGTTAGTCTGCCGTAGGTACAGCTAGTATTTCCTTCGAGGGCCTAATGAACCATCACCGGAGGCTGAGGAGAAAGGTTTCTTTATCAAGTTCACCAGTCATTATAAACCATTGCCTCATATTTAAAGCAGAACAAGGCGTCTAGATCTGTATCTGACTATAATATGGAAAGTAAGATTGAGCTGTGTGTTAAGCATAAGCTACTCCCACAAGGATGCATTTCGCGAGCCGGAGGCTGAGAGTGGAACCAACATCAGACCGTCAAAAGTGAAAGTACCTCGAAGAGTTTATAGAAAACTCTATTGCGTGGCCTTGCTTAAAAATGTTCACCGTGAGAGACACATCAGTTCCATACTAGTACCAGTCCGGGTGTCACGTTTTCGTACCGGGCAGCTTGGCCGAGGTCAAGGCTTCATTTATACAGAATAAGCAAATGCCCGAATCTCATACCCATTACCGCCACCAGCTTAGGAGTACCCCCAATCAAAGAAAAAGTAGCCAGAGCTCGCTGAAAGATTGACCGAGTTCGGGTTTAAATGCCGCGTAAGCGAGACGATCAGCATGCGTGGGGGATTGCCCCTGGCATTCAAATCAGCACTAGCTTTGACGAGTTGATGTTGGCAGCGGGGCAAGAGCAAATTTCGGGAAAGCAGTAAGGAATCCTTCATGGGTTCAATGTCGGTGAGGACGATGAATGGTCGCTAAGTTCTAGCCATCCAACCACTACTCCAGTTTCCCCAAGGCGGGGCCCCAGGTTCGGGAATACTTACCCCGGATATGTTTTATTATGGTGCTTTTCAGTCCTTATATCTCCATTCGCTTCAACGACTCTCTCATGGCTCTGCTACTGAGACCTTAGGACTCCTTGAGGCCGAACTTTAAGCATGTTCGTCCTCTTGTTGTTACTGGTTACGCCGACTTTCGCATCGGCTGACATCAACAGGTGAGCTACAGATACTTTACTTATGGACAGGATACCCTTACGGCGGAGACTGACAAGAGAACTCACATTATTACAGGCGAGCCATTGTCGAGTCATTCAATGTAGTGCGGACCAAGTTGCCCGAAGTTGTTAACAATGAGACTACGCCTCTTCAGGTCGGCAACGGAGACTTTGCCTTCAATGTCGACAATACGGGGATGCAGACGTTGATCCCCTTCAACACCCTGTCAAGCTGGGGTTGGCACAAGGACAAGCTGCCTGAAAACGGGTGAGTACATGTTACTTCGTGGCAACAATGCCAGATGGCAGCAGGCTGACATGCGCACATAGAGAAAAGCTCAGCGATTATCAGGGGGTTGCAGTTACGACGCATGGCAGAGAGGTCATCTACGACCTCGAAGACCCAGACCTCCCCGAGATCTCAAAGTGGCTCAGCGCAAATCCAAACCGTATCAACCTCGGTCGTATTGGTTTGCGATACAAGGACGAAACCTTGGCAGCCATCACAGACCCGCATCAAACACTCGACTTGTGGAATGGTGTCATTACTTCGACTTTCAAGGTCGATGGTCACCATGTCAAGGTGGTTACGCAGGGAGATTTTGAGTCTGACGCTGTCGCATTCGAGATCCAGTCAGATCTGGTTGCATCTGGGGACCTTGAAGTCGAACTTGACTTTCCCTTTCCTCCCATCCACAAGGTTGAAAAGTCTTCGGACTTTGAGATTTTCATGGGTACGTACGAGTTTCCACTCAACCACACGACGTCCATTGTCAAGGGTCGTGGATTTGGCGATAACACTGCCCACATCCGTCACCAAATGCAGGAAACAAGCTACTACGTGAATCTCAGGTGGCCCCAAGAGTCGCCGCTGCAGTTGACGAGGAAGGAGCGCCAAGGGTCTGGTAAAGCCACAGCCCATCGTCACACGTTACGCTCAGCCCGAGCCGGGAGTAGGAAGCTGTCTTTCACAGCCCACTTCAGCCCTGATCTACAGAACCCATCGTTGCCTTTGAGAATCCACCAACGCAATAGCCGTGGCTGGCACAAGTATTGGCTTAAGGGTGGCTTCATCGATCTCACCGAGTCAACCAATCCTAACGCAACGGAGCTTCAGCGCCGCATCATCCTCTCGCAATACGCCATGAGAGTCAACAGTGCGGCCACTGGTCAACCACCGCAGGAGAGCGGCCTGGTTTACAATGGCTGGTGGGGCAAGTTTCACATGGAGATGGTTGTCTGGCATTGTGCCCATTGGGCGACATGGGGACGGCAGAAGTACTTTGACAGAATATTCCCCGCCGTTTACGAAAGCTTGTTGCCCAGTGCTGAGAAGAGAGCTCAGCGCATGGGCTGGAGCGGAGCCCGGTATATATCGCCGCAATCATCCATGACCATCAAGCTCACAAAGATACCAGATGGCCTAAGATGACCGAGCTCATGACCAAAGGTATCGCCCCAGGTGAGACTCGAGCCTATCTGATCTGGCAACAACCCCATCCGATATACCTGGCCGAGATGGCATACAAGGCCACTCCAACTAAGGCAACGCTGAAGAAGTGGGACCGCATCCTGACATCGACTGCTGACTACATGGCGTCGTTTGCTTGGTTCGATAACTCGACTGGCGATTACAACATTGGCCCGCCGATCCAGGGCGTGACAGAGAACTCCTCACCGACCGAGATCTTCAACCTGGCGTATGAGCTTGCCTACTGGCGTTGGGGGCTCGACGCGGCATGTAAGTGGAAGAAGAAGCTTGGGCGATCTTGCCCCGAGAAGTGGAAGACGGTAGCATCCAACCTGGCCCCTCCGCCTCAGCTGGGGGGGCTGTTTGCTCCCTGGGTCGGTGGCGGGATGAATTCGTCCTGGTGGGATGATCCAGCACTCAACAAGGATCCACGAAGCGTCATTATGCTTCAGGGCATCCTCCCCAATCACCCCGTGGTAAGCGATCTGGCGAGTCCCTTTTGTCACTTGGACATATTTGCTGAAAACGCCTTCCAAGGTTGACCCAGAGGTTGGCCTCAGAACGGCCGATAAAGTGTGGGACGTCTGGGGCGACGAACGAATTCGAGGCTGGGGCCGTGTAGTCCTCGCCATCAACTCGGCGCGCATTGGTAATCCCGAGCGTGCCATCTACCATCTGACCAACTTTGGGTACTGGGAGTTTGGCGACCAAGGATTCGCCCATCGATCTGGACCAAGTAGGTTACCTCATACTTCTATCTCCCTTTGCTATCCCTAACAGCTTTGGTACAGACCCGTCTCCGCCTCCCTACTTCCCCAGCAACGGAGGCTTTCTCCTCGCGATTGGGTACATGGCTGTGGGGTGGGAGGGATCTGAGGGCCACGCGCCCGGCTTTCCCAAAGATGGTTCATGGGTTGTTAAACATGAAGGCATGATGAAGGCGCTGTAAGCTACCTGATTGATGTTGCTTGCATCCAGTTGACTTCCAACACAAACACGATCGGCCGCAATGATATCGTTACACTGTATCTTTAAACGAAACATCTGAGCTGAAGCTGAAGTAAGCTTGAGGCTGAAGTAAACCATTGGGGTGGATTTAGTCACTGATATCATCAAATCATCTCTGAACAAGTGAAATAAGACTGCCTCTACTCGGTACTGAAATTGACGTAGACCCTACTCTCCCATCCGGAAAGCGTCGGCCGCCCACCCTTGTGCTCTACTTCCTTCTGTCCTGCTGTTCCTACGAGCATGTTTACCTCTGCGGGTAAGCAGCCCAGTGCTTGAGCGATATCCAAGCAAAGTCTCTCCTCTTGTGACATGTTGAGAATGACGAGCGCCCTTCTGCTCGTCCCGTCTGGTCCGCGGGGCACTGGACTCTCCTTGACGTATGCGAAAACGGACTCGTTGTCTGGATCCAGCAGCTTGAAGCTGCCGAACACGAACAAGTCCCTGTAGTTCTTGCGCATTTTCAGTACGTATTTGTAAAAGTTCAAAACAGACTCTGGATCTGTCGTCTGTTTCGCGGCGTTGATGTCCCGGTAATCATCGTGCACTCGCATCCATGGCTTAGCATTAGCACTCGAGAACCCAGCATTGGGAGAGCTGTCCCACTGGAAGGGAATCCGAGCATGGTCGCGACCCATGATCTGCAGGCCATGCATCGTGTCCTGAATGCGCTTCTCGTCGCCAGACTCGACAGCCTCGGCGTAAAAGTTGCCGCTTTCGATGTCCTTGTACTCCTCGATTCCCCAGGACTCGGGCATGTTGGTCATGCCAATTTCCTGCCCTTGGTAGAGAAAAAGCGTGCCTGTGAGCGTGGCCTGCCAAAGAGCGATCGTTTTACTCGACTTGAGCCACCATTCCGGCGTCGAGGCGTCTCCAAAGCGGTTCACAGCCCGACCGTTGTCGTGGTTCTCGCAGAATGCCGTCGCCCACGCGTCAGTGCCCTCGATGAAGCTCTGCCACTTGTGGGTGATGGCCTTGAGGGTAGACAAGGGAAACGGCTGATAAATGTACTTTGCGCCAAAGCCGTTTCCGTTACCGAGACGGATCATAGAAAACTCAAACACCATGTCCAGCTCCTTGGCAGCCGCCGAGACATATGGAATGACCTGCGATGGATGTGGCGTGTTGGAGAGCTCCCCCACCGAGACGGCATTGTAGGGGCCGAGGACCTTGTTGTACATTTCGTGGATAAACTCATGGATGCGCGGGCCGTTGCACCACATCTCGGGAGCTGGCTGGTCCGAAGACGTCGGGTCAGTCACGGGGGCGTCGACAAAGTCGCGTCGCTTGGAATATTTGTTGACCGTGTCGATGCGGAACCCGTCCACACCACGGTCCAGCCAGAAGCGCATCGTCTCCTCGTAAATGGCTTCCCGGCAGTCATCGTTGTCCCAGTTCAGATCTGGTTGGTCCGGCGCGTAGAGGTGCAGGTAGTATTCCTGCGTGTGCTCGTCCCAGGTCCATGTTGGGCCGGCAAAGTACCCTCGCCAGTTGGTCGGTGGATGTCGGATGCCGTTCTCGTCATAGCGAGCGGGCTTCCAGATGTACCAGTCCCTCTTCGGGTCATCCTTGGACGACCTAGAGCGTTTGAACCACTCGTGTTCGACTGAGGTGTGGTTGACGACGAGATCAAGGATGACCTTGAGGCCTCTTTTGTGAGATTCATGAAGCAGAATGTCGACGTCTTCAATCGTCCCGTACGGCTCGTAGATCTTTTGGTAGTCGGAAACGTCGTATCCCATGTCCTTTTGGGGGCTCTCGAAAATGGGAGATACCCAGACCACGTCCACGCCAAGGTCGCTGATGTAGTCGAGCTCAGAAATGAGGCCGGGCAAGTCGCCCCATCCATCGCCATTGGAATCTTTGAAGCTCGCCGGATACACTTGATAGAAGGTAGCGTCCTTCCACCATGACTGCTTGCCCAGCCAGAGGTTCCCCTCGTCCGAAATGAGTGATCCCATGGCAAAAAAAATACAGAACTGTTGTGCTGCGAGCCGGAATTACTTGGACAGTGAGGGCCGCTTGTCTTCAGAAGGAATACGATGGGAGAAGTAGGGACTAGATCGAATAGCGCGACTGCGTAGTTATTTGACGTCTCCACGCGGTGAGCTGAAGTGGAGTGTATTCGTCAGGTCGCGGAGTCGCGGAGGCTCCAGTGGGGAGTCCGCATCAACATGCGCGATTCTGGTCTCATGCTTCTCAAGGCTTTCGCGAGATCCACCACTACCCGAGCTGCTGGAGTTTTGTCTTCGTGCCACGGGATTGGGAACCACTCGGTACACCCATTTTTGATGGCTACTAGCCCGCCACGCGACAACAGTCGCAATGGGACAGCGGAGTCTCCGCTAGCTTGTTGACATTAGCCCCTCAGTTTACGGAGATACTCCGCATTGTCCGGTCGATCACTTCCTCTCTTGGACACGAGCCAATCGTCAGCCGGCCGATCCCGGATCATCTCCGGAGTGACGGCGGTGCCACAGCGGAGTCTCCGCCGCAACACCAAATCTTTAGCCGGAGTCTCCTGTCGAACTCGCCAGCGCCTGGGTAGTTCCTGGCCATTGCCTTGCCACGGGCCAGACGTGTCCAATCGTGTGATTTCTCCTCTCCCCCAGACCCCGCCCTGTCCTCCTCACTTCCCCAGGTCACGCTCCAGCTCTGCGGGTGGGCGTTGCTTTAACTTAGTTTCTGCAAAGCCGGTAACGACTAGCGCCCGAGTGATGCCATGCGACATGCGACCTCTTCCGAACCCAATTGCTCGACTGACGAAGACTTGAACGAATATATATATAAGGGCCTCCGGTCGCCTGAGATAACTGCATCTCCAGAGCCCTCACAGCCATGACCATCGAGCCGACCACAGACATCATGGCCGACACCAAGAACACCATCGCCCAAAAGACAATGGATGCCCATCATCATGAAGAGACGGTCGATGCCAAGGTCCTCGTCTCCGAGGCCAAGGTGGCTGCGGATGCAGAGCACAACATGAGCCTCTGGCAGGCCGCCAAAACCTACCCCAAGGCCATCGGCTGGTCGGTCCTTTTGTCCACCACGCTCATCATGGAGGGCTATGACCTCGCTTTGCTGGGGAACCTGTACGCGTCGCCCGTCTTCAACAAGAAGTTTGGCGAGTACAACGCCGCCACCGACGAGTACCAGGTCACGGCGGCGTGGCAATCGGGTCTGTCCAACGGAGCCCGCGCCGGCGAGATCATCGGCCTGATCATGGCCGGTTGGGCGGCTGATCGCTACGGATACAAGATGACCACCATCGGAGCTCTTGTCTTGATGATTGCGTTCGTCTTTGTTCTCTTCTTCGCGCCCAACATCAAAATCCTCGTCTTGGGCGAGGTGCTATGTGGTGAGTCTGCTTCGCGAGTGCTTGTAAGAACCGACTGACTCTTGTAGGAATCCCATGGGGTGCTTTCCAGAGTGTCACACCGGCATACGCCTCTGAAGTCGCGCCGGTGGTGCTCAGGCCATACCTGACTACATTCATCAACATGTGTTGGGTCATTGGCCAATTCTTTGCCGCCGCCGTCAACAAAGGTTCGGTTGGTCGGGATGACGAATGGGCCTACCGGATCCCCTTTGGAGTCCAATGGGTGTGGCCAGTTCCCATTCTCGCAGGCCTAGTCTTTGCACCAGAGTGCGTACCATCCATCCCAGCAGTCTTATTGTCAATACTTGCTAACTAGCATTTCAGGTCTCCTTGGTGGTATGTGCGAAAGAATAATAGGGCCGCCGCCAAAAAGTCCCTGCTGCGTCTCACCTCTCGCAACCAGCCCGACTTCAACGCCGACGAGACCATCGCCATGATCGAGCACACCAACGAGATGGAGAAACAGCTCAAGGAGGGAACCAGCTACCGAGACTGCTTCAAGGGCGTCGACCTCCGACGAACCGAGATCGTTGTCGGAATCTGGCTAGTCCAGACTCTCGGTGGCCAAAACCTCATGGGCTACTTTTCCTACTTCCTCAAGCAGGCTGGAATGGACCCAAGCAACTCTTTCTCGCTTTCTATGGCCCAGTATGCCCTCGGCATGGTGGGCACGTTTGGATCCTGGTTCTTGATGGCCAAGGTGGGTCGCCGCACCATTCATTTCTCTGGTGTTTGCTGCCAATTCCTGCTGCTCATCATCGTGGGGTCGCTGTCCTTTTCCAACAACAACAGCTCCGTCTGGGCCATTGGCGCTATCCTCATCGTCTTTACCTTTGTGTACGATTTCACCGTCGGCCCTGTCACGTACTCTTTGATCTCGGAGCTGTCGTCCACGAGACTCAAGGCCAAGACCATTGTCATGGCTCGTGCGGCATACAACGCCAGCAACATCTTTGTAAACGTCATGACGAATTATCAGCTATCGTCGACTGCCTGGAACTGGGGCGCCCGTACCGCCTACTTTTGGGCTGGAACCTGCCTTCTGTCCGCCGTTTGGGTGTACTTCAGACTCCCGGAGCCTAAAGGCCGTACCTATGCGGAGCTGGATCTGCTGTTCGAGAAGCGTGTCTCAGCAAGGAAGTTCGCCAAGACCCACATTGACCCGTACAGCCACGAGGTAGAGGAGAATAAGCTGGCAGCTGAGAAGGAGCTGTAAAGACTAGAGAGTACCCATTTTACCCGTTTAGGATTACGTAGTCTCTGTCTAGTTCCAAGATAAGGGGGTCTTAAAATAATGCTTTATTCAGTTGACTTTGTTCTTAATTGCACATCAGGGCGGCTCATTGGCTGGACTTGACGCTGTGTTCGGCAGTGCCTGCTGTATTTGCTTTTCCAGTAGCGGGTCGTAGATGACGGTACCCCCTGGCAGCTGAGTGATGAGATGCCGAGTGTAGACCAAATCATCTTCCAGCGAAGTACCTACCACCACACCTTGCGGACTCGACGGCGCTATGGGTACTCGCGCCAGAACGTCCACCACGGCCGAAGCAATGTCGTAGAGCTTTTCGGTCAAGCCAACCCCATGCACTCTAATGCTGTCGATGGCGAGATCCCGCGTTGAGAGGGTGAGGTCCTTGGCCACCTCGAGAGGGTATCGATATGTGAGGCGATGTTGGTGAGTACCCTCGCTAAGGTACCCCAGGCGTAAGCGTAACTTCCAGATGATGACACGCAGCCAGAGTTGGGTGATTCTCAGATTCGCCTTTTGCGTGTCATGCAGCTCCTGCGTAGGCTGCAGAGCCGTATTTACCGCTGTCTCAACATAGTCGAGCGAGGCGACAGACGGTGGCGTGGCGACTATCTCGTGATTGAGGAGGGCCACAAACGAAGTATCAATGGGACGAAACAGCGACGCGAGACTCCAGAAGCCGACAAGCGACGGGTCGCTCATGTCCAGCTCGGGCGACTCGGGCGTGACCTGCAGAGTGATTGGACGACGGTATCGGATCGCGTGTGATCTCTCGGATATGAGGAGCACCCAGAAGAGGCGCTCGGCAAGGGGCTTGAAGACGGCATCGACATGTTCAAGTCGCAAAAGGTGAAACAGGGTCGTGGCCTCGCGTAGGAACAAGAAGGCCTGGCTGTGGTGCGAGAGTCTGGCCTGGCAAGCGTAGAGGAAGAAGACGAGCAGACACTGGTTGAAGGTGGGTTTGACGTGGCGTTGGATCATCTGGTACGTTGCCAGCGCGACATCCAAGATGATCTGCCCGTACGCGGCGTTGCGTTCGGGGATGATGCCCTGGGGGAACAGGCTCTCGGGTTCCTCGGCCTGCAGCAGCACCTGGGCGCACATGGCGACGAGCGCACAGTAGGCCTCGACGCGCCATTCCGAGGACGAGGAGACGACGGCCTTGAGGTGGGCAACGTAGTCCCGCGTCAGGATAGGGATGGTTGGGTACAGCCTGGCGAAGAAGCGCTCGGCGCAGTAGTCGATGACGCGAGTCGGCACAAGCTCAGCCATGCTCCGGGCGGCATCTCCCAGTCCTGGACTCGAGGAACAGTCCGGATATCGAGCGAACGATCCCATCGACGAGTGAGGGAAGCATTGGTCGCCGAGTCCCGCGTCGACACATCGCCTGCACGGCCGAAACTCGCTGCAACCCCGCCGCAGGGACTTGCATCTCTGGCACGCCCGGGGCACCTGGATCCTCTTGGTCGTGGTTCCGCTGCTGTCGCTTGTGGCATTTCCAGGCCGCTTGGGCTCCATGGATTCGGGACTGGTCTTCAGAAAGAGACCATTTGTTGTAGGTTGTAGCTGTCAGGATCCGAGTGGCACGCGTCACATGCCCCAAGGTGCGGCGCCGGGTAAATAGCGGGATATCGCTGAAACAGCTCCCTGGCAGTTGTAAGACACAGCCACTGAATGCCCAGTGATGCTTAAAGAAACTTGGAATAATACGTCTCGAGGTTTCGATTCACGGAAAATAGACAGCAACATCAATAGCCGTTATCTGCAAGAAGTCCATGTCTCCTCACCCATTCCAACTCAGTTGGGGGAGTGACGAATCGAGGACATGATGAGAAGCAATCCACTAAGTTCGAAATCACCACAAGCAAGGCAGATAAACTGCGCTCGTGGCTAATTACACCTGATATAATTGTCGGTAAGCACCGATCATTGCTGTGATCGTTAGGTTAATTCGTATGTACCCCCTCACGCATTACTACTGAATCGACTAGGCTGACTGCTTGGAGGATGAGCTACTAAGCGAGGCAGTGTCATGGACGGGATTTTAGAACAAGACATTAACCTACCGTCAGAGTATATGTTCAGCAGAAGGAATGTGCTAGTGCATGTCTAGAAACATAGCATAATCCATGGCTTGGTTCAGCTCCATGACGCGGTGATATGACCGATGGATAAATGTCATTTTCAGACTGAGTCCCTAGCGTTAGATGACATTTTTCAGTTCATGCAGAGATGTTCCCTTTATCCACTAAATTTCATGAGAGGCTACACAATCGATCAGACTTAGTTGCTCTACAGTCATCTGGTCATTTCGCTTGCTGAGATTGCCGCCCGTATTCTAGTTGAGCGGTCAGCTTGTCCATCAGGGGGAAGGTGACTCGGCTTCAAGGGTAAAATCCTGGTCATCAAATAGAAGAGGAGAGGGCCCTTCATCTCGACTAGAGCTCAATATAGGCTCACACCTAGATCTGAGTGCAATCCAAAAACTAGCAAGCGTTTCCTCATTCTCGGATTTTTCAACGCCATTGGAGTATTTGGGAGAGGCTGAAGCACCCGAAGTTGCACGGTCCGAGGGGAAGCGAGGTGTCTTGAGCAGACAAGGTCGAGCAACTCCGTTAGCTGAGCTGTGAATGCATTGAAGACAAAGTACATCACACCGTGTATAAAGCAGCATGACATCAACTCGGCGACAGAATTGAATGCCGTGTTATCCGAATAACCCCCTCCTTCGGTATTGCGCGGAGTTCGGAAAAGCAAGTGACTTACCGAACGCCCGAGTCGATGGATAGAGAAGGATGGCCGCACAGCATTTGGTCTCGATGCTTCGTAATGGTTGCCACCAGGTGTGGCAGGAGACGAACACGTTGCCAAGGGTAATCTCATGGATAGGACGGTAGCTAGGCGCCAAGGCCCCTGCAATCACTTAGGCATGAGAGGGAACGACCGGGAATGGGCCGTCCGTGAGCCGCAAGCATACTAGTCGATCACACTTCACCGGGGAGTTTGTAGTGCGGGGAAGCGGAGTCATGGTGAGGAATCAATCGAGATCAGGGCCAAGAACAAGGAACGGCAAGTTTGTGCCTTGAACAGGGATCTAGCCTTGGCATGTGATCCATGTGCCGGATTCGCTCCCCTACCAGTGGGGCATCAACAGTTTATGCAGTCACGAAGTACAATGAACATGTTGCATTTGAGAGTACAGCGGGACGATGTTGTTTCAAAACTCAAGATCTGACAGTAAATCCACCCTCACACAGCCTCGTTCGTAGACGATCGCACGCCCCTACAGCTCCTCCGTGTTCTCCGTGGACCGAACAAAGTCAGGCTTAGTGACCACGTTGTTGTCGGCATCCTTGATCTTTTCGAGGAACAACTTGCCGTTCTTGGGATCGTCGGCGAATAATGTGTCAAGGACCTGCCTCTGTGGTGTTTCACCCATCCACTTGAACAACGAGATGTCGCGGAATTCATCAGCGCGAAAGACCTCGAGCATTTCGACGGGCTCGTCGCCGATGTTCTCAACAAAGTGGCCCATGTTGCGAGGCACAATGCCGACGTCTCCAGGGACGTAGTCAAACGTCCTGGCAGTACCTTCAGAGCCAAAGATGGTCACTCTGGCGCGGCCCTTGATGAAAAAGGACCACTCGTCCGCAGTCGGGTGCCAATGCATCTCACGGATCGCACCCGGCTCAATGACAGCATGAGCTGCAGCAACCGTCTTCGAGATGGGAAAATTACGCGAATCAGTGATCCTGACGTGGCCGCCTCCGTTGGTGCTGTTGATGGGCTCCTGGTCTAGCATCTTGTGGGTGAAGTTGTACTTGGACTTCTTGACCTCTTTGCCTTGCGGCTCTTCATCGCTGATGGGGCCGGGGACGGATCCCTTGAAGATGTATTTTTCTCCTTGGGGGATGTGTGCAAAAACCTCTGGGGCCAGATTGAAATTCTTGGCAATCACAGACTTTGGTGTGTGCGCTGCTTTAGTTAGCGATGGAATTATTCAAGTGAAGCAGGCGCCTTACCAAGCCAATCCGTCAAGATAAAAGTTGATTCTTCGGAAAAGCCACCGTCATCAAAGATGAGCAAGAACTCAGTTCCGTTGGCACTCAGGCCTTGCAGAGAGTGAGGTACGCCGCTGGGGAAGTACTGTTTTGTCAGTTGAGACCAAAGAAGCACAACAAACAGCCTGAGACTCACCCAAAGATCTCCCTTCTTCAAATCGTCGATAAAGTTGCCTCCTTCATAGTCAAGTGCCGTGACGCGAACCTCGCCGTCGAGAACGTACGCCCACTCGGCCTCCTTGTGCCAATGAAGCTCGCGGATGACGCCTTCTCCGAGACGCATGTTGACAGCTGCCAGCTCCACACTGGTAGGCAGTTCTGTGACGGTGGTTTGGCGAGTCCACCCTCCTTCCTGATTTTGTCAGTCAAATGTAGTCGCGCGATAAGGGCAAACTCACCTCAATCCGGATGTGGGAATCGGCAAAGCTCCAGCGCATGTTGGCCATGTTTCCATGGTCAGTGCTGGGTGGCCGCACAAGATCGGGGCTCTGTCGAGAGCGTTCCTTGTTCCAAGGGCCCAGGACAGAGGCACCCAGTCCATTTCGCCATGGCAGCGGGTCAAGGTCATCGCCCACAGAGTCAACGGCGTTGTCGTATGGGTCCTTGTAGCCAGGCGTGAAGGGGAGCCGCCCGCCTCCAGATACGCTGCGATAGCTCGAAGGCAGTCCAAGTCCGTCTAGAAGACGCTGACGAGGACTGTCCTGGATGGGGATTGCATTGCAGAGGTGTGAGACAAGAGCCACACCAAGCACGAGTCGGCTGTACATCTTGATTGGATGCTGAGGAAAGTGATTTGTGAGTGTCTGATTGCCAGCTTGATGATGGGGGGAGACTGCTGGAGCCACAGATCACAAGATATAGAGCTCAAGGAATCGACTTCCCAAAGCGTCATGGACCTGACCGGAAATCCGACACCGAACCATGACCGAGCGTTCTCCTTTGAGCAACTTCGCCGTCGAGGGTTGCAGGGCATCACAAATGCCGTCCGTAGCGTGCGGGGTGTTCAATAGCGCCGGCCGGTTGTCTCGGTACGGCGATCCGGTAGGCTTCGTGTCGCCTGCAAACGAATCCTGCGGGCGAATCCTACGTCACTAGCCAGGACTGGTATGTGGCGAAGCGAGGGGTGATGCAACCATGGAGCTTGTCCACGGTACTTGGGCAACGCGCCCCCGCGGGGGATGAAACCAGAGCACAATGTATAAGGGCAGCAGTGAGAAGATTCCTCGAGGAAAGAGTTCCATACTAGAAACGTACGACTTTCATTGCACTCAATCAAACCTGTCACATCTTCACAATGGCCACCCTGCCCACGTCCAACTCCTACGGGACAGTCTCCAACTCGGTTCCTGGAGACGATGACGCAATCACGGATGACCAGCAAGCACCGCTGCTCGGTCGGAAGCCGGCAAGATCCTGGTGGCGCAGGAAGATGGCAGTTGATGTCCGCCGCGACTGGGCAGATGTCGTCCTGTTGGCCTGCTATGTCATCACAGGAATACTCGACAGTGCCTCTATTTCCACCTGGGGAGCCTTCGTGTCCATGCAAACAGGTGCGTACCATGTTGAGCCATTTGACTATAGCTCACACGTACAGGCAATACCGTCTATCTCGGTCTGGGTCTTAGTGCCGGCACCAATCGTTGGAAAAAGTCTGGCATCTCGATTCTGGCTTTCTGCATCGGGTCATTCTTCTTCAGTCGCCTTCACCGAGCCTTCTCGCCGTCCCCAAAGCGCAAATGGGTCCTCTGCCTCTCTTTTGTGATTCAGATGATCCTCATTGTGGTGGCAGCATCTATCTTGACATGGGGACCTAAAGGAGCGGGACCGGATGACGTCCCGTGGTATGTTATCGTACCGATTGGTCTTGTGGCCCTCCAGAGTTGCGGCCAAGCTGTGGCGAGTCGAGCGCTGAAGTACAATGCTCTCACAAGTGTTGTCTTGACCAGTATCTACTGCGACTTGTTTTCAGATGCTGAGCTGTTTGAGAGTATTCTTATCAATGTGGAGAGGAACCAAAGAATGGCAGCACCGGTCTTGCTGCTCATTGGTGCTCTTATCGGCGGGTTCATTGCGAAGAGTGCTCTGGGAGCAGCTGGAGCGCTGTGGGTGGCTGCCGGCTTGAAGCTTCTGATTGTCATTTCTTGGGCTCTTTGGCCCATTGAGGAGGCGTCCTAGGTCAACCGTGTGAGGAAATAGATGAAGGCGTCGAGGGAAAATTCCAGTGGCTGACGTGTCAACCCAACATGTCTCGGCACTCCGTACCCTAGACAAATCACGAACACAGTTGAAATGTCAATCATGTATTGATGCCTAGACTATCTGGCATCTAAGATTAGGAGTTTCCTGCGAGCGAAAGTACTATGCATCCTGTCGGCTCCTTATCCGGCAAGCCGAGCACGCCCCTACACTCTCACCACAGAGCCCCAATACCAAATCTCACTTACCTTCCTAATCCAAACTCGTCTAGACTTGTACCCGTGACATCCGTACACCGTGACATTCGTAAATGGTTAACGACATGTTGCTAAATCCGTCCATGACCATTCAGAGCTGGCTTGGACCTCAAGCGTCCCTTCGCCATCCGCGTCGAGCCCCGCATCCAAGGTGCGTGTGATCACAGTGCATACGCTGACGCCAATGCAACCACTCCTGAAGATCACTGGTGTTGAGGCTGTTGATAGCTACTCTACTCTCCACCAAAGAGAGAACGGTATTGTTCGAGGGCCGTGCGACGACACCCTCGTACCGCTGATCTATCGAACTTATGCTTCGAACTCCTCACGGCTACCACTGACGGTACACCACCGGAGCTACCCCCGCCATAATTGGGTATGACTTCGGGGTTTCACACACCCTCGATTAAGTTGAGACTCTGTTCGAGGCCTCTGCCTCCTCCTCGTTGAGAGGAGCTTGGATCCCGAAGTCCGAGTTTCAATCGATTGGAGTACGATGACGACGCCATGTGCAGGAGGCCAGGTTTGGACAAGCTTGAACACGGCGTGGTCATGCTCCTTGCTGTGCCAATCGCCTGCATACTTGCTATCTTTCAGTGTACCCAAGGCAGTTCCCATATAAAGCCTGCTTGGCGTAGCTCCCCAGCCTTCACCACTCATCTTCACAACTTTACTCTACACCATCTTCACCACTAGCAACAATCATCATGAAGGTTGTCGAAAAGATCAAGTCAGACTTCCAAAGCGACGTGACCTGGAACAAGGTCGCGCGGCTGGGAGCATCCGGCGCTCGTTCGCTCCCGTCTGCCTCGGTTCAATACGTCACCGACAAGTTTCCCATTATCGGGTGGCTGCCGAAGTACAACCCACGATGGATCATCAACGATGTCATTGCCGGTTTGACGATAGGTCTGATGCTCATTCCTCAGGGTCTTTCCTATGCGAAGATTGCAGAGATTCCTGTCGAGTATGGACTCATGTCTAGTTGGCTACCTGCTGCCATCTATGCCTTTATGGGAACAACAAAAGGTATGTTTCTTGGACCCAACTATCTACCCTGAATACCTCTCTAACTAATTCTCTACAACAGACGTATCTACCGGACCGACGTCGCTCATTGGACTCCTTACATCTGAAAACGTACACGCGCTCCAGGATCGATGGACCCCATCGGAAATTGCCTCAGCGACAGCCTTCATGATGGGAGTATACGGCATGGCTCTGGGATTTCTCAATCTCGGCTTCTTGCTTGAGTTCATCTCTCTTCCCGTGCTGAGCGGCTTCATCACAGCCATTGCCATCACCATCATCCTGAACCAGATGGACAGTCTCCTGGGAGAAAGCAACGTTGGCGACGGAGCGGCTACGCAAATCCACGACATTTTCAACCAACTTCCCAACGCCAACGGCTGGGCATGTCTCATCGGGTTCACCGGCATTCTCCTCTTGACCATACTGGACAAGTCGGGAAAGAGATGGGGTAAGGACAACAAAGTCATCTGGCTCTTGTCAATCACTCGCGCCTTCTTGACTCTCGTCCTCTTCACTGGAGTCAGTTACGCAGTCAACAAGAACAGAGACGAATATCTTTTCGAGGTCGTCGAAGTCAAGGCCGACGGTCAAGAGGCCCCAAGTATGCCCAAGACCGATCTCATCCCCGAAGTCGCAGGTCGCAGTATTGCAGTCTTCATCGGTGCGGCCGTTGAGCACACTGCCATTTGTCGCGCCTTTGCTGTCAAAAACGACTACACCACGGACCAGAGCCAAGAGCTTTGCTACTTTGGCGTCACCAACTTCTTCAACAGTTTCTTCCACTCCATGGGCGTTGGTGGCGCCATGTCGCGGACTGCTGTCAACTCCGCTTGCAATGTCAAGTCCCCAATATCCGGTGTCGTCACCATGGCCGTTGTCCTCATCTGCGTCTACGAACTAGTAGGCACACTGTACTGGATTCCCAAGGCCACACTTGCTGCCATCATCATCACAGCCGTTTGGGGCTTGATATCTCCACCTTCGACCTTTTACCGGTACTGGAAGACATCGCTGGCTGACTTCATTTCATCCATGCTTGCATTCTGGATCACCCTGTTTGTCTCCAGCGAGGTCGGTATTGGCTGCGCTGTTGGTTTCAATATCGTCTATGTGCTTCTTCGTCAAGTCTTTACTCGCATGTCCTCCACTGGCGGCGGCGAATCTACATCTGAGCTTGCCATTGCTCTGAACGAGTCGCGTTTCATCCCGCAAAATATTCCCTCCGACACACGCATCTTCCGGTTTAACGAGTCACTCTTTTTCCCCAACGCCTTTGACAACACCTCCAAAGCCTTGCATGATATCCAGACCTTTCACTCGCCAGTCTACAACGGCAGCCACGGGCCCGAAACAGAACGAAACTGGTCTGTCGTTGGCGAGAAGCGAGTGGCTAGATTGCGCAAGAAGGCGGGCATCAACGATCCTTCAATACTACCAGCCATCGGCCTAGTTATTCTAGACTTTGGTAGGGTCAACCATATTGACAGCACCGCCGTGACTCACCTGAAGAGCCTTGTTGCCAGTATCAAGAGATATGGAGGGGCAGAAGTCCAAGTCCGATTCGTGGGATTGTCGCCGTATGTTCGCGAACGTTTTGAAAGGGCGCAGTGGCGCATCGTTGATTGTGGGGAGGAGTTTGATGATGACGATGACAAGACTACGATTCTATACCCGGACTTGGCAAGCGCTGTAAGAGCTCCAAGGCGGAGAGAATCCGTCGACGAAGAGACACTCAAGGTACACATGTCACACCTTGAGAAGGCGGAAGCTTGATATTTTTATGTAGCCAGGCAAAAGTCTACTCTCTTAGCTTCAACTTTGACGCCTAGGCAGTGGCGCGGGAGATGGAGTTATCAATAGGAACACAAGTCACGTCATATTGCACCAAGCCAGAAAATCATCCAGATGGTCTTCGTCTCAGAGATGGTGTACATAGCAGTTGCATTGCTAACAAGAGGAGTGGTCCGAATCTATTAACCCAGCTATCTGCTCCGTCAAGGCTATGTTGCTAGTTTAGCGCGATATTCAACATACTCAGTAAAGCTAGTTCCTGCGAATAGCTCAATGCCATAATCGTATAATTGAGTCCCAGAGATCTGATGAGAAAACCAGATCGGATCATCCACGTTTAAGCCATAGCCATAGTTTTTCCAAGTGGTAAGGACCACCATAGAGCTGTCATCAGGGAGATTGTTGGACGACACCATGATTGCAGTACAGCAGTGGAGACAAGTTGCGCGATAATTCTTAATTATATGTCGAGAATTTTGTCCCAGTAACCAAGCTTGGCATCGAATTCCGTGGTTCCAAAGGCAGATGTGTTGAAATAATTCTGCAAGGTCCGAGTCTGGTTCGAGTCCTCGTAAGATACAAGGTGTCCTATCCCATTGTCGATGCTGACAGATATTTAGTAGGCCGTTTTTCTTCAGAACATCCCATAGAACTGGCACCGTAGTACACGAGTCACCTCGCGGGACACGTGGCTGGACGAAGAGTTCTGATTTTATGAAGAGCTGGCTGGAAACGATACTGGCGCGCATTTGCCACGTTACCTTAGCACTTAACTCTGTAAGGTAGTCCTGGTCGTAGTCAATAAGCTCGGATGAGAGACGTGGTTGCTATAGCGGTGGCTCCTTAGAATAGCAGCAACTTTATCGAATCCGAATGGCTTCTTTCCATAGGCTTGCAATCCATTCAAGCAGACGCGTTGTTGTTCAAAGTGAAAAGGCCTTTCTTCTAGGAATAAACGGGGAAGATGAAAATAGCGACATATGGAGCACAATATTGTTTGTCCTATATATCCATCCCGCTCAAATCGTTGGAGAAGCCGGAATGTGTCTGGATCCTGGAGCTGCAGGACATCTCGACTAAGGGTGGACAGGGCGTACCGACATGTGAGGGATAGAGCGGCACGGTCAACGCTGCTGAGGTACTGATAGGTCTTCAAGACGAGTTGGTGTTGGCGTAGGAATTTGCCAAACCCGTCCATGTTAGTTGATCAACGTCGTCTTATTTCCGGAACAAACCTCTATTAGAGGCTTTTCACGTTGTCGATGAATGATGTGGCCCATGAAAGTGACATGATGAGACGGATAGAATGATGCGCTATAAATGAAACCTGTCTCAGTCTGGAATTCCAGCTGATGCTAGCTTCTATTCTATGGGAATTCCATCTCTTCTAATGTCTAGCATTCTATGATGTAGATTTTCTAGCAGCTTAAAGCATCCTAATAGGTAATAGTTGAGCCGGCAACTATTGAAGCCTGCTGCCTGAATCTTACTGTAGCTCAAACCTTGTCATTTGAGTTCTTTATACTGGAGTCCCCACTACCCTTATAATGCAGAATTTTCCAAACTAATTACCTTCACAAGGACAATCAATACATTAATTATGATATCTAAGTCTATTAAAACGAGCACTATGCACTATGGCGAGAACGGGCACAGCGTTGTCCTACAGCTAGGACCCTGGTATTTTGTACAGTGGCGGAGCCGTCATTCGTAGTGGGGGAACATGTAAAAATAATAATGGGCCAACGATTGCCGGTGCCGCGCGAGACCATGCCACCACATTTTGAAAGGGTCTCTGGATAATACAGAATATCTTCTAGCGTGACAAGCCAGGGTTTGTGAGGTCTGCCTGTTGTTTTCCGAGCAGTTGATCTGGCTTGCGGCAGAAGCCTTCGCTGTCGGCCTTGGCAAGTCTGACTTGATTTGCGCGACGCCAAATAACTTTGTCATGGCCATGTCATGCTCAACAACGGGACTGATTAGATCACCTCTAGCGACAGCGCGAGCGACGCACTGACGCCCACTGTCAGAATTCCTGACGGTAACTCGGTGTAAGTTTGAGGCTACCCCGCAGTACTCCGTACTGATACCTGAGACCCGGATCATGGCGGGCCCTCCGGATACTTGACGATCTTACACTGCCGAAACATCATGGGTCTTATGTTGCCTTAGCCACAGCCTCGAACCGCGATCTTAGTGATATTGCAACCTTGTTGTCTACCCAAAATCCTAGCATCGATCCATTCTCCAGGTCTCTGACGTAACCATCCGCTCTCATCCGAGCTCCCGAGTCCCGAGGATCATGGGGTTATGCTTAACACACAAGCTCACCGTCCCTATTGCCTCGATGGTCTCACTGCCGAGAATTGTGAAACGAGAAGACAGTGAATTACAGAACTCTGTAGTGCGGGATCAGTTTGAGTCATGAGACGGATGCCCGGCTGCCGAACCTATGTTGATGCCGCGCGACCAATTCTACCATGTTAGCGTCTGCCACTGCGTCTCGCGACGAGATCAGGCACGGCAGAGAGAGATTCCGTGGAGATTGACTCTTGGCATCAACACGAACCCTTGCGGTAGACGAAAGAAGAGGGAAACAGATGAAGAGCACGGATAACTCGAGCGAGTATAATATGCCCTCTCTCGCCTCAGTCATGTTTGTTCTTTCCATCATCCAAGCCATCTTCTCACCCTTCTTCCTTCCTTCTCACAATCTTTCAAAGAGCTGGTCTCTACTACTGTTCATTTTCACTTCATTCGCTCACTTTTCACTTGACTTCAACCTCTACCAAGTGCTCATTCTTTTTACCACCAAATCGCCACTTTCTTTCTTGCCAAGATGAAGTCTTTCTCTATCCTCCTCCTCGCCGCCGGCCTGGTGTCTGCTGCCGCCGTTCCCCTCCAATCCACCGAGCGCCGCTCGGAGCTTGCCCTTCGCCAGGTCCCAGCCGTTGCCGCTGAGGTGATCAAGATCGCTGCTCGCTCTGAAGCTGCAACGCCAGTCGCGACTGAGGAGCCGGCCAAAACCGAAGAACCGGTTGAGGGCGAAGAAGAAGCCGTTGACGAGGAGGGGGCTGTCGACGAGGAGAAAGCCAAGGAGCCGGTTGAGGGTGATGCAGATGGCAATGGCATTCCCGATGCTGAAGAGGAGGTCGCTAACGAAGACGCCAATGGGAACGGCATTCCTGATGCCGAGGAGAAGGCCGAAGAGGAGGCTGCTCAGGAGGATGCCAACGGCAACGGCGTTCCTGATGCTGAGGAAGAGGCTGCCCACGAAGACGCCAATGGAAATGGTGTCCCTGATGCTGAGGAGAGCGCCGAGGAGAACAAAGAGGAGTCCAAGGACGAAAGCAAAGACAAGGCTGAGCAGATCGATCTCAATGCAGTCCTCAGCCTGGCCCCCCAAATCGAAGGCCTCGTCGCTCAGATGGGCATGTCGGGCATTATCGACCTGGGAAACATCAACAGCCTTGGCTTTGTCAACCAGATTGTCGTGCTTTCACAGCTCCAGCAAGTGCGCACGCTCCAGGTATTCAACCTGATCGGCAGCAACGACGTGCTTGTGCTTCTCAGCAACGGCGTCCTGGCAAGCAGCGGAATCAATGGTAAAGTTCTTGCATACTCGTTGTGTGGTGCTTGCTAACACTTATACCTCTAGTCATCGTTGGCCGCAGTGATTCCGACAGCCAGGGTGGGCTCAAGAACGTGGTTCGTTCGTGATGGAGGTGAAACCCGGCTATGTTGGGGGCTCATGAGGTGATGGGGACAATAGTGTATATGCTCAGTTAAAGTTTGGAATCTTCATGGAACAAACACTACAGAGCTACTATGTTTAGGTTCCCCTATAGTATAGGTTACCAGGGATTCCAATAGGATTTCTTTTGGACTGAAGCCAGCTATAATGTTGTTGCCTGATTGAGAGCACTGTCAGCAGGCTAGCTCATACCTAAGTGCAGTAGGATAAGTATGCTAGTAAGCGGGTAAAACAAACCACTATATACTAAGGTAGCTGTATTCTCTTAATACCAATGTCTACTCCTACCAATCGCGATCACTCGGCACCGGCTAATGAGTCTCTTCCGTCCAGGCACAGGCTTGCTCGCGGCCCACCCAGGATACTCCGAAATCTAGTGGCATTTTTACCAGGAGCTTCTCATGGCCAGCACCATCCTCTCCTTCGTTGTGGCTCTTCGTCAAAGCTCCACCTAAGTGTACTAGCTGTATCGCGGTCGGCTCTGGGGCGCGGCTGCTACTATCACGACTTCAAAAAAACACTAAACTATCCAAGCTCTGTTCTCTCCAAGCCACCTTCTTCAACGTCTCTATTATAGCAGTATCAAACTCAGGATTCCGACGAACAGCTTCTCCACCGGAACATTGCCATCTCTCCAGTCATCAGCAGCGTCGGTAACAAGGGGAAGGTTACTGTGTCTTCGGGATATGAAATCTCCAACTCAGTGTCCGTCGGTTCCTCATTCGGCATCAGTGCTGCAGAGCAACTTCTTGGGCCCTCATTGTCGCTTGAAATCTCCGAGTCGTGGTCCACTTCTTAGGAACAGCCGTTCACCTTCGAAGTTCTTGATGGACACCACGGCGTCATTGTCATCCAATCCTACGTCTGCCGTGTACAGAGGAATGACTTCGACGGCTGCTCTGATAGTTGGGAGAAGAAAAGTCACACCTGCGATAGTTGGGAAAGCCAGGCATGTAGAAATATCAACTGGGTGAAGGGAATAAATCGCCTCTGCAGCAGCTAATCATACCCAATTCCGTACTGCATTGGAAGGGGGGGGGGGGGCACAAGGACTTTTAGGGGTGGCATTCTATAGGGCTTGCAGTATGCTAACAGGTTTGAGAGAACAGAGAGGGAAGGCAAAGTGATTCAATACTATTATCGGCCAGTGCTAATTTTTTGAAGCCATACTTCAATTCGACTAGGAGGATCTATCGGTGACTGAGCGTGTTTCAATCATGTTTCCCACTTTACGAGTTAATTTGAAGATGGCATTTATCTATTCATTGCAGGCCTGCGCAGCATACCACATATTCACAAACTTTCAATCTCTATAAATTCCACGCATGTCTTGGCTCTTGACCTAGTCTTTTCCAATCATTAATATTGAAAGGTACATCAAGTTCTTTCTCAAACACTACTGGTTACCAACTTTTCAGCATGCTACCCCCGAAGTGCCAATGTAACATGTGCGAAGGTGGCTGCAAGAACAAAGCGCAAGTCGATCACACCTGGTGCACCCTACGCCTCAGACGCTGCTTTATATACAGGTGAAAAATAGAATAAACAGCTACGCGACAGTTCAAGACTTTATCCGTAGTTTGGTCGAGATTATGTAGGGGAGGTTTGGGGTTAAATAAAAAGCAGACAGCTTCAGTAAGGCTTTCTTGAGCTTTCACTTTCACTTTCATTAGCAAATATTTTTAAACTGTGAATACATGCCAAGTATCGGGATAGGAGCTAAAATATCCGGCACCACTACGTCGCGGTACTTGGCAGCATAGGGGAGCTTACTGCAGGGTTAGTGTTTAAGGCAGATTGACTCCCAGCACACACTCATGTGGGAACAGAGCGGGAGGGTCCATGTACGTGAGTGGAGCACCAGAGCAGTCTTAATTATGGCATGGTGCAACGTATGAGCTAAGCCGTTGAGCTAACAGTCTTCAAGGTTAACAGTTTGCAAGGTTAACAGTCTGCAAGGTCGCCATACTTCCTGTGGCGGTGAGGTGAAACCTATCTGTGTGGCGTAAGGCAGAATTATTAGCAACAGAGCTGGGCAGCCTGGTTCAAGCACAACCTGAGTGACTGTGGAGAATGTCTCGCTCGATTGTTTGAGCATCTCCATGAAAACGTCAACGCCATAGCTTTGTTGTCACTGACTGCCGTCAGGGGAACGGTTCGCTGCGACGTTCTCGCTTTGGTAGCCACATATGGCTAAACGCCCGTTGCGTGGTCTTTCCCTATTTCGCATCAATAGCAGCCACGGACCAAGATAGTCTTCCTTAATGAGATGACGAGGCGCGGCATGCGACATACCGACGGTATAGGGTCCAACAAGAAGCATAGAAAACCGCCGCGGCGGGGTCCGCGGCGTTCTCCAAAACGGCCTAAACCTGACCGGGAAGGCCATGACTGGCCACGGACTGTCACCCGCATCAGCAGGGAGAATAATGGCACAGGCTGTCTCAGGGAAGAGGTCATTTTTGGGTGCGCCCTTGTAAGCACTAATCAATTAGTGTAGGCCTCGCTCAATCTCGAGCTGCTCTGCCTTGAGCGGCAGTGTCTATGGAGGTCGCCGATCTGACGCTCAATCTGCGCGCGAGTCTTGAGGACTGCAAGGCCGCCACCGACAATCTGGTCTTTCATCTCAGCTTGAGCCTTTCAAACTGCAGGGCCATCACTGAAGATCTGTCCTTCCATTCCCAGCTTAAACCTTTCGAACAGCAACGCGACCACAGGCGATCTGGCCTTCCAACTTGGCACGAACCTTTTGAACCGCAGGGTGATCGCCGCCGAACTGAACATGGTTCACTTGTGGCCAGCTTATTATTGCGGAAAAAGCGGTGTTAAGGCGCCTCTAAAGTGTCAGTGAAAAATTAAACTAGATATTTTGTTGAGGTGTTTCTCTTTTTGTTTTTACATCGGCTACCTAGACTCGCACCTTGACTTGCCATGATAGGCTTCGTCGCGTAATACTCACCCGCCGCATTTGACTAGGTCTACGAAGTAAACGCCGTTTGCTACCCGCTGTTTGACCCGCGGTTCTGAGTATGAGAAAACACAAGAAAAATCCCAAGAACGCCTACGATTTCACGCTTTCCCAGCCAGCTACACTAGGGTAGGTATGGAATTCTGCTAGCTCATGCAGAAATCGATAATCGCGATGGCGTTTTGGCGCCAACCCCTGCATTGCGCGCGCGAGAAATGAAAAGCCTTAGCTGAGACCAACTCAGCCCGACGACTCGGGTCGAAACGTTGAGGGCGAATGCGCGTGTCAGTTGGCCTCACCGCCCATCTGTTGGAGGAAAGCCAAACGTTTCCCCGCCGCTCCAGAAGCAGCCTGTGAGTGCAAAGTAAGAGAAACAAGCATGGCAGTGGCGAATCCCGGTGCTTTGGGAATGCAAATCTAGAGCGAAATAAGGCACATTGAGTGCCGGACATGGCGACGGCTCGACGGCTCCAGCGCAGTGGCGGCGTTTAGGCTTTCATGACGTGGCTGTCTTTTTAGATGATGTGGAGGCGGGACGAGCCAAGATCCTGGTCAAGGACGCGAGCTATGGGCAGTCGGGACGTGAGCTACAGACGTTCGAGACTCAAGCGGCTGAAGGAGGCGTTTGGCCGGTAAGGCTGATTACCGCCCGCATTGCTGGGTTCTGATCACGTTGCCCGCTGACTCGCTCTGTGGCGCCTGCCATAGTCGGCTTTACCTGATTTAGCCTTGGCCTGACATTCGTGGCTGCAAAGTGTAAATGGCAAACGCGTTTTTGGCAACCGGCTAGCGTGCTCAGCTGGATGGAGTAAGTTAGGTTGTACCGATAGATCTGTTTCTAGCCCACCGTGGCTTCAAACCATGCCCGTTCTGGGCCGCGAAATAGGGGTAGCTCCTCTTTTTGAGGACCCTGGGGCTCAAGGGCTGAGGCCTGGACCGTGACGCCCTCTCCCAATTCCGCCTGGCTCGAGTGGGATGAGTCGTCCGACTTGTCTTGTCGAGCGCGTGGCGAGGCAAATAGAGTCTGGGGAGGGACTAATTGTTGGGAATGGCAAAATAGGATATAAGTCGGCCACGTTCGGCCTCGTCCTGGCTTGAACTTTGTCCTCAGCAGCATCACACTCCCCCCACCAGCCCTCGACTCTTCTGGCTCAAGCACTCTTTCTCTTGCTCTCTTTTTCTGCACCGAGAACATGAAGTTCACCGCCACTCTTTACGGCCTCACCGGGCTTCTGGGTCTGGCCCTCGCCGCCGCGCCCATCAAGAACGCCAACCTCCCGACTGACCAGACCGTCCCTGACAAGTACATTGTCACGTACAAGGTCGGCACCAGCACCACCAGCCAGAAGAAGCACCAGGACGATGTCACCAAGCAGGCCAAGAAGAAGGACAAGGAGGGTGTCGTCGACGCCATCGCCATTGGCAGCTACAAGGGCTACGTCGCTGAGATTCCGTCCTCATCGCTCAAGGACATCCTGAACTCTGACCTGGTAAGTCTTTGTCCACACCTCGGTGTTCCTTGTTGAGAGATGGTTGCTAACGTCTTCCGAATAGGTCGCCTATGTCGAGAAGGACAGTGTCGTCAACGTCTCTGCCGTGGCCGCCAGCCCCGAGCAGTTCAGCAAGCGCGGTTCCACCACCCAGGTCAACGCCCCATGGGGTCTCGCCCGCATCTCGCACAAGGGCCCTGAGCTCGGCTCCTTCGGCACCGGGTACAACTACGACACCACGGCGGGCGGCGGCGTGCGCGTGTACGTCGTCGACACGGGCATCCGAACCACCCACTCCGAGTTCAGCGGCGGCCGCGCCGTGTGGGGCGCCAACTACATCTCCGGGTCGCCCAACACGGACGAGTTCGGCCACGGAACCCACGTGGCCGGCACCATTGCCGGCAAGACGTTTGGCGTGGCCAAGTCTGCCACCGTGGTCGCCGTCAAGGTGCTCGACAAGACCGGCTCCGGCACCATGTCCGGCATCATCCAGGGCCTGAACTGGGCCGTCGACAACGCCAAGTCGCGCGGCGCCGCTGGCAAGTCTGTCGTCAACATGTCCGTCGGCGGCGCCTAC
Source organism: Neonectria ditissima (assembly GCA_001305505.1). NCBI lineage: Eukaryota > Fungi > Ascomycota > Sordariomycetes > Hypocreales > Nectriaceae > Neonectria > Neonectria ditissima. The sequence continues at coordinate 52,368 of LDPL01000014.1, forward strand.
ACTGCCTCGGTCAACGCCGCCGTCAAGGCCGCCACCGACGCCGGCCTCACCGTGGTTGTCGCCGCCGGCAACAGCGCCGACGACGCCGGAAACTACTCGCCCAGCTCCGCCCCCTCCGCCATCACCGTCGGTGCCGTCGAGGGTACCAACACGCGCACCTGGTTCTCCAACTACGGCTCCCTGGTCGACATCTGGGCCTTTGGCGATGCCACCATCAGCGCCTACAACACCGGCGACTCTGCCACCCGCTACCTTGCCGGCACGAGCATGGCTTCTCCTCACGTGGCTGGCCTCGCCGCTTACTTCATTGCCAAGGAGGGTCTCTCTGGCGCCGCCGTGGCCAACCGCATCTTCAGCGCTGCCATCACTGGCGTTGTTAGCGATGCTGGTGGCGGTGCGGATCGTGTCGCCTACAACGCCTGTGGGAAATAGAGTGTCTGCCTGTAGCACAATCTTTCCAGGTCTTGTTTATTCCAATCATCATTCTTAGCCACCGTTAAAAGTTAAACATAATATGTTAATCATATGATTGTGCCTCGTGAACCCTCCTATGCTTGCCGAGAATGTGATAGTGACTGATAGCGTGCACCTGTAGCTCATACAGTAGCTTCATGCTCCCCAAGTTATTTTTGCGTCTCGTTTATGACTGAAATCTCATCACTGCATGCCACTCTTGACAATTGTGCCCCATATCCCCCACCACGTAACCCCCACATCCGCATCTATACTTCAGCAAGATCCTTGCACAGTAATGGGTGGCGGATTACTATACTCTATGCTCCCCAGCTTCTCATTAATAAAGTCTGTCCCCTTAGCTAGGCTTACATTAAATTTAGATCGCCTTTTTAGTGTTTGCGTGTCAATGACTGGGGTCCAAATTGGGTAATCCTCCCTCAGTTATGTGTAAACCACGGTCTCGATCCCAGCCTATTGAACAACGTAGCCCTGAGTGTTTAAATAGATGCTGAGCCTTTTCATCAAGCTACTAGGCTGGAAATTGCGGTATGGACTGTTACCCTTGTCAGTAACTCAAGAAGATTTCATTACGTGACTGTTAATAGTCAATGCCATGGCCAACTGATGGCAATGCCGACTGCTTGAACTTCGTCCCTAAATGCGTAGGAGAACCCATGTCAATGGCTTCGAGTCCGATGCTGCTGGACGCAGACGTCGCAGTTGCCACCTGAATTCAGCAGTCGAAGGAGGGATATGTCAAAATCGTTTAAGCGCTCTCGAAGAAGAGCCAACTTCGTGATCATAGATGTTGATAGAAACATGCTACTTTACTCGGTTTACCAAAAAGCGGGAGAGACGCATAGACGTTGGTGCACTTACAGGGTCTAACGTAGGATATCAATACTCGCCTTGACCATGTTCCATCTAGTTCCAAATCGCGGTTCCTCTTCGTCACTCAAAATGCTGCTTCAACACGCCGACTCGCTACATCAAGGGTACGTTACTACTACCACATGGATCATCCAACCTATAGTGTATTCCGAGGGTCTTATCAAGTTAGGCTATCCTAGGTCATTTTGGCAGAATGTCGTCTATAAGAGTCCCCGACCGTAACGGTGAATCACTTTTCTGACAGCGATCGGGCGAATCTGATGCTCGCACACGCGCAGGTAGGTCAAGTATTAACGATGAATCTTTCCGTCCTTCCTGTATCCAAAGAATCTGGAAAATTTGGAAGCAACAACGTTCATTTCCGTGTCCAAGATTTTTTTCTGACCGCCGAGTTTCCACAATGTTGTGAGATGCAGCAAGACTTCCTGTCCAACAAGGCCGCTCAAGAGGACAACCAGGTGCTGATTAGTCTACAATAAAACCTGACATTCGCGGATTTTCCACACGGCAGAGATGGTTGTCACTTAGCGGGCTTGAACCAACAACAGCCACGATTGCCCAGCATCATTAGCAGTTGCGTAATGTTCATGTGTCGTTGAATTATGTATCTATTCTAAGGTGTTTCATTATAACATTCTCTATTTACATTACCACAACTCCCCGATGCACGTAAGCCGTCTCGTTCACCAACGGCATAGTGTTGAAAATACCCACAAAGTCATTCAAGCACTTGCTTCGGGCTTGCAAATGACCCTTCTTCATACTGATGCCTTTTGAGGGCAAATAGTTGACGTATCTCTCGCGTCCCTGGATTAATAGAGGCCCTTCTCCGGTGAGATATGAGTGCATGTAGTTCATGGCAATGTCCTCGCAGTTGAACCCATGATCAACGTATGCTCGAATTTCCTTCATAATCTCATCCTCTGAAGAGTAGTAGTCGAGAAACGAAATGTGCGAGAAGGCGAGGTTGGTGATGATCATCGAATAGGAGCTGTCCTCGTCCTTGTTCGAACAGAACGTGTATTTCCAGTGGCCATTGTTATCCATGCGTGAGCAACGGGCGAGTGCGCCAGTCAACCTGTTTCGGCCGAATTTACGCCACGATTGAAACGCAAATTCTAGATCTTGTGGGTGGTAGTAGACATCGTCGTCGGAGAGTAAAATGGCCTGGGTACGGTAGGACGGATCGGGCAAGAGCTTCTCGTTTAAGCTGTTCCGAGTGGAGGCCCTGAATCGTACTGGAACTCCGAGAGGAGATGTGTAGTTGGTGGGTGGCTTCGCCTTGAGATCATTCCAGACAACGACGATTTCGAGCAGAGAGGGTATTTTTTCGGCTAATAGTGCTTCAAGGGTATCGTGGAGTTCTTTTGGACGTTGATATGTTTGCAACGCGATACTGATAAGAATGACGGATTAGCTTTGATTCCAAACTTTGCTGTGTTCACCCGGGTAGCTGGTGGCCATCAACATACGTGAACTTGGTGTCATCGAGATGATCGTATTTGGTGCGTAGGTCGTTCCAAGCTTTCTGGGCCTTTATCTGGCGATCATCTGGAACCTCGGGTCGTGACTCAGGCTCAGCATGTGGGGTGGGTTTGGCCTGGGAGATGAGAGAGTCGGAAATGGCAAAGTTTCCGAAAAAGACGAAAGAGGTTGAAATGCAGGCGAATACGACGATAACTACGGCGAGTCTTCGGAAGACAGGAGACCGCCAGATGGGAGTCCGATCCATGCTGCGAGGTGAGGGTTTAAATCGCAGGCTCGGATTGGTTGGTGATGAGGCACTGGGCGGGGCGGGGTGTGCTTGTTGAGTAGCCAAGGGACGTCAGACCTAAGCAAAGCGCAAAACCAAGAGGAAAGGAAAAGCCGGGGAAACGGTGTGTGCGACAGTGCGGTATACTTATACGTCAGCCTGCGTTTGGGTGTCGAGTATGACAAATGAGATCAATGATGACATCCATCCTTCTTGTCCCGGCGTCCCGGCTGTGCAGACAGCAGAAGGCAACCTTAATGCTCGGGAACGGGCGCACAGATAACGAATGGGCTGCAAAGGGCTGCAAAGGGCTGCAAAGGGCAGATCTCACGGCCTAGGCTGCTTGGCTCTGGCTATAGCACGGACGCGAGATAGGAAGCAGCCAACAAATACGAGCCGTTCACTCCACTCTATACGGGCACTCATCAGTCAACCGTTATCTAGCCTGGAGGAAGGCCCGAGGACGTGTGGTTTGCGGTTTGCGTGCCCGCCAGGCCTGAACCGGCAAAGCACCGAATGCGCATCACTCCACCAGACCAGTGTGTTATCCGTCGGTCAAGGTGAGCAGAAAGAAAAAAAAGGCTGGCGAGGTGCAAATGCAAAAGGCGGGAAAGACGGCGGCCATGTGGCTGGCAAAAGCGTGCATCGCGGCTACGTCTGCCGTGGCCCACCGACTAAGAAAGCGTCCGTCCCGCCGCCATGAGATCATAGGCCACAGTCGTATCGTCAACGAGGCCCATCGAGGCTTTAAGCGCGGACAAAGAAGTTTCAGTTCCCTGGTCCTTGGGAATTTGTCGGCAAACCGGCAACAACCGAGTCCGCGTCGGCAACGGTGGGCCGGAAGAGTCCAGACGCCGCAGATCTTCTCCAGTTGTCGCATCAGTCAGCACGTCGCGGCCAATGAGCATCGCGCAGAATGAGGAGCCTGGTCGGATTGCCTGATTGTCGCGTGCGATGCGGTCATTGTCTTATCGTGGTTGGTAGTAAGATGCGTTGGCTTGTTGCTACCCTACAGTTGTGCGCGGGTCGTCACCTCCGACACAGATGACTATTATCTATGAACCATGTGATTTCCAGTGTTGCGATACAATAAGCCTTGACTCGAATCCTCTCAAGCGAAACAATTCGCTGTTTTAGAGCTGGGTTTGCAACGGCAGGCGTTTTGTCATTTATTGACATGGTTTCAATCGAAATACCACAATTTCACACCGACGGCAGTTCGCCATGACGACCACGGAGATTTAATATTACCTACTACCATGTGGACACCAGGATTTGAGTTCAGACTAGGAGTAGCTTCCGTTGACCAGGCGCCGACGCGCGGCCGAAACACCGACTCGCATTCACGCCTGACATCTAAGGCAACAAGAATCTCGGTTGCCCCGGAACGGACACGCACTGTGCCTTTCTCTAGCTAGCTAGGTGGACGCGAACATTGCGATGCAGCCTAACAGAAACAAGACACCCAACTTGAATATGCAGGCGACTCTACAAGCAGAGAGGACAAGTCTTGGCATTACGTGTACCGCGATTCTCGTCCCCTGCATCGTACCTGTTGATCACCTCTCGCTACCAATGCACCCGACTGCATTGTGAGACATGTCTTGGAACTCAGCCTTGCAGGCGAGCCATGCAGGCCATCTAAGCAAAAGGCGGGTCAGTCTGCGGCTTATAGTGGACACTGTCGTAGATGGCCCCGTTCCTACTTCACTCAGGCAACTTCAACCTTGTATCTCGGAAGCCAGCTTATTCGTTGACCCAAATACAGACCGGAGACTGCATCCACGCCGAAAGCAGACTGAGGAAGTAAACTACTAGACTGCCGTTTGCCACAACGATACGGAGCTCAGAGCGAGTCGTAATATTCAAGCGTCTTGTACAGGAATCAAGTGCAAACCCTTCGGCATGAAAATTCGCGCTGCAAGAGGGAAAAGTCTGGTACCCACTGATGTCGCATACAGCAGCTCTAAAGTGTCTTCAAAAGTCTATCAAGCCGCTCTTTCAACGGCCACAATTCATCTGACTAGTAGCTTTCTTGTCTTGGCTTAAATATGTGTCAGGGTTCATCCGAGCTCAATGTACATATCATCGGTTGTAGCCACCTCAAAATAGTTACGTCAATTAATGCTCTTCGTACAGTGATTTAAATTACATCTTTGAACCAATCGTTCCCGTGACTCGATAACTTTGAGGCCAACCTTGCCTAAATCCCACACTGCCTAGCATCTAAGCGTAGTCAGGATAGACCAAAGACGCCTTTGCACCTCTCGAGATCAGAGGTCTTCAAGGTCAAAGACTACACTTCGTGTACGAAGTATTGAAAAGTACCCACTCCCACCGCCAGACTTCTCCATCCTTATCCTTAGCCGCCTGGGTTCGTCTGCAAGCTGCCACTGGGGTTCCAGGGGAACTTGGCGATCTCAATCTCGCCCACGAAGCTGTTCAAGTCAGGTGCGGCCTTCTTCATATCGTACGCGCAGGTTGGCTGCTTCGTGCCGAATGTCTTCTTATCGGTGATGGCAGAAGTCTCGTTGTACGAAAGCCGAACTCCGTGGATGGTGCGTCGAGACACGTCACCGGCGAAGTAGTTTTGGGGCGAAATGGCGATGGATGACATGGCTGTCGTGGTGACAGTGTTTGGCAGGTCGGCTGTATTGGGAATATGGTGCATGCCTAGGTTGAAGTATCTTCAAAGTATTGTTAGCTAATGGTTGCTTTACGGTGGCGGCAACATTGGTGAGACGTACAAGACAATATCTTCTTGGTCAAGACTCTCCCCGTTGAAAAAATCGTCAAAGTTCACCGCTGGGTGATGCGGGTCGTGACTGTTGAAGGCGTATGCGCTCTTTGGCTCGGTGTCGTGATGCTGGAGGGCGTAGAGGTTGTGGTTGGCCCAGTTGGCGGACTGACCGAGGGATGAAGACGACTGAACCGTCAGGTAGGCGGTACTGCCACTGTCTGTAGATGCTGTTAGCAAGGTTGCGTTGTTTCTGGAGAGGATGGCGCACTTGGGGAGATCCGATAGCCGGGTGCCTCGCCAAACTTGTTCAGCTGATCCTTGTTTACAACGGCGTATGCGGCAGCTCCGTTCTTGGACCAAGTGATCTTGCTGTCATCTTCGTTGGTGATGTATGAACGGTTGACTTTCATGGTGTTGATGGATTGACCGTCAGACCACGGGTAGCTGATGCTCGTCAGTACAACGACGGGACAGGGAACAGAACAAATCTTACACTTCAGTAGCCGGCACAAACTCGGTTTTCAGCAGACTGTTTTTCCTGCCCTTGATATCCAGATCCAGCTTGAAGTTCAGGACATGGTCATGCATGGAACCTGACAAGTTGTCGTGAATGTGGAAGCCGTAATCGCCGTCTCCTGACCAAAAGGCGCCCTGGATATAGCCCGAGGCCCGAACAGTGACGGCGATGGAGCCGTCGTAGTGGAACGAATACTCAAAGAGATAGTCGTAGTTGCCTACCGTTGAAACAGCACGTACGGTGAAGATGATGTTCTTGGTGGCAGATACATGGGTTCCTGTCAAGTGGCGCTGGATGGGGAAGCCGGCGTCGTACTCGAAGAGACACAAACTGTTGGGGTGCACATGAGTAGTTTCACTGATGTAGAAGGTTGTGTTGAGATAGGTGGCGTGGGATGGGCAGTCGAAGCCGTCGACGAGGTTCCACTGGCTGGTACCCATGCCATACGAAGTGTCGAGATACGCCGACGAGGCATGCAGCGGGTCTTGCGAGGCGTAGTGCGCAAGTGCCTCCTGGAGACCGAACTCGTAGATCAGACGCTCGCCCTTGTACCTGATGTCGTGAAGCTGCATGCCAACCTCCCGGTGGTTGGAGATGTAGAAGCTAAAGTCCACTTTGCAGCCTCGTTAGCCATGTGCTATGCTGTGAAATGATGTGCCGGTACTTACTCCACTCGACGTAGTTTTCCTTCTTGTCCACACCGAACCTTGGTCCATCTGGCTGTATAGAAATAGGAGGATACAGGTGGTCACGGGGAAGTTTCTCGCCCAGCTGATCGGTAGCGGTCCAAGATCCATCGACGTTTGGTCCCGGCTTCCGGGTCAGAGTCTTGCTAGCCTTGCGGAACGCGGCAGTGGTAGGCCAGTAGTCGCCGTCGTAGTACCAGCCGACCACTCGCCACTTGGAAGGGTCACGGCCGGTGATGTCGATTTTGAACTGCAGGCTGGTGGGCAGGATGGTCTCCGAGAAGAACTCGCCCGTGTGGGCAGAGTAAAACTCGTTCCACTGGTAGATCCTGTTTCCGCTGTGAATCAAGGGATCACTGCCTGCGATTAACAGGTTGTCATCATCCGCGCCCGTTGCCGTCTGTTTTGATATCAGCTGAGGTTCTTAAGTTGATGAAGTTGGTGGTGTACTGACGCCGTTGAGAAGTTTCTTAGTAATGTCCTTGATCTCTTTTCCCACCTCTAGGTTGAAGGCAGCGACGGCTTCACCGTCGGCATTGTACACGTTGGTGCGGCCGCGGCCAGACGTGAAGATGTAGTTGAGCTCCTCGTACCGGGCAGATCCTTTCTTGATGGGAAGTGGGCCGACCATGTACTCCTGGAGGTAAGGCTGCACCTTTGAGTTGAACTGCAGCGTTGCTCTAGCGTAGCGAGTAGGAGCCTTGGCATCTTCATCGAGATATGCCAATGCCCCTGTCTTGTTCGGCTGCAGCAGGTCCATGGTGACAATGACATTGTCCCAACTACTTATGGTTAGCCTGTAAATATCGCAGGAATGATGTCCCAGCAGTCGGGAAAATCCATTCGGAAGTGTTGCAAAGAGAGCCTTACGAGGTTGAGTTGACTACTGCAGTCAAGTTCAGTTCTTTCTGTTCATGAAGAAAGGCAGTGACATCAGCATATTCGGTATCTGTAAGACTCTGGAAGATGTTCTTCTTCGGCGCAGTGATGAGAACATCTTTGCCGGCGCTGCACCCAGATGCCGCAGCTTCACTGTTCCGGGTTGAAAGGCGGTTCAGAGAATGCGGCCGCGCAGCTGGACCAGAGATGCCTGGACGAGCCGAGGCCTGCCCCAGAAGAGGCAGGAGACAAAGCTCCAAGCAGACAATGAGACGCATGGTCGCTCGTGTGCAGAGACGTGTATGAGTGGACCTGGCCTTGGGAATTATTGGACGGTACGACCTGCCTTTAATAGACGGGCATCGGCAGACAGCAGTTCTCGTGCTCGGGCGACCCCTGGTGTATTTTCAAATGTTTTCTCCCTCATGCACGCTACGGCACGGAACGGCACTGCAGGGCGTCGAGGAAATACGGGCTCCAGTGCAACCGATACATCACATTAGCCACATACATCATCGACCACGGCAGCAAGGTTCCTGCACTCGAATTAGACAGCGGGACGAGCGGCTAAAATATGGCCCCCGGCATGTGAAACAAGGAAAAACCTGGTGGGATCGGCTGGGAAGTGTCTGTATCGAACTAAGCAGCTGCAGGCAGTCAGGGGGACCCACGACCGGCAGACCGATGCCGGCCGTGCGGTTGACAACGCACAACGCCACATAGGTTGCAAGGGTCGTAGGGGCTCTGGAGAACTATTGGAAAAGTACATTGTATCCTCTGCAGCCCTGAGAAACTAGTTTGCCGGGCCTCGGCTGGCCTCTTTAAGCAACCAAGGCCTCGACGACATCATCGACTTTGAGGCAACGTACGACGTGGTACGAGCCTGGACTACTCTTGTGAAACATATGACGCCGTGAGTACCTTCTACATGAAGCTAGAATGAAGCAGCAAAATCTTACAGCCCAGACCTAATTTACTACATGGGCCAGATTGTGCAGTGCCACTACCCTGCCCCTTTCTAGTTTAAACCCTCTCTATGGAAACGCAGCTCGAGAACCCGTGTTTTAAGGATTTCACGCCGCAGAGGCTATGAAATTGGGGGCTCGAAACAAGGACTGGAAAGCTCAAAGGGCAATTTAATAAACCCCGAGAGCTTCACTGTCAAGACACATTACGAGTTATATAGAATCATCCCTCTACTGGGACCCAAATCAGTGTTCCTCTTAATGACCGCCCTTAAAACCGTTCCAATCACGTTTCCTTTTTCTCTGTCGCCAGGCTCTGATACAGGGCAGCAAAAGGCGAGACCTCGGGCCCCTTTTCGAGAAGCTCGCGCGGAGGTCCAAACTCTTGCAGTTCGCCAGCGTCAAGCAGAGCCACCATGTCAAAGTCATCCAGAGCCGACTCCAGTTTGTGGACAATGGCAATTACTGTACGGTTGGCGAATCGCTCACGCACGACACGCTGGACAAGCTCGTCGGTGTGAGAGTCCACGCTGGCGTCGATATTAGTGTCCGCCAGGTAAACAGGGGGAGCGCAACGTACCTGCTTGTAGCTTCATCCAGAACGACGATGGGCGAGGGCCGTAACATGGCACGCGCAATGCAAAAGAGTTGCCTCTGGCCGTGCGACAAGTGTAGCTCCTCAATAGGCGCGTCAAGCCCGCCTTTTTCTTCTACTATGTCCCACAGCTCAACAACCTTCAGTGCATCTACAATGGCCGCGTCTGCGAGACCCTCGGCAGGGTCGGCGTTCAACCGTACGCTGCTTCCGTCGATGAGGAAGGCATCTTGCGGCACGCCGACTATGCGGGTGCGTACTTGCTCGCGGGGTAGCGTTGCAATGTCAAGTCCATCTACGGTTATCTGTCCGCCATGGAGATCTACCATGCGGAAAAGACACGAGACCATGGAACTCTTTCCACTTTGTGTAGAGGTTAGTCGGAGAAGTACAACAATGCGTAGTGGAATGATTTACCTTCCAGTTCGTCCGCAGATGCCAATCTTCTGCCCTGCCTCGATTGACAGAGATATGTTTTTGAGGACATGTTCAGACTCCCTGGAAAAGATGCGTTAAAATTTGCAAGACAAGGGAAAAGGATAAGGAAGTTGACGCACCTATAACCAGCCGAAACGTTGTCGAACACAATGGCTCCCTTGGACGGCCACAGGGATGGTGGCTGCTCCTTTTCCTGCGGCTCATGCTCCGACGCCGTGTGAGCTGTAAAGGACTTGATCCTGGCGATTGCACCGATGTGAGTCTCCAAGTTGGTCCAGAACGTCATGAGTAGCTTGAGGTTCTGGCTGAATTGGATGACACTGACGAGGGCCACGCCAATCAACCCGGCGGGCAGTATGCCTCTTAGCTGGGTGACGAGGACGATGAGAAGCACGGCGATGCCCGCGACAAACATGTCGAGGACAAACGTCAGCCATCGCTGGACCGCATAGAGGAGATAGAAGGGCCTCTGCGACCGGTCCAGCAGCTCGTGATGTCTTTTCTCCAGAGCATCGCGCCAGCCAAAGGCGCGCAGCGTCGCCAAGCCAGTGACGGACTCGGTGAACAGCGCGTACAGCGGACTCTTTGCCTCCAGATCCATGAATCGGAGCTGCCGAGAGGTGCGCAAGTACGTGTGCTGGACCACCCACAGCGCGGCGAACAGAAAGGGAAAGGCGACGGCGGTGTAGTAGGAACCCACGGCAATCAGAGCCATCTGGGCGATGCACAGCACAAACGTGGCAAAGGTATTGAGGGCCGAGATGGGCAGGTCCATGTCAATGAGCTGCAGATCCTGGCTGAAGCGGTTGATGGTGATACCGGCGTCGGTGGTGGCAAAGAAGGACATGGGCGCGTCGAGCACCGTCTTGAGCAGGCTGCGGTGGAAGTTGTTGCCCGACAGCGGCACCATGGTGACAATCATCTGCCAGGTGCTCAAGATCAGGAAGATGATGGCCAGGCCGCCCAACATGGCATAGATGCCCAGGTAGTAGCCGAGGCGCTGGAAGGGCTCCTTGGTGTTGGCGGCGGCCCACCAGTTCAGCCAGATGGTGGGGAAGGACTGGCAGAAGATGAAGGCGCAGATGGCAAAGATGAAGATGAAGGTCGGGATCCAGCCGATGGCGCGGATGTAGTACGTGTAGATTGCGACATCGCCGGTGCGACGGCCGGCTGCGTCTCCGGCGTCCTCGAGGACGGCGAGTTCCGGGTTGACCAAGGCTTCAGCGGGTGATTCCGCGGGGGCAACGGCGGGTTGTGCGTATGTCCAATCTGCAGAGGAGACGAGGCAGCGAGACACGTAGCCGCCGGAGGTGCTTAGTTTCTCAAAGTCTCCCTCTTCGCAGCCGTTGCCGGTTCCGTCCAGGCTGATGATGTGGTCTGCGTACGGGAGTCGTTTGGCTGGGTGAGTGTTAGTGTGGTTCAGCTGAAGGATTGAGGATTATGCTTACCGCGGGAAGAGGCGATGATAACGGTGGCCTTGAACTGTCGCAGGAGCCCATGAGTGCCGAGGAGGTTGTGGAAGACGGCGTTGTCAGTGTGTGCATCCAATCCGCTGAAGACGTCGTCCAGGATGATGGTGTCTTTCTGCGCGTAGACGGCTCTTGCCAGACTCTGGAGTCTTCGTGTTAGCACGTTCATCGTAAAAGGGTTCAAATCACTTACAACTCGTTGACTCTGGCCTCCGCTGAGCACGATGCCCTTGCTCCCTATCGTGGTGAGGTCTCCCCGGGGCAGCTGAGTGAGATCCTGCTTCAAAGCACAAGCCTCAAGGACCTGCTGATACCAGCGCTCGTCTACGGGCGAAAACGCAATAATGCTGTCTCTCACGGTGCCGTTCATGTGCCACGGGGTCTGGTCGCAGTAGGCAATCTCGGAGCCTGATATCTGGATAGACCCGGCCATGATGCCCACTTCTCCGAGAAACGCCTTGAGCAGCGTCGACTTGCCACTGCCGACGGGCCCTACGAGCATGGTGAACTTGCCCATGGGGACCTCGGCGTTGATGTCGCTCAGGTTCGGCGTCTTGGTGGTGTCGTATCCAAACGACCCGCCCTTGACGACGACAGCGTTGCCGTGCAGAGACTTCTTGTGCACTCCGTCTGTCAGCAGCTTGGGCTCTTCCTCGGGCGAGGTCTCCTTGTCCGGGGCGCTGTGCGAAGACCTGGAGGTCCACGAGCTGTCACACTTGCTGCCGTCTTGGATGACTCTGTCGTCGACGCGGACGTCCGAGTTGAGGAAGGACTGGATGCGCACGAAGCACCCGACTGACCCCATCAACGAGGACAGAGACGTGACAAACGACGTCAGCGGCTCCGTCAGCAGCGCAAACAGCGACAGCGACGTAAACATGCGGTTCGTGTCCAGGTTGCTGCCGCTTCCCTCCTGCGCCTGGGCGAGCAGGCTGTACGTGGTAAAGGTCAGGATAGGGGCGAAGATGGGGGCGAGGTACGCTGCAGGGACAGGGTCAGCGGGATTACTCTGAAGTGTGCACTGCGAAGAAAGCACTCACCAAGGCCCATGTTCCAGATCAACAGACGGCGGAATTTGCCTGAAATGTGCAGCTCCTCGGTGCGCATGGCTTGGATGCGAGTGCCGAGCACGTCAGTCAGGCCGCACATTTTGACGCCCTTCATGGCCCCGAGCATCTGCGATGTGACTGCGATTCTCTTTTCGATGGCTTCAAGCCACATGGCTTGGCGCACCATGACGAAGCTGACGGCAATGACAGAGCCGACGATGGAGCCTGGTTGATGAGTTAGTAACCATCCTCCGTCGTCAATCAAAGTATGCACTCACCAATGGCTGCTCCGACCGGGATGAGGCAGGCAACGCCGAGCTGGCGTTCTAGTAGGAAGACCGCGACGCCAATCTCGATCAAGTTGGCCCAGATGTCGTGGGCGGTGCGCCATCCCATGTCGATGCGCTCAATGTCGGCGCTCATCAAGGTCAGGGCTGCGGTCGGGTCGGCAGCCGTGATGTTGATATCCGTGGCCTTGTCGTACAGCATGGAGACGAGCTGGCCGCGGACCATGGTGATGGCGCGGAACGTCAGGTGTTGGTACTGACCCGAGGTTATCTGCGACGTGTTAGTAATTGCTGGTACGCGAGGCTGTAGTGGACGTACCGCTATGCCGACGTAGACGATGAACCACGCGCCGATGATGCCGTATCCTTGGTCCTTGTCGTCGGAGTCTTTGTCTCGCTCGGACCACTCTAGCGTAGCTGAGATGAGGAACGGTTGGCAAAAGGTGAAGCCGATGAAGCACAAGCGCGGAAGAACAATGGCGAGAATGGGCATCTTGAGCGTCCTGAGGACGGTGAACATTAACGCATGGCCCTCCTTTTTAGATGCTGTACAGTTGTTAGTAACTTGTAAGTCGTGTAAACTACCATGGACGAGACGACGAACCTTTACTCCATCCCGTCTGCAGCAGCTTCTGCAGGTACCGAGACTTGAGGTGCTTGTCGAGAGGGAACAGATCCTCCATCTCCAACTGACGGGAATAGCCGGCACGGAACAGCGGGAGCTGCCACGAGAAGAGCCATTGCGAGAACAGACCGCTGGTCACCTCGGGGGGTAGTGTGAGGTACTGGGGACGCAAGAAGCCACGCTTCTCGATGGTTTCCAGGGCGAGTATAACAATCTTCAGCACGGTCGCGACGAGGGCGGCGATGGCGGCAGACCGGTTGTAGCCCTGTAGCCACAGCGTACGCGTCCGTGTAGCATCGAACAGGATGGAGAACAGCAGGAAGAGGTTGAGCACCGTCGACGGCCGATAGGAGTAGACGTGCTCGACGTACGACAGGCTCAGGAGGCTGATGGACGCGACGAAGGACAGGGCGGCGGCTGGCAGAGAGACTCTGGTGGTGACGGCCGAGGACTGAGTCCACAGGACAAGAAAGCCGATTTGTGAACCGATTAGGAAGAGGTATAATATCTGTAGATTGTTAAAATGGGGGCCCCGAAAAAAAAAAAGGGCCGGGGAGTCGACTTACAAGTTTGCAGTACAGCCAGCGGTTGTGCTCGACTTTTACGGTGTTTTTGCGCAGGAGGTAGACAATGCGACACGGGGCGGCGAGGAGAAGCAGGGCAGTAATGGGCACGACAAGTATGGACTCTTCAAAAAGCAGCGTCAGGTCGAAGCCGCCTCTACAGTCACTGGCATGCGGACCGAAGGAGTCGTCGACACCGGCGCACGACGACGACGAGGCCATGGCGGTCGCAGGCGGTTTGACCCAAGAGACTCGAGACTGTATTTTTTGATCTTTGTGATCTGCTTCTGCGTCTGCGTCTGCGTCTGCATCTGCTTCTGTGTCTGCTCGAGAAGAACTGAACAATAAGGGGGAACCAGGCAGCTGATCAACCAACGGGCCCTTGCAGGCTGGCCAAGGTGGAAACGGGCAGCAGCTGTACAATGACGTTGGGGGAAACGGACGGCGAAAAGAAAAGGAAAAAAAACCAAGGAGCGAAGCCTCCGTAGGCAGGAAAAAAAGAAAAAGCACACACGCACACCAAACGCACACACGCACACACGTCGGTCGTCGTCCGAGTACGGGAGGGGGGGCGTGTGTGAAGGGAGCGCTACACGCGGCTCTCGATAGGGCCGGAAGAGCCGCCAGCTTTTTTTCTTCTTCTTTCTTCTTCTCTTCGCACTGCCGACAGGGGGGAGGGGGACCAACCGGGTAGCTGAAAAGGATCTTCTCTTAAACGAGGCTGATCTGACGACGACGAGGTACGGGCCGGGGCAAGAAAGTGACCTGTCGACGCTGGACTGGATCAGGGCATGATGGGCAGAGGAGGCCTTATTAGGAGCGACAGGCTGGGCATTCGCGAGTCTGATTGGCGCGGGCCGGGGTGACATGGCATCAGGGCCAGGCCAACGGGGATTGTGGGGATGGCGGCGGCGTCGTTTGCAGCTGAGTCGATTACGTACTGGGCGTTGTGGTCCGGCATATCGATGTCGGTCAGCTCGGCAGCCGCCAGGCAGCCACGAAATGAGTAGTGGACTGGTTGTGTGGACTGGTTGTGTGGACTGCGTGTGGACTGCGTGTGGACTGCGTGTGGACTGCAAAGGCTCGGACACGACTGATATGGTCTAGCACGGCGGAGAGGAAACATACTTTGTACGGCTTGCCAGGTCCCGCCGGGCCGGGCCGCGGCTAGTGCCGTCGTCTCTCGTCTTGCCTCCCGGCTTCTCGCCAAGTCGTCCGGCGCGGGCAAATGGGATCGTGTCCCTGGAGTCCACAGCAGCCCACAAGAGCCCACCGCAGAGGCCGCAGAGCCCACATAGGGCCGCAGAAGCCACAGGAAGCCCTAAATCCTTTCGACTCGTATTCCCACTCGTCGTCAATCTCGTTGTGGAAGAAAACCCCGTCGGGCCCCCGGACCCCGGTTGCTGAATCGGGGCACGGAGAGATCGTTCCAGCCGCAGAGGCTAAAGAGGCCTTCCGGAATCGGTGAGGCCAGTCCACCCAGTCCACCCAGTCCACCGCCACCCACGCGGGGCCAAGAATCATATCATCCCCATCCGTCATGATCGATCCAGCACAGACAAATCTCGGGTTTCCAGGGGTTGCCGCAGCACACGAGCGCCGCTAGCCAACGGGAGTGGCTGATCCCGTCCAAAACGAAGCCTGCTTTTTTTTTACTCACTTACTCCGTAGCTCGGCTAACCACGCCTTGCGCAATATCTACTACAATACCTCTAATGTTACATCGGCGGACCCATATCTCGATGGCTCCCTGGAGACCCGCGATACCGGTCATCTGAGGCGACGACGTGGTCTGTAAGGCCAAGCTGCTAGCTAATGCGACTTCGGGGGGTTTTTTTTTTTTGGTTTGCGACGCTCCTCACTGGCCAGAGACCCCTGTCGATGCTACCTGGGAGAGTTTTCAGCAGTTGCTGGGATATATATAACATTAAATGTCCTCAGGCAGCCCTAGGCCGTGATCAGCAGGTTGGTGGAATCCTATCCACACCTTCTCAACTCTTCGACCCGCGGCTACTCCACAGGCCCGCGAGAACTGCCGGAGTTTTGTTTTTTTCCCTAAACAGACGCGGTTCATCCGCTTAGAAATAGATACAGGACTAGCTTCCCAAAACCCCTTTGCCACCGTGATCATCGTCATCGTCGGAATGGAATGGTCCAGGCCACTTGAACAGGTGGTTGTACACATGTTGTGCCATGTTTACCAAACCTCTAGGCTCCTTGTAGGCTCCGCGTGCACCGTCTACGGACCAACTGCTGCACCTTGTACGACAAATAGGAGCCAACTGCCACTCCCTCGGATCCTATCACGGCATCTCGATGGGGGCATTATGGAGCATCATGCAAGGACTTTCAGCAATTGATCCTTCCCGCCCCGGCAGCCTGAACCATGTACCACCGCACCCAGGATCATGGTGTCATCGAGATGTTGAATGGCCGGCCTGGGGCCAATGACATTCAGCCAAACGACAAGGGAATCTAATTTCATTTCTTCTTCCTCGTCAGGCGGTCGATTGCCCAATTGTCCCGCACCCTCGTATCTATTGTAGACGACTCGGCGTGCTTCTGAGACACGCTGGGCTGCTCCCATGTCCGAGTAAAGAGACAACTCCCTCGTGGCAGCATGGTCTGGCCGGGCCTCGATTCTCGTCTCTTGGACGGCATCCTTGTCCACAGGGCCCGGGTCAAGTCCACGCGAGGAGGCCATCTAGATTACAAGTGCCGTGACAATGAATGACTCGCCCCCGAGCTGATCGAGGCGGGCCTGGCATGGGCGTGCCTGTAAGCGCCGTGAGCGAAGGGTGGAGGCGAATGTTTGTTTTGCTGCAAAAACCAGGATCTCTTCAACCGCCGACATATTCCTGCCCCCCCCCCCCCCCCCNCCCCCCTTCCCAATCAGCCACCTGCATCATGACAACACAGGACCGAGGGCACTCGTTTCTGGAAACCCCTTGTCCATAGTGGCTTGCCTGGTCCCCCCCATCAAGGAGAGAAGAAGTCTTCCGCCTTGTTTTGGGCCGTGGATCATAGCCAGGTTATATCTGGTTGATTCTCCGTCCAAGCGGCCATACGCTTGCTCATGCACCTCATCCTCGACGTGGAAACAACCCCCCCTCCCCCCTCTTCCAAGTTTGCTTCATGTTAATCAACTGTCCCATCTAATCCATCTAATCCGTCCAACCCATCTCTATATGCACATAATCTCTCCCAAACTTTGAAGACATCACCACCCAACAATGGCCCCACCTCCCGGCTGTGTTCCAGTCGCTAGTCGATCATTGCAAGATTTGGAGCCTTGCATCTTCCCAGCATTCGATCTGGGCGAGAACGACCGGTCCGAGTTCCTGCGGCTCCAAGGCAGGCTCCGGCACGTCGTTGTCGATCGGGACCTGAACCAGACGTGCAGCGTGCTGTGCGCGGCGTGGGGAGTTCTCCTCGCCTGTTTCACGGGGCTCGAGAGCGTCTGTTTCGGATTCGAGAGCGAGCACAACCATGGCGAGAGCCTGGGCCATGCAGACGGCGTGACGCGAGCCGCCCAGCTGCACGTTCCCGCCGAGCAGAGCGTCAGGAGCATCTTGGCCGAGAGCGTTTCCGGCCTGCTGGTGTTACCAGAGAGTAACGCAAGATGCCTATTCAACACGACGCTTTCCATCCGCAGCCTGAGCTCCGGGCCAAGCAGCGATGAAGAAGAACGAAATCAGACGAGCAGAGAAGGCTCTGCTGCGTGGTGCAAGATCCGCATCTCCGTGGATCCCGTCACGCTCGACACCGTCTTCTCGTGGGACGCCTCCTTCATGACCCGCGAGCAGGCGGCCAACGTCAACGACACATACAACAAGATCATCAGTGAGATGATGGCCCATCCAGAGACGCTCATCTCAGACCTCGACTACTTCAGCGAGCAAAACGAGCACCAGGTCCTGGGGTGGAACAGCACCCAGAAGAACAACGTACAGAAGTGCATACACCAAGCCATATCCGAACAGGGAGCTCTACGCCCCGAGGCCGAGGCTATATGCGCCTGGGACGGCAGCTTTTCATACGCAAAGCTGCTGTCTCTGTCAGACCGCCTCGCTACTCGCCTGCAGGCCTCGGGCGTTGGGCCCGAGGTCTTTGTGCCGCTGTGCTTCGACAAGTCCAAGTGGACTGTCGTTGCCATGCTGGCGGTGCTCAAAGCAGGCGGCATCTTTGTGCCCCTTGATCCCACGCACCCGTTGCCGCGGCTGCAGGCCCTGACGCACAAGGTGGAAGCCAAGACCATCTTGTGTTCACGCCACCATCTTGGCATGCTGGAGACTACGGCGGGCGAGTTGATCCCCGTCGACGACCAGCTGTTTGCGGAGCTGGCTGGAGACGACGGCTCGGTCGACTGCGGCTCGTGGAGCAACGGCGCCTACATGATCTTCACGAGCGGTACGACCGGCGAGCCCAAGGGCGCCTTGATCCAGCACGGGGCTCTCCTGTCGAGCGCCCTTGCTCACGGACCGGCCATGATGATGGACTCCAACACGCGGTCGCTGCAGTTTGCCGCGTCTACCTTTGACGTGAGCATCACCGAGATCCTCACCTGCCTGATCCTGGGCGGCTGTGTTTGCATACCCAGCGAAGACGCGCGGCTCAACGCCATCGAAGAGGCCATCACCCAGCTCCGAGCCAACTGGGCCCTGTTGACGCCGACGTTTGTCAAGTTCATCAACCCTGCCAACGTGCCGTGTCTGAGGACGCTCGTCACCGGCGGCGAGGCCATGACCCAGGCCATCATCCGGTCCTGGTCGCATATCAACCTCATCAACTGCTACGGCCCTGCAGAGACGTCCGTCGTCTCGCACGCCCATCGCGGCATGAGAGAGGGCAAGAACCCGCTGAACATTGGTCATCAGGTCGGCGTGCACTGCTGGGTTGTTGACCGCTATAACCACAACCGGCTGATGCCCGTCGGCGCGGTCGGCGAGTTGATCATCGAGGGCCACACGCTCGCGCGGGAGTACTACAAAGAGCCCGAGAAGACGAGCGAGGCCTTCATCGTCGATCCCGAGTGGACGCAGAACCAACCGCGGCAAGACGGCCCTAGGCGCATGTACAAGACCGGCGACCTCGTCAAGTACAACCACGACGGCACCTTTCACATCGCCGGGCGCAAGGACGCGCAGATCAAGTTCCACGGCCAGCGCATAGAGCTGGGCGAGATCGAGCACCACCTCAACGTCAGCCCCAGCATCAAGCACGGCATGATCGTCCTACCTAAGGAAGGCTTCTGCAAGGGCCGCCTGCTGGCCTTGATCCAGCTCAGCGACGCGCTGAACCAGGACCTCGTTCCCAAGGGCCGGCCGTACAAGCTCGTCGACGGCCCGCTCGAGGACACGGCGCGCGTCAAGGTCGCCGAGGCGAAGCAGCTGCTCACGGAGCGGTTGCCGCCGTACATGATTCCGTCCATGTGGCTCGCCGTCGAGTTCATCCCGCGTCTGCAGTCGGGCAAGCTGGACCGCAAGCAGACGGCGAAGTGGGTGGACGACATGAGCGAGGCGCTGTACCGCCAGCTCAACCCCATCACGGCGACGGGGTCTTCGGAGGACATGACGTTTGCTAGCAAGACGGAGCTGGAGCTGCACAAGATCTGGAGCCATGTGCTCAACCTCAACGTGGAACAGCTTGGTCTTGGCCAGTCTTTCTTGAGTGTAGGCGGTGACTCTATATCTGCCATGCAAGTCATGAGCGAGTGCAGGAAACGCGGCCTCGGCTTGGCCGTCTCGCACATCATTGCGTGTAAATCAATCAGCGCTCTGGCCCTGCACGTCAAGGACATCGAGACGCCGCTGTTCCACCAGGAGATTCTGGAACAGCACTTTGAGCTGTCGCCCATCCAGAAGCTCTACTTTTCCCGACCGAACCACTCCCAAGGCCACTACAACCAGAGCTTCCTCCTCCGCACGAGCAAGCGCATCCTGCAGTCGGATATGCGCAGGGCCATCGAGACTGTCATCAAGAGACATTCGATGCTGCGCGCCAGGTTTAGCCAGGATGTCGACGGGGAGTGGCATCAGCGCGTTACCAACGAGGTCGCGTCGTCGTATCGGCTGCGCACTCTGAGGCTGGCTTCGAATGAGGAGATTGACCACTCGCTCGTCGACAGCCAGACGTGCCTGAACGAGACTGACGGGCCGCTGTTCGCTGCGGACCTCATCCATCTCAATGGCAAAGAAGAGCTGTTGTTTGTCGTCGCGCACCATCTGGTCATCGACCTTGTCTCGTGGAGAATCATTCTGGAGGAGCTGGAGGAGCTGCTCCTTCGACCTGAGCTCGTCCGCGATACAGACCGCCCGTTGCCCTTCCAGACCTGGTGCAAGACGCAGCTGGAGCACGCCGCGGCCCAGACGCCGGAGCAGGTCCTGCCCGTAGACGGCATCCCTGATGGTAACGCCGAGTACTGGGGCATGGAGGACACGCCGAACGTCTACGGGCAAATGGCCTGCGAGGGCTTCGAGATCGGGTCGGCGCAGACGTCGCTCCTCCTGTCAAAGTGTCACGAGTCGCTGCGCACTGAGATCCCAGATGTGCTCCTGGCGGCCATGATCTTCTCGTTCGGGCAGACCTTTACCGACCGCCCGATCCCGGCCGTGTTCGCCGAAGGACACGGCCGAGAATCGTGGGACACGTCCATCGACCCGTCCAACGTGGTTGGGTGGTTCACGACTATCTACCCCGTGTTTGCTGGATCTACGGCGCAGACCAGTCTCGTTGACACGGCGAAGCTGGTCAAGGACGGACGACGCAAGGTTCCCGATAGCGGAAGGCCGTACTTTGCGAGTCGCTGGCTGACGCAGACGGGCAAAGAGGCGTTTGCGCGTCACTGGCCGCTGGAGATTACCTTCAACTACCTCGGCCAGTACCAGCAGCTGGAGCGCGAGGGAGCTCTGTTTACGCCCGCGCGGGACATAGCCGGAGAAGTCAGGGGTGCTACGGACGGTGCAGACGTCGGTCCGCTGACGACTTGCATCTCCTTGTTCGAGGTCTCTGCCGTTATTCTCAAGGGATCTCTGCGGTTCTCCTTCGTCTTCAACCAGAACATGAACCATCAGCCCGAGATCCGCCAGTGGATCGCCTCATGCCAACAGAGTCTCGGCGTCCTGATCGAAGAGCTGAGTGTCAGGGCGCCTGAGCCGACGCTGAGCGACTTTCCACTCCTCTCCCTCACCTACGACCGTCTCCAGCTCCTAACAGAGGAGAAGCTCCCACAGGCTGGCGTCGCGTCGATGGACCTCGTCGAAGACGCCTACCCTTGCTCTCCCATGCAGTCGGGGCTCTTGGTCAGCACCACCAAGAACAGCGTCTTTTACGCGGCTTACACGCTCCACGAGGTCAAGAGCAGGAGTAGTCTGCCCGTGGACGTGGCGAAGCTTGCCAATGCCTGGAAACGCATGGTTGAATATCATCCCATGTTAAGAACCATCTTTGTGGAGAGCGTGGCGCGGCAGGATTCGCTGTATGATCAAGTGGTCCTCAAGGAAGTCGACTTTCCGCTTGTTCAGTCGGAGAGGGATACAGAGGAAGACGCCATTGCTGCTTTAAGCGCACCGCCTCTGCACCAGAAAGACACCTCGCAGCTGCTGCATCACTTTGAAATTTGTAAATCAAAGAGCGGCAAGGTCTTTTGTCGGCTTGATATCAGCCACGTCATCATGGACGGCACGTCGCTGTCGATTGTCTTCCGAGACCTCGCATTGGCATACGAGGGCAGTCTCGGATCCGGCGAAGCCCCCTTGTATCGTAACTACATCAAACACTTCCAAGGTCAGGTCATCCAACCTGGTATCGACTACTGGAGCTCCTACCTATCAGGCATTGAGCCGTGTCACTTCCCCGTCCTCGACGACGGAAACATTGCCGAGTCAAAGGAGCTGAAGCATATCCGCGTCAAGTTCGACGAGTTGGCGCAGCTGCAGAGCCTATGTGACGATCGGGGAGTCACCATCGTCAACGCCATCTATGCGGCTTGGGCCTTGACATTGAGTCTGTATACCGCCTCGGAGGAGGTGTGCTTCGGATATTTGACCTCGGCGCGTGACTCGCCGATCCAGGGCATCCGCGATGTAGTCGGCCCCGTCATCAACATGGTCGTGTGCCGCGCCAGCGTTGGAGTTTCTACTACGCTGGGAGACGTGATGAAGCGTGTGCAAAGAGACTACCTCGACAGCCTAGAGTACCGCCACATTCCCCTGGCCGAAGTCCAACACGCACTGCAGCTTTCCAACACAGCGCTGTTCAACACGGCCCTGTCGTATAGAAAGCTGCCGCCCGTTGAGAAGAACCCCCCCGACATCGTCTTCGAGGAATGTCGACCTACCTACGATCCCGACGAGTACAACGTGTCCGTCAACATCGAGGCGGGCGAGGCTGACATGGCCATCGACCTGATGTACTGGTCGGATACCCTGTCCGACGGACAAGCCGCCAACGTGGCCAGCACCTTTACCAGGGCGCTCAGCAACGTCCTTCATCACTGCAACCAACCGGTCGTCCAGCTTGACCACCTCGGGAACTGGCACCGACAACAGCTATGCCAGTGGAACCAGCACATCCCAGAAGCCATCGAAAGCTGCGTTCACGATCTGTTCAAGCAGCAGGCCATCTCGCGCCCCGACGCTCCCGCGATTGCCTCCTGGGACATGGACTTTACCTACGCCGAGCTTGATCTCGCCTCTACCAAGCTGGCGCACCACATTAGCTCCCTGGGCGTCGGCCTGGAGACCTTTGTGCTCGTCTGCTTCGACAAGTCTGCCTTTGCCATGGTTGCCATGTTGGCTGTCCTAAAAGCCGGCGGTGCGTGTGTGCCCCTTGACCCAGCGCATCCAGATGCTGCGTTACAACTTCGCTCCGAGGATACGGGGGCGTCTGTTGCTCTGGTAGCCCCGTCGACGGTGTCTCGGTTCAGCAGCATGGTCAAGCAAGCTGTGGCTGTTGATGCCGAGTTACTTGCAAGTCTGTCCGTACCACAGGACTTGTCTCTCCCGCACGTCACACCTCGCAATGCCTGCTTCGTCATCTATACCTCTGGTAGCACGGGTCGACCCAAGGGCGTGGTTCTGGAGCACAGGGGAATTGCCACGAATGCCGAGTACTCAGGCCCTAAGCTGGGCTACGAGCGAGACTCGAGGGTGTTGCAGTTTGCGTCTTATACCTTTGACAACAGTCTTGCCGAGATATTCACCACCCTCACTCGCGGAGCCTGTGTTTGTGTGCCCTCAGACCACGAGAGGTTGAACGACCTAGCTGGCGCCATCAACCGTCTGCAGGTCACTCTGGCCGACATCACGCCCACCGTCGCCTGCTTCCTCCAACCAACCGACGTCCCGACCTTGAAGACGCTGGCTCTCGGAGGCGAGGCCGTGACCGCCAAGTGCGTCGACATCTGGCGCGACCACGTGTCTCTGCAGTGTTGCTACGGACCGTCAGAGTGCTCCGTCAACTCTACCTACTGCGGAGACATCGCCCAGCCAGGCAAGGCCACCAACATCGGCCGCGCCATTGGCAGTGTCGCTTGGGTTGTCGATGCCACCGACCACAACTCGCTGGTCCCCATTGGGTGTGCCGGCGAGCTTCTCATCGACGGTCCTATTGTCTCTCGCGGCTACTTGAATCTGCCCGACAAGATGGAGCAGTCCTTCATCACGCCGCCGGCCTGGCTGGATAGTATATCCCAAGGCGGAAACCCGGATCGTCGTCTGTACAAGACCGGCGACCTTGTGCGATACGACTCGGACGGCACGCTCATGTACCTCGGACGCAAGGATACGCAGGTCAAGCTTAACGGGCAGCGCATCGAACTCGGAGAGATCGAGCACCACATCGAGCAGAACCTCCCCGAGGGCTCGCAATCTGCCGTTGAACTCATTGTGTGCGGCGGCAAGAAGTCGCTGGCCTGCTTCGTCTGCGCCGATGCAGACGGTTCCGTTCCTGATAGCAGCGACGAGAGCATCATCTTGGACATGCACGACGCCTTCAGGGCTCGGGCCAAGGAGCTGGAAGTCATCCTGGCTGCGCTGATTCCCGCCTACATGGTCCCGTCCGTGTGGTTGCCCATCTCCAAAATGCCGCTGACTTCTTCCGGGAAGCTCAACCGCCGCAGCCTGCGACTTCAGGCACAGGCGGTGCCGGCAACGCTGATGGCTTCTTATAAGCTCGCTACCAAGAGTGGACGAGCTCCATCGAGCGACATGGAGAGGAAGCTCGCGGACATGTGGGCGCATGTGCTGCGCATTGATTCGGCGTCTATTGGAGTCGAGGACAACTTCTTCAGGCTTGGAGGAGACTCGATCGGTGCGATGCGTCTGGTCACGCTGGCACGACAGTCTGACATCAACCTGACCGTGGCCAGCATCTTCCAGAAGGCGTCGCTGCTGGATATGGCAAAGTCTGCGCTGCCAATGTCCAAGACTGCGGTCACTGTTGTTCAGCCGTTTTCGTTGCTATCCAACGTCACTTCGCTGGACGTCTTCAAGCAAGATATTGCAGCCTTTGCTCGCATCGAAGCCCAGGCGATCCAGGACATTTACCCTTGTACTGCCATCCAAGAGGGTCTCATGGCGCTCTCCAACAAGGAGCCTGGCGCCTATGTTGCCCAGCTCGTCTACCGCCTGCCGGGCGACATCGACATTGTCCGGTTCAAGAAGGCGTGGCAGCTTGTTGTTGAGGCTGAGGCCACGCTGCGAACGAGGATTGTCCACACCGAAGATACCGGGTTCGTGCAGGTGGTTGTCACCGACGATGCTCCCCAATGGTCCTCGGTGGCTAGCCTTTCCGACGTGGAAGAGTCTCGACGCCGCATTCCACTTCACAACGGCGGGCGATTAACCCACTACACCCTCGTTGGCGAAGGGTCCATCGGAGTCTTCTTTGTCTGGACCATCCACCACTCGCTATATGACGGCTGGTGTCTGCCTGTCATCCTGGACAAAGTCAAGCAATGCTACGAAACGGCCCCGAGCTCTACCCAGCTCAGCGGCCCGTCGTACTCCAACTTCATCCGATACCTCACAGGCCTCGACTCGGAACAGGCCGACAAGTTCTGGCAGTCGCGTCTATCCAACATCTCGGCGCAGCACTTCCCACGTCTGCCCAGCCCTGATTACCAGGCGAGCGCGAGCAGTCTGATGATCCACAAAGCAGAGCTGAGCCGCCAGGCTGGATCCGAGATAACCACCGCCACGAGGATCCGCGCAGCTTGGGCGCTTACTGTTTCTGCTTACTCGGCGGCAAACGACGTCGTCTTCTGGGAGACCGTCACGGGACGCGATGCCCCTGTGCCTGGAATTGAAGAGATGGTTGGCGCAACGCTGGCGACTTTGCCGACGCGGATGATGCTCGAGCCGTCGCAAACAGTGGCCGAGTTCCTCGGCACAGTCCAAGCGGAATCTGCGGCGGCGAGGGAGCATCAATATGCCGGCATCCATCGCATCAAGCGTCTCAGCAGCGACACTGCCATTGCATGCGGCGCGCAGAACCTCATCGCTATTAACAACGGGACACGAGAGTCGACCGATTCATTCTGGGACGAGCAGACCAACGAGATGGCGGGCACCAACTTCTACTCGTACCCGCTCATGCTCTCGTGCCACATCGGGGACGACGAGCTTGAATCAGTCGTCCACTTTGACGAAGGCGTCATTTCGGAGTCGCAGATGCAGCGCGTCATGGATCACTTTGCCTTGATGCTAGACTCCGTGAGCTCATCCGAGTTGAGTGACGAGAAACTCGGTAGTCTAGAGATGCTGAGCCGCGGAGATGGCACAACGCTGCAGGATATGAATGGTGCAGCACCATCTTCCATCGACAAACTTGTACACGATGTCATCAAGGCCAGAGGGACTGCCCAAGCGGAAGACAAGATGGCCGTCTGCGCGTGGGACAATAGCCTTACCTACGCCGAGCTCGACAACCTGTCTACCAGCCTTGCGTGCGTTCTGACCGACAATGGCATCGGCGGCAACTCGATTGTTCCTTTTTGCATGGAAAAATCGTCTCTCGTCGTCGTCTCCATCCTGGCCATCCTCAAGTCGGGCGCTGCCTTTGTCCCGCTGGACCCTGCGCATCCTGACGCTCGAATCACCGGCATCCTCGCCGATGTCGAGGCCACCGTTGTCCTCTGCTCTCCCCAATACGCGGATCGCTTGGGAAGCCTCGGAACAAAGGCTATTTCTGTCTCACAGGAGTTCGTCCAGGGAATATCACCCCGCGAGCAGCCGGCTCCTTCGTTGCCGCCCAGCAGCCCGGCCTATGTCATCTTCACTTCCGGCACGACAGGAAAGCCCAAGGGAACCATCGTCGGACACTCGGCATTCTGCACGGGAGCGACTGCACACGGCTCCGCCATGGGCATGACCGAGTCGTCGCGAGTCTTGCAATTTGCTTCTTACACCTTTGACGCTAGCATTATGGAGATCTTGACCACCCTTATCCACGGCGGAACCGTGTGTGTTCCGAGCGATGAGGAACGCATGAATGACGTCGCGGGAGCTATTAATCGCATGGATGTCAATTGGACCTTGTTGACGCCCTCTGTTGCTCAGCTGATCCAGCCATCGCTTGTTCCCGGGCTCAAGACGCTGGTGCTTGGAGGCGAGGCCATGTCCTCTGCACACATCTCTTCCTGGTCGTCCTCCGTCCAGCTGATGAACGCATATGGACCTAGTGAGACTTCCGTTGTTGCTGCTGTCAACACTGCGGTGACATTTGCATCTGGTCCTTCGAATATTGGCCAGGCAGTCGGAGGGCTTTGCTGGGTCACCGATGCGACCAACCACGACAGACTGGTGCCCGTCGGCGCCGTCGGTGAGCTGGTAGTAGAGGGTCCCATCCTTGCTCAGGGCTATCTCAAGAACTCTCAGAAGACTGCAGAATCCTTCATCACCAATCCACGGTGGTGCAGCCAGTTCCCCAACGCAACTGCAAACGCCGATCGCAGGATGTACAAGACGGGAGATCTGGTCAAGCTCGCCGAGGACGGGACCATCGTCTTCCAGGGCCGCAAGGACAACCAGGTCAAGATCAACGGCCAGAGACTCGAGCTGTCCGAGGTCGAGCACCACCTCGGCGCAGATCCCGCCGTGCAATATGGCCTGGCAGCCATCCCATCTTCGGGCCCTTTCAAGAAGCGTCTTGTCGCTGTTTTATCTCTGCAGTCATTTGCCGGGATCAAGCGAGAGGCAATCGACGGAGAGATGCAGCTCGTCGGAAAACACGCGTCCTCGTCTCACTTGACGGGCATTCGCGAAAGGATGGCCGGGTTCTTGGCGGCCTACATGATTCCGTCTACGTGGATCGTCGTGGACCACATCCGTCTCCTGCCATCCGGAAAACTTGACCGTCGCAGCGTCGTGAACTGGGTCGAGGATATGACTGCGGAGCATCACCAGTCAGTCCTCGACGCGCAGGACAAGGCTTCCGCTTTGGACAGGGAAGCATCCGAGGTGGAAGCCAAGCTGAGAGCTGCGTGGGCCAAGGTGCTCAACCTCAAAGTCGACAAGGTCCCGTTCAAGCAGTCGTTCCTTCATCTGGGCGGCGATTCCATCTCGGCCATGCAGTTGATGGCTGTCTGCCGATCTTCGAACATGGCTGTTACCGTCGGTCAGATTATGCAGAGCAAGTCCATCATCGAGCTTGCGTCCCATGTCACTGCCGTCGAGGAAGTTGTGTACGACCAGGAGCTAGAGAACGAGCTTTTCGATCTGTCGCCTATTCAGAAGGTGTACTTTGAGTGCATGGGTGCTGGCTCTACTCATTTCAACCAGAGCATGCTCTTGGGAACCACGCGGAAAGTTACGTCTCAAGAGCTAGCGACCGCTCTGGAATCCATCATCAAGACGCACAGCATGCTGCGTGCTCGTTTCTCAGAGGCAAACGGCAGCTGGTCTCAGCGCATAACCAGCAACGTCGCTGGCTCGTACGCTCTTCGATCACATGCGAATGTTGAGCAGGGCCGCCTCTCCGCTGTGATCGAAGAGAGCCAGAAGAGTCTCAATATTGTCGACGGCCCTCTCTTCGCTGCGGATATCCTCGAGATGGAGGGATCAGGCGAGCAAGTCGTCGCATTCGTCGCGCACCATCTGGTAATCGATGTCGTTTCCTGGAACATCATCCTGCAAGATCTAGAAGGTCTCTTGTCGTCGGCTGCTTACAGCCCCGCCAAGCCACTTTCTTTCCAGACGTGGAACTTCATGCAACACGAGCAAGCTCAGAAAGCAACGTTGGAACAGGTCTTCCACGACGTCCCAATACCTCAACAGGATCTCTCTTACTGGGGAATGCAAGGCGTGCCGAACCTTCATGGAGACTCCATCACTGAGACCTTCGAGATAGCTACCGAAGACTCTCTTATGATCCTCGGTCCTTGTCACGAAGCCCTCCAGACGGATGTTGTGGATGTCTTGTTAGCCTCACTGCTGGCATCATTCCGCCAGACCTTCTTGGACCGCCCTTCCGTCCCATCCATCTTCAATGAAGGCCACGGCAGAGAGCCCTGGGATGACAAGCTGGACCTGTCGCGCACGGTCGGATGGTTTACCACTCTTTGTCCCGTCTACCTGCCCGAGTCCTCGCCCGCGAATGCAGATATCCTCGATGTTGTACGCTGGGTAAAGGACTTTAGGCGAAAGATTCCTGGCAAGGGCCGTCCGTACTTTGCTCACAGCTTGCTGTCCCAGGAAGGCCAGACGCAGACCCGGGAATGGCCTGTGGAAATGGCCTTTAACTTCCTTGGCCAGACACAACAGGCTGAGTCTGGGGAGTTGGTCTTCAAGTCGCTTGGCGGGAGCATGTTGGACTCGGTGAGTTCTGAGACCGACATTGGTGCCGAAGTGCCGCGCCTGGCACTCGTCGAGATCTCCGCCTCCTTCACTGGCAGCAGCCTGAGCTTCAGCTTCTCTTTCAACCGCCACATGGAACGTCAATCATCCATTCAAAGCTGGATCAAGGCGTGCAGCACATCTATCCACCAAGCCGTCCAAGGACTCTCTCAAGCCAAGCCTGAAGCCACCACTGCCGACCTTTCCCTCCTCCCCTTGGCTTTCAAGGGCATGTCCCAGATCGAAGAGAAGCTGTCTGAACTGGGTATTGCGTCTCTGGACAACCTTGAAGCCGCGTACCCTTGCTCTCCGGTCCAGCAGGGCATTCTATTCACGCAGATCAGAAACCCCGAGTACTACGCCTACTCAATCACGTTTGCGGTGAACTGCGCGCAATCGGGCGATGCTGTGGACGTACAGCGCCTCGCAGACGCTTGGCAAGACGTGGTGAGACGCCATTCCACGCTTCGAACTATCTTTGTGGATAGTTTGCTGCTTGAAGGTGCCATGGACCAAGTGGTTCTCAACAAACACCTTGCCAATATTGGTATTATGGAATGTACCAACGACGAGCTGGCTCAGAGACTCGGCGAGCATTCATCCCTGGGTCTTCCCACGAATCAACCACCCCACCGTCTGAGCATGTTCAAGACACCAGACGGAAAGGTAACTTGTGTTTTAGAGATGAGCCACGCCATCGCTGATGGAACCTCGATGCCAATTCTCTTCCATGACCTCGGCTTGGCGTACGAGGGTACCTTGGCCGCATCCAGTCTCTCTGTTTACAGGGACTACGTCGCCCACTTACAGAGAAGCCGGAGTCCCAAGACTGTCAGCTACTGGAAGAACTACCTAGCTGGAGCCGAGCCTTGCTACTTCCCTACGCTAACTGATGGAGCCGCAGAGCCCAAGGCCCTGCGAGCGCTCGATCAGGAAATCACTCGCGCTTTCGACCTCCAAGCATTCTGCACTGAGAGAGGCGTCACCCTCTCCAACGTACTTCAGCTGGCCTGGGCACTGGTTCTTCAAGCATACACGGGTCTCGATGACGTTTGTTTCGGCTATCTCGTCGCAGGTCGGGACATGCCGGTTCGCGACATTGACGAGGCCGTCGGCGTCTTCATCAACATGCTGGTGTGCCGGGTCCGCATCGATCCCTCCACCAGCCTCGGCGACGTCCTGGAGACAGTCCAGGCAGACCTCGCAGGAGCCATGCAGCACAAACAAGTCTCGCTCGCCGACGTGCAGCACGAGATGGGCATCTCAAACGCACCCCTCTTCAACACCGCCTATTCCTTCCAGCGACGGTCCGTCTCCAAGTCGATGGCCACGGGGCCCATCTCGTTCGCCGTCAGCGACGCGCAGGACCCCAGCGAATACGACATGACGGTCAACGTCGAGGTCTGGGACTCGAGCGCGGAGCTGCAGCTGTGCTACTGGACCGACAAGATTTCCGACGCGCAGGCCAAGAACATTGCGTCCACGTTTGACCAGGTCCTGAGTTCCATCGTTGCATACGACTCGACGACGCCGATAGGAGAGCTTAATTTCCTAAGTGAGCACTGCTCGCAGCAGTTGGCGTCTTGGAATAATGCGGAGCCCGAGTTTCTGGACGAGTGTGTGCATCACGTCTTTGAGTACAATGCTTGGAAACAACCCAGCGAGACGCCGGCTATTCAAGCGTGGGACGCAAGCTTCACTTACACCGAACTGGACGCCTCGTCTTCGCAGCTCGCCCAGCACTTGGTATCTCTTGGGGTCAAGTCGGAGACGTACGTTCCGCTTTGCTTCGAAAAGTCGGCCTGGACCGTCGTCGCCATGATGGCCGTTCTCAAGGCCGGCGGCGCCTTTGTGCCTCTCGACCCTACCCACCCGCCTGAGCGTATCAACTTCCTCATCCACAGCGTCGACGCCAAGCTCATTCTGTGTTCGTCGTCGCTGATTCAGAAGTTCGAGAGTCTGGGCATCCAGACATTGGCTGTTGGTCGTGAGACGCTATCGCGGCTACCTGAGCTGTTAACCGACTCTCCGCAAGTCCAGGTTGCACCCAACAACCCGGCCTACATCATCTTCACGTCTGGCACCACCGGCCTCCCCAAGGGCACAATCATCGAGCATGGCGCTTTCACGACTGGAGGTACAGCTCATGCCAAGGCCATCAAGATGACATCTGCGTCCCGTGTGCTACAGTTTGCATCGCACACATTCGACGCCAGCATCATGGAGATCCTGTCTACCCTACTGGTCGGAGGCTGCATCTGTATCCCTAGTGACCAGGACCGCATGAACGACTTGGCTGCGGCCATCACTGACCTCAACGTCAACTGGACCCTGCTGACTCCATCCGTGGCCAACGTCCTCAAACCAGGCAGTGTGCCCACGCTCAAGGTGCTCGTAACCGGCGGCGAAGCCATGTCGAGGGACCACATCACCAAGTGGGCCAACGACGCAGCCCTCATCAACGCCTACGGACCTAGCGAGACATCCGTCATCGCTGCAACAAGCACCAAGGTCGACGAGAACGGCAATGTCCTCAACCGAGAGCCTGCCACTATCGGCCACGCCGTCGGGAGCCGTTGCTGGATCGTCGACCCGCGGAACCACAACCGCCTCATGCCAATCGGCAGCACTGGCGAACTCCTAGTCGAGGGACCTATCGTCGCAAGGGGATATCTGGGCAACGAAGCCAAGACGCGAGAGGCCTTTATCGAGCATCCGTCTTGGCGCACGGGCATGCAGCTTGCGGGCGACCGGGTAGACCGCATGTACAAGACTGGTGACCTGGTCGCGTACAACTCCGACGGCTCCTTCAACTACATGGCGCGCAAGGACACCCAGATCAAGCTCAACGGACAGCGCATCGAGCTTGGCGAGATTGAGCACCACGTCAAGGTCAACTTACCAGCGGACGTCCAGTCCGTTGTAGACTTGGTGGTCCCCCAGAGCAAGACGTCCACCAAAGCGTTGGCTGTGTTCTTTACCAGCGACGAAAAGACCGACGGGGCAAAGCTCGATGGTATCAACGATATTCTCCTTCCCATGTCAAGCGCTTCCACCAAGCTTGGCCAGTCGCTCAAGATGGCGGTCGGGGCAGCTTTGCCGTCTTACATGGTGCCGACCATCTACATCCCCGTGGTCAAGATGCCGTGGACACTGGCCGGCAAGCTGGATCGCCAGAGACTGAAACTCATCGTTCAGTCTATCGCGCCACAGCAGATGGCCGCCTACAAGCTCGCTGGCGCCAGCCAGAAGCGAGTCCCTTCGACGCCGATGCAGCGCAAGCTTCAAAAGGCCTGGGGCAAGATTCTCAACCTTGGCTCTGATACCATCAGCAGAGACGACAGCTTCTTCCGGCTCGGCGGCGATTCCGTCGGCGCCATGAAGCTCGTTGCTGCTGCGAGGATGGAGGATGTTGTCCTCACCGTCATGAACGTCTTCAAGCATCCCAACTTGTCCGACATGGCAACCTCATGCAGGCTGTCCAACGACGCTGGTGTTACTGTCGTGAAGAGTCTGTCGCTACTTCGAGACGTTGCGTCCCCCTCGCTGCTACTTGATGAGCTCGCAGAACGATGCGGCATTCAGAGAAGCCAGATCCAGGATGTGTACCCGTGCAGCTCCCTCCAAGAAGGCCTCGTCACGTCGTCGATGCAGCAGCCAGGCGCATATGTTGCCAAGAACGTCTTTGAGCTCCCCGACAGCATCGACCTCGATCGCTTCAAGCTCGCGTGGCAACAGACTGTTGACCGCGTCGACATTCTGAGATCGCGCATCGTCAACGCCCAATCCTCCAAATCCTACCAAGTCGTCCTCCAACCTCACGCAATCCGGTGGGACGACCACAGCAGCTTGAAGTCTGCCAGCGACAACACAAAGTCGGTCCCCGAACAAAACGGCGGTGTCCTGGCTCGGTACACGATCGTCAACTCGGCTGAGTCTGGATCTCGGTACTTTGTCTGGACCGTCCACCACGCGCTGTACGATGCGTGGAGTATGCCTTCGGTGCTGAAGCTGGTGTCGCAATTCTACCACGAAGACGTCGATTCACTCGTCCCGACTGTCCCGTTTGCCAACTTTGTCAACTACCTGGCCGACGTCGATGTGCAAGCTTCCGACGACTTCTGGAAGGCCAGGTTCCAGGGCGCTTCTGCGTCGCATTTCCCACCCGTCTCCTCCACGTCTGGTGCTGCATCTTCCGGTGCTTCGTTCAAGCATACTATCCAGTACAGCAGAGCTAGTCTCGACATGGACATAACCCTCCCGACAGTTGTCCGCGCGGCTTGGGCGCTTGTCCTCGGGTCTCAAACCGGCTCTGACGACGTCGTCTTTGGCGAGACCTTGTCCGGACGTGATATCGCTCTCGATAATGTGGGCGATATTCTTGGCCCAACTCTGACCACGGTCCCTTCGAGGATCCAGATCGACCGGGACGTCACTGTTGGCCACTTCCTGAAGACTCTTCATGAGAAAGCAACCGAGGTGATTCCCTACCAGCATGCAGGCCTTCAAAACATCAAGCGACTCGGCGACTCCATGGCAATTGCCTGCGACTTCAGGAACCTACTGGTCATCCAATCTGTGGAAGAAGAAAGCAGTCAACAGCAGTTCTTGCAGCAACTAGAAGACGAACTCGAGCAGCAGAGCTTCTTTACGTACCCGCTGGTCGTCGAGTGCGCGATTGAGGCTGACAGAATGGTCCTGACAATGCACCACGACGAAGCCGTCATGTCAGGCTGGCAAGTGAAGCGCGTCGCCCACCAATTCGACGCACTGGTCGAGCAGCTCATCAGCATGTCGCGAGAGCCCACCCGCAAGGTCGCCGAGCTTCGACTCTACGGCCCAGAGGACATCCGAATCATCAAGGAATGGAACGACGTTACTTTCAGGCACGTGGAAGAGAGCATCCCCGGCCTGTTCTGGCAGTCGGCCGCAAAGCAACCAGAAACCACGGCCATTCGCGCTTGGGACGGCCAGCTCAACTACGATGCCGTCCGACGACACGCCGTCGACCTCGCCAAGGTCCTCGTGCAAAAGGGCGTGCGAGCTGAGACGCTGATCCCTTGCTGCATGGACAAGTCGCTATGGACGTCGGTCGCCATGCTGGCCGTGGCACTTGCCGGCGGTGCCCTCGTTCCCTTGGACCCTGCGCATCCTCCTGCTCGCCACGCAGACATCGCCCGCGACTGTGAAGCTACTATTGCCCTCTGTTCGCCGCAGTATCAAGACCGCTTCGACGGCATTGTCGAGTCCGTTATTCTAGTCAACGACGACTTGTTCACTACTGCTCTTCCCTGCGAGGACGCTGCATCGCAACACCTACCAACCGTTGCAAGCAAGGACGCCGCCTTCGTCATCTACACCTCCGGCAGCACCGGAAAGCCAAAGGGCGTCGTGATCGACCACGGCACCTTCTGCGCGAGCTCTAGGGCGTTCATGCACCGCATGAACCTCACCCCGACGTCGAGCGTGTTCCACTTTACGTCTTACGCGTTTGACATTGCCATGGGAGAGACGTTCGGCGCCCTCACCAGCGGTGCTTGCCTCTGCGTCCCCAGCGAGGAGATGAGAACGGCTGACTTGCCAGGCGCCATGAACACCCTCGGAGCCACCTGGGCCTTCTTGACGCCCTCGGTCGCCAACATCCAGGATGCCTCTTCGTTCAAAACACTGCAAACGCTGGTCTGTGGCGGCGAGGCCATGACGCCCGAGACGATTGGCACGTGGGCGGACAAGATCGAGCTGATCAACGGCTACGGACCGGCCGAGTGCACCATCTTCGCCGTCGCCAACGCCGACGTCCCCGCCACCAAGGACCACACCAACATCGGCCGCGCCATGGCCGGCGGCTGCACGTGGATCGTCGACCCCAGAGATCACAACTACCTCGTCCCCGTCGGCTGCGTGGGCGAGCTGCTCATCAGCGGGCCCATTGTTGCGCGCGGCTACCTCAACGACGATGCCAAGACGGCCGAGGCGTTCATCCAAAACCCTACGTGGACGAACTGGTTCACCAGCGAGCAGGATCCGCAGCCCATGCGTCTGTACAAGACGGGCGATCTGGTCAAGTACTGTCCCGATGGAACCCTGACGTACATGGGCCGCAAGGATCACCAGGTCAAACTCCACGGCCAACGCATGGAGCTCGGCGAGATCGAGGCTCATCTCGAGTCTGACCCGCGCACCCGCCATGCCCTCGTCAAACTGCCCTCGTCCGGCATCTGCAAGGGTCGTCTGGTGGCCATCGTTTCCCTCGAGGGTCTCGTGTCGGACGAATCGTGCATTGCATCGTCAACACTCGTTCCCGTGTCCGCTTCAGCAATGGAAGCAGCCAGGCCACAGATCTCTGCTATCCAGGATCATCTCTCCGAGAACCTTCCGCCTTATATGGTGCCGTCGGTTTGGCTCGTGGTCGAGGCCGTTCCGCTCTTGCTGTCGGGTAAGCTCGACAGGGCCAGTGCTCAGACGTGGCTCGCCAACATGGACGCGGACACGTACAAAATTGCGGCCGGTTCAGAAGGCGGCGAAGACGTTGCCGAGCCCGAGACGTCGGTTGGACGCCAGCTCAGGCGGATCTGGTCGTCGGTGCTCAACCTTGCCGACGACGCGACGCCCATCAACCGCTCCTTCATCAGCCTCGGCGGTGACTCCATCACGGCCATCCAGATCATGACTCGTTGCCGCGATCAATCCATCCGACTGTCCATGCAGGAAATCATGAGGGGCAAGTCCATCACTGAACTGGCCGCTCTCATCGAGACAGAAAACCGCCAGGTGCAAACCGACGTTCCTGAATATGAGGAACAACTCAATCAGGCCTTCGAGTTGTCGCCGATCCAGCAGCTCTTCTTCAACAACAGCTCCAACAAGGACCGAGGAGACCGCTTCAACCAGAGTCAGCTGTTATCGATCAAAACCCCCGTCGACGTATCCAAGTTTGAGCAGGCTGTCCACGCACTCGTGCAGAGGCATTCCATGCTTCGCTCGCGCTTCAACAAATCCTCCGATGGACAGTGGACGCAGCAGATTGCGTCAGATGCCGAGACTTCGCACAAATTCCGCTTCCATAAGCTCGCTGCGAGCTCTGACATGATTCCTTTCATCGCCGCGAGTCAAAAGAGCGTCGACATTTCCGGACCCGTCTTCATCGTTGATCTGTTTGAGCAGCCCGACAAATCTCAAGTAGTGTCCCTCATCGCTCACCATTTGGTGGTTGACATTGTCTCGTGGATCAACATCATCCACGACCTCGAGGCCTTCCTTACTACCACCTCTTCGAAGCCTTCCAAGCCCTTCTCGTTCCAAGCGTGGAATGCCGCGCAAACTGAACATGCCAAATCTCTCGAGAAGCATGGAGAGGGCTTGCTATCTTTCCCCGTGCAACCTGCCGACATGGACTTCTGGGGCATGTCAAACACCACCAACGCCTATGGAGATACTACCCGAAAGTCCTTTGTCGTGTCAGACGCTCGCATCGTCTCTTTGGTGCTGGGCGACTCGCACACGGCACTCAAGACCGAGCCGCTTGATCTGTTCGTCTCCGCTCTCCTCCAATCGTTCGGACACACCTTTGAAGAGCGAGAACTTCCCACCCTGTTCAACGAAGGCCACGGCCGTGAGCCTTGGGACCACACCATCGACCTTTCCCAAACTGTCGGCTGGTTCACGTCGCTTTGTCCCGTGCATGTGTCTCGAGACAGCCTCAACCTAGATGACAACATTGACTCTGTCCGCAGGGTCAAAGATGTCCGCCGCAGCGTGCCAAGCAACGGGCGACCTTACTTTGCGCATCGTTACCTGACAGAGTCGGGGAAGCGGGACCTTGGCAACCACGAACCGATGGAGATTTTGCTGAACTACCTTGGCCGCACGCAACAGACGAGCCAGAGCGATTCCTTCTTTGCGTCGGCTGATTTCCCCATGTCCGAGGAAGAATCCGACATGATTTCCGACGTCGCGCCCGAGACGCATCGTCTAGCTCTGTTTGAGATTTCCATCTCAATTCTCGACGACGGCATCGCCTTCACCTTCATGTACAACAAACACATGCTCCACCAAGACCGCATCGACAAGTGGGTGTCCAACTGTGAGGAAGTCCTCATCGACACTGCAAGCAAATTGAACAAGACACCTTCTACCCCTTCCCTTAGCGACTTCCCTCTCCTTCCCCTCGGCTACACTGAGCTGGAGGAGCTCATCACCAAGTCTCTTCCCGCTGCCCACGTTCGGTTCCAAGACGTAGATGACATGTACCCCTGCTCGCCCATGCAGACAGGTATACTGCTCAGTCAACTTCTCAACCCATCACAGTACCTGTTCCACACTGTCCTCGAAATCACCCCCAGCGGCTCCGCGATTGACGCCCAGAAGCTTGCCCAAGCTTGCGCTCAAGTCGTTGATCGCCACCCCGCGCTGCGAACCGTCTTTGTCGACAGCGTCTACCGCGGCGGCACTTTCGACCAGGTCGTGCTGAAACCTCGCAAGACGCGAATCAGCGTCATCAAGTGCCGCGAGATCGAGGTTATGGCCAAGTTGAACGCCAGATCCCTCGAGAAGACCAACAAGGGCTCTGGCCCAAGGCTTCCCTACCAAGTCACCATCTGCCAGACTCCCCAAGGCAAAGTCTTTATGAAGCTTGAAATGAACCATGCTGTTACGGACGGTGCTTCAACGTCGCTGGTTCTGCGGGACATTACGAGCGCATACACCGATAGCCTGGCCATGACAGAGGCACCTTCCTACAAGGAGTACATCAAGTACATTTCTCACCAGTCCATCGACTCAAGCCTCAACTTCTGGACCAGCTACCTCTCTGGAGCCCAATCCACCGCCTTCCCAACCATCAATCCGGATCCCTCGGCCGTTCGCAGCCTGGGCTCTGTCGCGGTTGATTTCAACCGTTTCGCCCAGCTGCACTCCCTCAGCGCAGAAAGTGGAGTGACCTTTTCCAACGTGATCCTCGCTGCATGGGCTCTCCTGCTTCGAAGCTACACCAAGTCTGAGGACGTCAGCTTTGGATACCTCGCTTCTGGTCGTGATGCCCGCATCGACGGTATTGACGAGATTGTCGGTCCCTTTATCAACATGCTCGTCTTCCGCTTCCAATTCGCGTCCGGCATGCTTCTTAAGAGACTCTTCCTCGACGCTCAGGAAGACTATCTTGCCAGTCTGCCGCATCAACACTTTTCTCTGGCTCGCGTCAGCCATGTCCTAGGACAAAAGAAGCGAGGCTTCTTCAATACGGCTGTATCCATCCAAAACGCCGGCTCACCAAGTGCCTCGGATCCCACCGCACTCACCTACGAATCCGTCGAGGCCTTTGATCCAAGCGAGTACGCCGTGACACTGAATGTCAACACCACTCGTGGCGATGAAGGCATCGTCTTCCGCTACTGGACTGATGTCCTGTCTGACTCTCAGGCCGAAGATCTCGCCCTCACAATGTCCGACTTGCTGGGTGACTTTATTGATCACAGCGAGGAAGCCTTGTCTCATCTTCGTCTCTTCCAAGGCTCGCAACTACCTACCAATGGTTACGCGCACACGCACGCGGTTGACTACTGGGCATCTCAACAAGAGGATGTCAACTGCCGAGCCATCATCAACAGCTCGGCGAGCAGCAAATCTTCGACGGACATTGGTGCCCTCACCTTTTCACCACCCAACAGATCCAGCCCCTTTGCTCGTGGCAGAGATCACCTACACAACAAGCTACTAGCGCTGTGGAGGGAGACTCTCGATCTCGGAACCGCTGCGGTCTCTTATGAAGACAGCTTTTTCGAACTCGGTGGTGACTCTATCGTCGCCATGTCCATGGTTGGTAATGCCAGGGAAATGGAAATCCCCCTCACCGTGGCCGACATCTTCAAGAACCCCGCCTTTGGACCGATGCTTGATTGCCTACTCGAGCGATCAGACAAGGATTACGAGACGGCTTCAAGTGATGACAAGACGTGCTTTTCCAACTCCAAAAAGGAGGTGATTAGCATTGACGAAGAGGTGTACCACCCCTTTTCCATGCTTGGCCAAAAGGACACCGAACAATTCGTCCGAGACCATGTCTGCACCGTCGCAGGCATGTCCCGAGCAAGCATCATGGACGTGCTCCCGACAACCGACTTCCAGGCCCAGGCCATCGCGGGAAGTCTCCTTGAGTCGCGATGGATGCTCAATTATTTCCACTTGGACGGTGTAGGCCCGCTTGATATTGGCCTTTTACGAGAGAGCATCACAAACGTCGTGGCATCGTTCGACGTGTTGCGCACCATCTTTGTCCCTCATCAGAAGACATACCTACAGGCTATCCTCCGCCAAGTCCAGCCCGAGCTGGCTGTTCACGACGTGGACAACATTGAGCAATTCACCTCGGAGCTTGAACTCAACCATCGACACGAAGCTCCGCGTCCGGAGCAGTCCGCCCTTCGCTTCATCGTGGCGCGACAAAAGTCATCGACGCAACACAGGATCTTCATGAGAATCTCTCACGCGCAGTACGACGGTGTTTGCTTCCCAGCCATTCTCGGCGCGTTGAAGACTTGCTACGAGGGAGAGCCAATCCTTCCCACACCTTCGTATGCCACTTACATCCGCGGGGCACTCGGCAAGATTACCCTAGACCACTACGCCTACTGGAGAGATCTCCTCAAGGGGTCTGCTCCGACGGATATCATTCAGCGAGAACGCACCTCGCTTCACACAGTTCCTACTCAGGTTTTGAAGCAAGTGGTGCCTACACGCTCGCTCGCTTCTTTCAACATCACCACGGCCACTGTCGTCAAGGCCGCCTGGTCAATTGTGCTGGCCAACGCCACGGGGAAGAACGACGTTGTCTTTGGCCATCTCATCAGCGGACGCAACGTCGGCAGTGTTCCGGGCATTGAGTCCATTGTCGGCCCTTGTCTGAACGTGGTTCCCGTACGCGTCACTCACCAACCCTCTTGGACCGTGCTACATCTCCTCCAACACATCCAAAACCAGCAAGTGGACAACATGCCATTTGAATCACTCGGCTTCAAGGAAATCATCGACAAGTGCACGGATTGGAGCGAAGACGGAGCAAACGGCTTTTCCACCGTGGTCCAGCACCAAAGCATGGCTCAGACGGGTAGTCTGACAATTGGAGGAAACACATACGACGTTGGGGCCATGGCCTCGCAGGAAGACACGGCTGATTTCAGCGTCGTCACCACGCCGCAAGATGCGGAAAGCACCGAGGTCTGTTTGATCTATGCTCGGGACGGGGCTGTGGATACGGCCTTTGCGGAGGAGATTTTTGCATCGCTTTGCGAGACCATCACGGCGTTTTCTGAAGATCCGAACGTTTGCGTTGTATAATTTTAGTTTCATTGCATACATGTCATTAGTTAGAAGATAGAGAATTTCATATTTTTTAGTTCAATGCTTCAGTTGCAAAATTCGCAATATTATGTGTCGACACCGTGATCATGCATTCGACGCATCATTAGTCGTGTCTAGAGGTATGTACTCGCATACTAGTCGCTCTTTGTTTGTGAGAAGCAAAGCCAGAGTATCAAGAAGGAGCAGTACGAGGCGCAGATGTTAGCATCCCACCGGTAAATATTGCGAGCAAATTCACGCTCGTCACGTCATCTTGAGGTCGAATTGTGACCCACTCTTCTATTCAGCGTCGCAAGTTTATAAGTATTCCCTCACCTTCAGTCTTCGCCCCAGTCTTGAACATTGTGCGAAGGGATTAATTCAGTGCATTTTAGTAAGTTTATCAAGATTCCTAGCGCTTCTTGACTGTCTATATCATGGCGGACAAACTCAGCTACCTCGAGGCGGTCCACAACCGCCGCAGCATTTACCAACTTAAGAGATCGTCCCCGATTTCGGACGACAGGATTGAGGAGATTATCCATCAGGCCGTGGAGGATGTCCCCTCGTCCTTCAACTCTCAGTCAACTCGACTCGTGGTTCTACTCAAGGAAGACCACCACAAATTCTGGAACATTGTCATCGATGCCCTCAAGGCCATTGTCCCAGCCGATTCCTGGCCAAAGACTGAGAAGCGCATAGTCGGATTCCGAGATGCGTATGGCAGTG
Source organism: Neonectria ditissima (assembly GCA_001305505.1). Taxonomy (NCBI): domain Eukaryota; kingdom Fungi; phylum Ascomycota; class Sordariomycetes; order Hypocreales; family Nectriaceae; genus Neonectria; species Neonectria ditissima. Next base: position 93,178 of record LDPL01000014.1, read on the forward strand.
TAAGCCACTAACCAAGAAAACCTATGTCTTGATCTCAAAAAGCTAACCCCAAACAGGTCTTGTTCTACGAAGATCCTAAAGTCATCAGCGATCTTCAAGCCAAGTACGCCATTTATGCCGATAGGTTTCCTCAGTGGTCAGAGCACACGAGTGGGATGCATCAGTACGCAATCTGGACAGCGCTGGAGGCAGAAGGGTTTGGCGCCAATATCCAGCACTACAATCCCTTGCCTGATCAGCGCGCCGCCGAAGTCTGGAATATCCCTCAGGAGTGGCAGCTCAAGGCCCAGCTCGTCTTTGGAGCGTACGAGCCTGACGCGCGAGAGAATCTACCTACAAAGACGCAGCAGCCGATTGAGAAACGACTCTACGTACATGGGAAATAGAGTAGGGCATAACTGGTTGAGTATTAGAAACCAATGCGCATTGAGCACTGGAATTATTGAGATCGCCCAAAAGTCCCGCTCGCGTTTGTTCTATTGTTGACAATGGGCGACCCAACACGAAAGAGGGCTAAAACTCGAGAGATATTCCAAAGCACCACCATAACTCTTCCACTCCAATGATGTCCTTATCTAATTTCTCCCTTACGAACTAAGATACATTCACGAGCTGGTTCAGCTGACAGGCCGAGGTACTCGGTTGCTCCACTATTGAAGCGATCCACGTCAGGCCGGCTTATCGGGAGACAGCTCCGTAAGCGGCCGTGATATGATGTGTGTTGGGAATAATAAAACACTCGATAATAATGTTGGGCTCGTATCACACGTCACATGTCACAACAGTAATAATCATGGCCAAGACTTGATAAAAGCAACTCGCTTTGTGAAAATACAGTCTCCGTTTCCTCCCGGTCTTTTAGCCCTCGTTCCTTTGCCTCATGCTGTATTTATTGGCCCGCTCCGATATGTCACAATTCTCTCTACGGCTGACAATCAATGTTCCGTCATGCAACCTCCGGCTCCTCGCCCTTCGCCGAAACCGTCCATATCAATTTCTCCAACACGTCTACTCCGGCCTTTCCGGCCACCGTCTCCACATTCTCATCCGCCATTCAGCGTCTCAACCTTTCACCCATACAAGCTATTCGGGATTCGGTAAATTCTCAGATTCATTCAAGTTGCTTTGACATGATTGAAATTGTCTAACAATCTCTGGAACAGACTAGAAAATGACATTGTCGTCTTCCAAGGTAGTGAGCACGAGTCCGCTGCTCAACTCCTCAAGGGAGTCCTCGTCCTCTGCCTACAGTCGCCTCTGAGAGTGGAGGACGTGAATCTTCGGCTAGTTGGCACTCTGCGCCATTCGTATGCAAATCCTCTTGAATCCGTGAATTAGCCAATTATCAAAGACCTGTCTAACTCAAACAATTTGCAGATGGACAGACTTTGGTGTTTTAGGCTCAAAGATCAACATCCTCCAACAGCAATGGGCCTCATTCGTTAACGCGAATGGTACTGGCGAAACACTCCCCGCTGGAAACTACGAGTGGCCTTTTGAATACTTGCTGCCCGGTGACACTGCTGAAAGCATTGAGGGTATTGCTGAAGCATATCTCACCTACACACTCAAAGCCACCATCAGCAGGGACAAGTTTGCACGGGATCTTCATGCTCACAAGGCGCTTCGAATAGTCCGAACTCTATCTGCAAATTCCTTGGAGTTCATGTACGCTATGAGCATCGAGAACGTCTGGCTCAACAAGGTTGACTATGAGATTTCTATCCCCTCTAAAGCCGCTGTCTTTGGCAACGCGATAACGTTAAAAACGCGTTTCACTCCCCTTGTCAAGGGCCTCGACATATCGTCTATTACAGCAAGCCTGCTGGAGGTTCGAGAATGTCATATTCCAAACTTGACCTTTCCTCATGACAAGAATCACCGAACCGAGCGTATAGTCTCCACTTGGAAAATCAAGGTGACTAGAGAGGAAGATTGGCAAAGTACGATCGAGGATACTATCCAGGAAGGCTGGGTTGTGAACAAAAGACTTGATCTTCCGAAGCAATTTGGGCAGTGCATGCAAGACCTAAACATTCATGGCATCAAAGTTCGCCATAAACTGAAGGTATTTGTTCCTCTTCGCAATGCTGACGGTCATATTTCCGAAGTAAGTTTCCCAAAAAGAATATCTAAAAGGCCGGATAACTCACCTCCACAGCTTGCAGTAGCTCTTCCAGTCTACATCTATATTTCCCCAAATATCTCTCTGGACGGGCAAAGGAACCTCCTCTTTCCGCCACCCCGTCCGTCGAGCGTTGGAACCGAGACCGCAGTCCCGCCGGGGTATGGCGACCATATTCTGGATCAACTTTACCAGGAAATCGGCGATGAGAATACTGGGATACAATTACAACCAAGCAGTGCAGCCAATTCGCGACCCGACTTGGATCTTCTTCGTCCTGTCATCCACACAGAGCAGGTTAGCACTGCGGCATCCCTACCACAGCAAACGGATCACGGCGACACGGTGGGCAGCTCGGCTGGCCAAGTTGATCTGGATGCGAACGCACTGTACGAATTGAATCGAGTTCCTACTTACCGAACCGCGATTCGAACCACCTTACGACCCCACTCCCAGTTCGACAACAGTTTGCTTCCTGATTATCAAACCGCAGCAGGGAGCCGTGATCAAAATCATAGAGAGTGATTGCGCCTACTAGATCAATTAGAATCCACCACCATCCAGGTATAATATATATCATAGATTATAACGCCCTTGTTTCAATTCATAGTCAAGTCAATTAGTAGCTGAGATTCTTTTTTATCCATGTGCTAAGTTGAAGCATGGCTCGACACTCATTTCTAACAAGACCATTAATGTACTGACTTTCTCTTAATCTCTGCACAAATTTCAAATTTCAATCTTGCTGCGTAATTCGTACTGTTCGATTGGATCTTGAGAACACTCTTAGACCTACATCTCTTGCGAGAGCGCAACACAAGAGTACAAAGGTTGCGTGAATAATGAGTAAATTTGTTTGTACCCCTGTCTAGGGCTCGTAGAGTCAAATCATCACCTTATTAACTAAGCAACGTCTACTTGCCAAGCAAGTCTTCACAGTTTTGCTACCATGCCGCCAGCCCATACTGGTTCCAATGACTCCTCAAGCAGGCTGGTCTTGGAGGTTATCCTACTTTTCCTCGTCTTAAACATCCGTGGAAGCCCTGACTCCTCAAAAGATACATCGTCGCGCACCAAGTTTGCGACACCCCTGCTTGACAAGAGGATCTCAGGCATACCGTGGCCTGAAAAGCCGGCAATGATGTATTGCCCTGGCTTTTCCGGTACCTCTCCAATGTGAGGCATGAAGTCTGCACTGTAGCCCATGACTAGATAATCTTAACGCTCAGACTCCAAGTGCGCAGATCAGTCTTGTCTTACTGCCAGTCCACACATGCTTAGTCTTGGCCTCACTGTTTTCCCATCCTCGAAAATGTCGTTGCATGTAGCCATCGAAGTATGAAACGGCTTCTTCGATGAGTTCGTTGTCTCGGACATTGTCGAACCATCGTTCCCTGCTAGGCCAGAACCTCTGTCTTGCACCACTCACCACGATACTCCCATCCGCGCGAGGGATAAGATAGTCATTATTCAGGGCATCAAAGCGGATGCCGTAAGTGTTGACGAGGTAGGGAGAATCCTGATGCTTGGGACTCTCGATGTGACTGCAAATTCCGCGAACAGGAACGATGCTGTTGCGGTATTCCGGCAGAACTTGACCTGTGTAGCCGTTGGTGGCGAAGACGCCCTTTTTGGTCTTGATAGCTCCACGTGGAGTGTGAACCGTCCACATCCCTGACTTATCAGGCGCTGGCGATACTGATGAGACTGGAGTATTCGCATAAAGACTTAGGCCTTTATCAAGGAGCTTTTCCAACAGTTGGTGAACCATCTTCGACGGCCATAAATAAGCCGCCGTGAAGGAAAAGCAACATTGTGCACCCTTGACTCCAGATACCTATGACTGTCAGAGCTTGTGTGTAGATTGAACATTCTGGTGACATACCCTTTCGGCGTCCTTTTTTGGAATAAAAGCGACGTCACGTAGGTTTACGACGCCTGCTTTGACAAGTTCTCTGTATGACGCCTCTGTTTTCTTCGCATGGTCTGGGTCAAGATAAACATCCACAGCCCGCGTGAGATGGAAATCGCAGTCCAGATTCTCATTTTCCACAAGAGTCTTGACTGCAAGCACATGCGATGCCTCGAAAGCGGCCAGTTCTGCAGCGGCAGCGGCACCGAATAGCTTGGTATATTTTGGGACGTTGAAGTAGGTATCGGGTTTCACGTGCCCCCCATTTCGGCCTGTCGCGCCGGAGCATACCTTTCTCGCCTCGAGCAGAACAATCGATGGAGGATCAGGGTTATCTTTGAGTATATGGTATGCTGTTGCGACTCCGGCAAAGCCAGCTCCCACAATGACAACGTCGGATACCGGAGGCAGGTCTTTTGTGCTACGGTAGTCGTCAAGAGGGCGCGATGTCGCATTCCAAAATGAGGGGACTGGGTTAGGCACTGGGCCACGATTTTGTTGCTCTGGTTTGGTCATGGCGCCACCTTCGTGAATTATCCAACAATAGTTGACATCGAAAGGAACAGATTGCAATGGCTGGGAGAAAAAGATAAAAATTGGCGGTCGGCAATTCGCGTCATTACCACCACGTAGACTAGTGATGTCGTGTATTCATGGCTTAGATCGTGCTTGAGTCCTGAGCTGGAGATAAGGACCAATCTGCACCACCTTCCGGACCCTCGTCGGCCCCGCGATTGCCAGTTTCCGGATTGAAGAGGAGTCACGGGCCGGGATTTAGGCGATCGGGTCGGATACGGACTACAAATGAGGAGGTTGGAGGGCGGAACAGATTGACGGGTAAGTCTGACTTGGACCTACCCGGGAGTTGCGTAGAAGAACGATAGCCCCGGGACAATTTTCCAACGGTCAAGATCGTCGTCACTCACCGAGACCGGCAATGGGCCGGTCCCAGATAAATCTTGGCAGTCGGAGTCAAAAGTAGCCCCGACGATCATCGCCGGCACCGACGTGAAAGTCAAAACCATCAGGGATCAACCCCGGATGCCCAGCACTATCTAGCCAGGGTGTTTGGCAATCAAGGTTAGCTTATCTCTTGCCGTAAGCTTGACTGTCCATCCTCACTAGCTAGGAATCGGCCGATTGGATTCAGTGTATGCAGTTGAGTATTGAGGAGAAATGACAATGCCAAAATTGAAACAGTAGTCCAGGCAACATACCTTCCCACCATTGATATGTCAGAGGTTGGGGCTGGCTTCGTTGACCGATTTGCTTATCAATAGTGAAGCGATCTGCGAACCAGCCGATTAGTCTAGGGAAGGTGTGTTCGCAGATTACTAGCGAATTTCACCGCGACTTGACCTTTGCACGAGACATGAGACATATATCACACCTAGTTATACTTCTTTCTACATAGTAGATAAGCTCTATACAGTTGTAGGATCGGCTACCTCAGATGCAGCCACAATCCTCCGCGCCATCTCCGGAAACGTATTCGCCATGACATCCATTGCACCAAACAGATCCGTACAAGGCTCCTTCTCCCACACCGTGCAATACGCACCCTTGAAGCTAAAAAACAATCCCCAAGTTAAAACAGTGCGAGCATCAAAGTTGTGAGAAACGTACCCGGTTGCCTTGGCGGCAGATACATCCCACATGTGCGCGGCGGCAAACCACGCCTCCTCGCCGGCGAAACGCGTCAGAAGCGGCTGGTAGGACTCCGGCGCCGGCTTGCCGATGCCGAACGAGTCGCACGACATGAAGTTCTCGGCCGGCATGTCGATGTTGTTGCGCGTAAAGTAGCCGCTGACTCGGTTGACGTCGCCGGCTGTAAACGCCCAGCAGGTGAAGCCGGCATCGCGGAGGATTTGGAAGCACTCGGCAACGCCCGGTCGGGCATCTAGGTGCATGAACTGCTCCAGGATGTACGCCAGATCGTCCTCCGTCGCGAACTCGCGCGGTTCCTCAATCCCAGCCATCCATAACATCCGGTAGAAGAGGCTGCGGAAGACGTCATAGAAGCGTATGTATCGACCGGAGATACTCAGATATGTGTATTCGCGCTCAGCAGCCTCGAACCATGTGTATCCCAATAGCTTCGGCTTGATGCACTCAGCACGGAGCCGGTCGCCTAGGCGTGTGTCGAGAGCGTCGAAAATGGCATCGTATGAGACGCAGGTACCAACCACATCGAAGACGACATGCTTTTTGGGAACAGACATGGTTGTAGTGATGTAAAAGGGGACTCACCTCAAGTAAGATGGTGCAGAAGGAAGGTAGGGTTGTTTTCTTGTGTACTAAGCGGCTTCTCTCAATGGAATCCCAGGTTAGTACAACCTTTATAGAATGGCTCCGTCGGGGGAATAGTTCGAAGACCTGAAACTCTGCTAGGCCGCCCCGCAATGCTATCTTGCCAGGTTCCCCGCTCTGTTCGACGTTCCGTAATGGGGCAGGTTCCGGGCTGCTCTCCATTGCTAGATAGGGTCGGGAGCCGGTGGTGTGCCGGCTGGATTTAAAAAGTTGGAAATAAGCTTGCTCGGCTGTTGCTTGCTGTTTATCGTGGATGAATCCAACGCAGCCTCAGTATTGCGCTCAGGTTCAGTATCTAGAGCGCCGGACACCAGCGAGCTTCTAAATACTGAATCCGGTGAAGGCATAGGAAACTTCAAAATATGTGAACTCGTCTTACGCGGTTAATTTTATGGTGAGCTGGCGGGAATAGTATGGAATTGACGTACAGCTCTAGGGTGGTCTACTCTTTCAACATCAGGCATGTTTGTGATTTGTCGTAATTCTTGCAGGGACAGTAGATGTCTGGATCCAGAATATTTTTTAAACAACGTCGAGACATATTCTATAAGTTGTTGGCGTCGCATACACGTGAAAATAATGTGCTGAGGCCTCTCTGGAGTTAAGAATGAGTGATACTTAATTTATCTCAAAATCAGGTACGTAGGCTCAGGTAGTATAGCCCTGGATTGGAGCAAATACTCTAAGCTTCCTCTAGGAGTGCCTGTGTTCAATGTAGTGGATAAGAAGAATATGATGTTGAAGTTAAGTTGAAGGGATGGAGCAAAATCAAGAACGACACACGTGGCATGTTCATTGTCCTGCCAATCTCGGGACAACAAGAACATGGAAGTTGGATTGGGTGTATATTCCTCCGCGCCCCTGATAGAACCGACCGCTTAGTAGACGTGTGTATCCCTTATTCGTGTTTTGGACACCCAAGAAGCAAAATCTGCTTAACGAAATCAGTACTAAAACATTCCAATTAGACCGAGGGAAGGTCTAGGGACATCGGATCATTCGGTTCACAGGCTGGGCCGACATTTGAGGGCTCTTGTTTCCATAAATCTTATTGAAATTCCAGTCTTACAAGGTTTTGGACTTGATCTCTCAGAACGAGTTTCTAGATTCGATGTTTTTGAAGCAAATTCAGAGGTCACGTATAACAGCCGTATTTGTTCATGATAAGCTTAGAAATCAACACCACGATTTCATGTGTGAACGATCGCTAAAAACTCCATACTCCTCAGGAACAAGAAAACAGTCAATGAATCTACTGCTAGGTTGCTTTGGTGGGATTGTAGAAGCGTACCGGCTTCATCAAGGTCGGTCCGGGTTGTCTCTATCTCCTCACCCAAGACCGGACACAACTGAGCCGCCCAAACGTATTTCCTGCTGTGCCGGCATGGAATTGAGCGACCGGCCCGGTGAAAGCCGATCGTCCACCAGAATCCAGTATCGACTTCCGGGACCAGGGCTAGCTACGCTATCTTGCAACGCTCAGGCAGCAGGGGTGACCATTTCCGGGAGAGGAGCGATAAAGGGAAATGCGGGGTGAACGGGGCCCTGTAGATTGACTCAATGGTTCGGGCGTTGACCCTATCGGAGACACCCCCTAGCCTCTCACCTACTGCAGTTAGGTAGTGAGATAAGGAACACGCACTAGAACTGACCTTCGGCCACTATCAAGATTCAGAACCTGGATGAGGTCACAAACCATGTTTTTATTGCATATATAGGGAGATCTCCCGCTGCAACCCAGTTCCCAGATAAACTTAACAACTCACAGGCTCTGAAGTCACTGTTCTCGACACTGTCATTGCCCCTGACAATATGTCCGACCTCAAGCCCATCGAGGCAGACGCCAAGACTACTGATTTAGCGCACGGCACTATCAAGGACATTGACGTTTCCGACTATGACCTCGAGCTCGAGCATGCCCTCGCCAACTACGAGCCTGGCGGCGACGCTGAGAAGCGCTTGGTCCGCAAGATGGACATGATTATGATGCCTGCATTGTGGTTCATGTACATTTTAGCGTATATCGACCGTCAAAACATTGTAGGTCACCGTCATATGCTGTTCAATCTGTGTCTTGCTGACTCCTTCAGGGCAATGCTAAAGTGGCTGGGATGGATGTGGACCTCAGTCTCACTGATGATCGTGAGTGGCAGATCATCTTACTTGGCCAAGTCAAAGCACCAGGGATAGTTGCTAACAACTTTTTCGCCCAGAATACGCCATGCTGCTTTCCATCTTCTTCATCGGCTATCTGATTTGCGAAGTCCCCTCCAACATGATCCTCACCAGATCGCGACCATCTCTGTACCTCCCCGGTATCATGATCGTGTGGGGCGCCATTTGCGCTGTCATGTCCGTGGTTCATAATTACCAGGGCATGTTGGCGTTGCGATTCTTCCTCGGTGCAATTGAGGCTGGTTTTTTCCCAGGAGTCCTATACCTAATGACATGCTGGTATAAAAAGGCCGAAATTGGTTCGTCGTTTGCATTCCCCTTGATCCATCGAGCATGACCAAGTCTAATATCGGGAATAGGAAAGCGATTCTCCATCTTCTTCACCGCCTCCGTATGCTCTGGTGCTCTAAGTGGGTTGCTTGCCGGCGCAATCACCGGAAACATGGAAGGCGTCCGCGGCATGCGTGGGTGGCGTTGGCTGTACTTGATTGAGGGCTGCTGTACCATCACGATGGCTATTGTTCTCAAGTTTGTCCTCCTCGACTTTCCCGAAAGCTCCAAGCGTCTCTCGGTTGAGGAGCGCCAGTTGGCCGTTGTCCGCATGATCCATGACCGCAACATGAGCGTTGCTAGACACGGAATCCGCCTCACACATTGGCAATCCCTCAAGGCGGCCGTGGCCGATCCCAGAACGTACCTCTTCATCATCCTCTTTGTCATGGATCTCGGCTCTTGCACCATTTCCTATTTCATCCCGACAATCGTCAAGTCGATGGGCTACACCTCCGTGCATGCTCAGTATATGACCATACCCATTTGGATGGTTGGCGCCGTTTTTCTTATCGTGCTTTCCTACACAGCTGACCGCACTGGCGATCGCCGATGGCACATTACAGGATGCTTGGGCCTCAGCTTCATCTGCACCCTCGTGTGCATTACTGTCAACAATCCCAAGGTTTTGTACGCCATGCTTTGCTTCTACATCGCTGGGCTCTACACGGCTCTTCCCTTGATCCTCAACTGGACATCGGAGATCATTTCTCTGCCTGCTGAGAAGCGAGCTGTCGTTGTGGCACTTGTCAACTCTATCGGTAACCTTTCTGCTGTTTACGGAAGTCGTCTGTGGCCTGCGTCGGATGGGCCCGATTTCATCAAGGGCTTTGCGACAACTGGTGCTTTCACGGGTTTTGGTACTTTGCTGGCGGCGCTCATCCCAGTAATTGTAAAGTATTTGCCCAAGGAAGGTCAGACTAAGGCTGAAAGGGATATTCTGGAACGGGAACAAGACTTCATCGAGGGAACTCAGCCGAGCGGGACAGTCTGAGCTTTCATCTATTATTGCTATCGATACAGCTGAGAAATCAAATCGTTAAGCAAACATATTACATGGAACCTTAGCTACCTTACGTCCGAGACCGAGTTGATGCGTACATTTAGGATAGACGCGTCAGACATATTTGAAGTACCTCGAAGGACCACGGATTTTATGTTTAGATTGTTACCGTACCGCTTAACTTCACCAAGTAGCGAAATGAAATTTTGAGCAAAATGAAGGTCAGGATGAAGTTTCTACACCTTGGCAGTATTCCGAAGCGTTAGGCCTGATTTTAGAAAGACTTTCCTGACGTCAAAGAAGTCCCCGACATCAGAGTGCTGATTCGAGCTCGCTCATTACTCATTCCTTTTTTATAGCGTCGTAGCTCTAGTTATTCGCTTAGCGTTCTTCACAAATCTGCCCCGCCCACACCTCCACTTCCGCGACGCTGCCTTATTCTCGTCGTGGATCTGCATCTTATCATTTGTCTAATGAATAAAATATGAGTGCGATGGCAGAAACGGAGACGATGGACGATATCGCCGTCAATCAACTACATGCGGGCGATGGCGACGGCGCAGGCATGGTCTTTGCATTCAATGGCAGGCAGATTTCCGTGTCCATCTTCCCAGGCAACGGCTCATCGACAAAAGACAGCCGCTACCTGGAACCCGAGCATCGCCCTCTTCAGGACCATCTTGTTGATCTTCTTGCCCGAGCCGTCGTGTGTAAAGATGACAGCGAGTACGAGGAGCTCGAAGACGAGGTCCTTGGCGTCATTCTCAACGCTGGCAAGTCATTTTTCTCCCAGCTCACGCCATCCCAAGGAGCGCCAACCCGCGACCATCCAAGTCTGCATGTACTGTTGTTCCCCGAAATAATATACTTCCGCTTGGAAGCTGGTGCTGGCCATGCTTCGATTATCCCAACCGCGTCAAGCGAGGCATACACCGCCCTCGTTATCGACCCGGTCCTCGACGGGACGTTTGAAGAAGAATTGAATATTCATGAGCATCTTCCCCGATATATTCCCGAGAAGATCGTGGTTACAGATGTGTTTTCGAGGGGGACAAGTTTTGTTACTGCTGCCGTCCTAGTAGATGGGCAGGACATGTTTTGCAAGTCCCGTGGTCGACCAGGCGGGCTTCTCGGAACCAGCGAGGGGAGAGAGCTGGAATGTCTAGGCAAGATTCTCACAGCATTCCCGCAACAAGACACGATCCGCGTTCCCAAGCTTCTGGGCTATATTCATCACCAGGATACCAAGCAAGTCCTGGGTTTTCTCCGACAGTGGGTGCCCGGGCGTAGGCTTAGTGAGATGGATATCGCTACCACCACGGCAGAGACCAGGCAGAAATGGGTTTTGCAGATGCGTGAAAGCATCCGGGACCTTCACAAGGAGGGAGTGATCTGGGGAGACGGCAAACCTAGCAACATAATTATTGATGATCAGGATGATGCCTGGCTGATTGATTTCGGGCGAGGATACACAGAGGACTGGGTCGACAAGGAGCTGACTGAGACAACCGAGGGAGATGAGCAAGCTCTGGCCAAGATTGTCAAATTACTGGGCGCCGGCGGTGGCACTGTATCCTCACCATAAGATCCTATATCAGGGGCAACAATTTGCTTGCTTGAACTCCTGCATTGGATAATTCTGGTGAAGTCTTCATGAATATCGTGCATTCATCTGGACTTACACCAGGGGAAGCCTTGGATTCGGCTCAAGTAGAGAAACTGACAAATCAACTCCATTACTATAACGCACAATGCTGTTCGTCACGGCGCTAACACAGGCTATAAGGCCAACCCCGCGGGGATTATGCAGGTCGCCAACTTTATGATGGAACGCGACTGCACAGTCGAGGACTTTCTTGGCATCTATAATGAATCACTACACGATAAAAGGATCTTTGCTGGCCTCGACACATCATCGCGCAATTTGTTCTATGAGTGGTCTTTGGCGACTATATGGAATAACTCCATTGGCAAGCTCCCTTCGCACTCATCAATACTCCTCTCAATCCTCGCTTGCTCAGATCCCGAGGGTGTGCCGAACTGTTGGTTTGTGAGGGCCTGAAGCAATCATGCGATCTCAATTTCCTCTCCAAGGCCAGCTCTTTACTAGGTCAATCTACAAACTCCTTCGAAACGGCCCAGTCTCAAAGCGAAATGCTAAGCTATAGAATCGCCAAGAGACTGAGGAAGGCAAGCCGCTGATGCAGATTCGAAGTATTAGCTTACATCACCTCATCCAAGAGACAGTATTTCATCAGCAAAGTACCACTAACCAGAACAAAACTCTGGGCTAGGCCGTAGAGCTGTGCTTAAACGTCCTTCCCCAGCCAACACAGTCCAACTTTCGATTCATGAATAGATAGTCCGAGTACGACCTCTGTCTTCCGCACCCACTGAAACTCGACGCTCGATACAAGGCTATGTCGAGCATAGAGCCGAGCCATCGTCTTACCGAACTCTTCCTGAATACTAGGTGGTACCTATACAAGCACCGGGTGCCGGAGGTTGACCTTCCCCTCTTGTCCTCGGCGCATGAGATGGCAGAGAGAAGCGACAGAGGTATTGACTGGTTCCTGAAGTCCAGGATTCTCAGCGCTTTTGTTTGCGTCTACTTTTGAATGCTCGAGGTATGTAGAATCTGGCGCAGTTAATCTTTACACTATCGGCAAATATCACTTGGCTTTGGGTAACGAGGAGAAGGGTTTTCAATACCATAAAAGATCCCTTTAAATACGGTATGGGCTTGTGGGGAAGCAAGGCTTCTATTACAGCATTTCCTCACACGAAACAGTATGTATAGCATTTGCAAAGGGGGGTTTCAATAAGCCTTAAAATCCCCGGAACAGGCTCATAAGATCTTTTCCAGTGTATCAAATGTAAAAATAGCGCTAGAACGAACACTCTAGTATCTCTCTGTTGTCAAGCAAGGGCTGAATAATACAGAAAAGACCAATAAACTCACATCATCGGCCTGGCAGCTACAAAGCAAGCTCACAAGAGAGCAAGAGCCTAAAAATCTAGATCAAGCTAGTAACTTGGCATAGACAAGTGGCTTCGACGGATTAGTAATCTACTATCATTCTTGATTTTCAACTTGTTTCAGTTAAAATATTCGCATGATTAGAAGTTTCAGGGTGAAAGTTAGGTTTACACAGGAAAAGGAATTAATGAGACTAGAGATAACATCCCCTCTAGAAATTCCTAGCTGCATCGGTTCCTCGACGGCCTCGAAAGTCGAAGTAACAATTCATGAATAAGCCAAAGGCCTTATTTTGACTTGTAAAAACACTCTCCTCCTGGAACTGATGGATCGTTTCTCCATCGCAAGCATTCGATCGCGCCACCGGTATCCCGAGCTTCAAACTCGAAACAATAGTATGCATATGGCCGAATGTACTGGGCCCTCTTGACAGTCTCATCGTAGGACATGTTCCAGACGAAGGTATCATAGTGGTAATGTCGCAAATCGTATCTCTCGTCCGACAGTCCCAGGAACTTAAATACCAGGCTTTCATGGACGAATTTGACATCAATAAACCAGTTCCCCATGGCGTTGAAGTATCTGCCTGTATAGCTCTTTAAAGAACGGGGCTTGGTTCCTTCGATTCTTCTGTCAGCTAGATCCCTTGCAACTTCGTCCATACGCTTCACACCGGCATCCACGCATGACTTGACAAGTGACAAGTAGTCCCGCGCCGGATCACCGACGAACAAGACATCAATGATGAGCTGGCAGACCCAATCGGCGACATCGCACAGTCCAAGCGAGTTCTGTAAAACTGCTACAGCAGTACCTGACTCTGGTAGAAGACAAAGAGCGGCAGTGGTGCCTGGCATGTTGCCTCCGTGCCAGATGGCCAGTTTGCCAGGATATTCCTCTCCCAGCGGTGGGAAGTCTTGTAGAACACGCTGATTCCATCCAAAGTCAAGAGTACCTGGGAGCTGAGTTCTGTTCCATCCCAGAGCATAAGTCTGCTCTAGAAAACTGTCGACTGCCCGCGGGACGTGTGGTCGAACAATGGTGGCAATCTCTTTGATTGGAGAAGAAGATTCACTCCGGTGTGGTGACTTTTTTTTGATGGGGGATACAAGCCGGCCAACGTTTGTTGTCTTCACATTGTTGGATCGGAAGATATCCTGTAAGATGTACTTTCCACGGAGAACTTTCCCTTGGTGGCTTCGCTCCTTCGACTGAGCCTGATAAGACTGGCCAGGGCTGGACGGCTTCATTTCGTCGAGGGCTTGAAGATACGCCTGGCTGTATTTGAGAAGGTCCGTAACCGACGTTCTGACCGACTGCCCGGCAAACATCATCGTATCGCCCGAAGCATTGCAAAAGGGGATCCGAAAGGGAGATCCATCCTTGAGAATATTGTAGGGAACAGCGACGTTTTCTTCTTCGCTCGGGTGCTTTGTGAAGGTTCGGTCCATCTCCAGCGGCTCAAAGATGTTCTCAGCAACAAACTGCGCCCATTTCTGCCCAGACACTTTCTCGACTACCAGGCCTGCAATGTTGTAGGCGTGGTTGTTGTACATGTACTTGCTGCGAACCGGGGCCACCTGAGAGATGCCGTCGAACACAGGAATGCACTGGTCCTTGGGGAGCAGGATTTTGTTGTTGGATTGTAGATAGAGGGCATCGGCCCAGGCTTTGCCGGTGCGGTGGCTGAGGATATCCAGGATGTTCAGTTTTGCTTCGCACAGTCTAGATGACTTGGACATTTCGGGTAGAATTTCGTGAACTGGTGTATCCCAGTCTAGGAAACCTCTGGCAACTAGGATACCCAGTGCAGTTGCCGTGATGCCTTTGGTGAGGGAGGCGACGTAGAAAATGGTTGCGCTGTTGACTGGTAGCCGCTTCTCGACATCGCGATACCCGTAGTGTAGCTGATCCAATACCTCGCCGCGATGGATGGCACCCACTGCTAGGCCTGGTACTCCAGCAGCTTTGCACATTGAGGCGATCAGCGGAAGGGTATCCTTGAGCTTTCCGGGCTTCATTCTCGGGTTTTCCATTTTGTTCGTGATGATCGGGCTTCCTAGTTGAGTGTCAATTCGACAGTCCATACAAACATCGAGAAGCCGAGCTAGATGCGAGGATACTGTACAAGAAAATGGGTGGGCGCCTGGCGACTAACAGCGCTGTCTATCGGCGTTTGGGCGAGCGTTCTGGCAGAATGATTAAAGGTGAGAGAGGTGACGATCATGTATCGAACGGGGAAGTAAGACAAATAAATATGCAGTGCAGTCTCCTCCACTCACTGCGTGGTAGGTACATTCTCGCAACTGCACAAAGACCGTTGGCCATGATTCACTGTGATAATTTGAAAGACCAACGACAGCTACTCTCTTGATAATGATTCACCAAGCATAATATCCCCCGTCATTCACCTGCCGTGATTTGGAATGCTTCTGAACTAGGTCATATCCGTGGACAAATCACTGCCGCTAGCTTCGACTGACGTGTTGGGGTAGACAGGTGTTACAGGTGCCTTGGTACCTTAATTCACTGAAGCCCGTTGTACTCAATCAGCGGCTGTTGAAAACATTTGATTTGCTTACTTAGCACCCTCTTAAGCAGCAATCAGTTTTCTATCTACAGCGTACTCTTGATAGTAATGTTCAAAGGACAAGTTGGCCTCCTCCCATGCCTCGGAGACGGATGCTGCCATGTAGAAGATGTCCACTGAATGTATACCGAAGAACGTTCCTATTTTGGCGAATGTCGCCAGGTCTCTGGAGTAGCCTTGGTTGTTTCGCCCGTCTACAACATCGAGAACAAGGTTGCAGACCGCGTCATTGACGGGACGATACATCCTCAATCCTTGGATCCAGCGATACTTGGAACTATTTCAATCGTTAGCTGTGTGGACCAACTTGTTACCGAGGAGTAAAAGATGGAGTGTACAATTGTGGTCTCAAAAGCCAGTCGGCAAGCGGGAGCTGCATAGTAAGTCTCTTGTGCAAGAAGGAAACTTCGAGGCGACACGAGTTGATGATCCAGCTACCGGAGTCCAGAATGGTGCCAGCAATTTTAGTCGGGGCTTCATGGACAATGGAGCGTGTGACAAGGGACTTGTCAGCGGGGATCATTGTGCTACCGTCGAGCTCTGATGCCTCGTTGAGAGTGATCTCGCTGAACACAGAATCGTAGTCGATAGGGTACACTTTGTGTCTCTCGGTGAGAGGCTTATCCATCTCAACGTAGACGTTCTGGGCTCCGGCTTGGTCCTCAAGATACCTGAAGATCCGTCCGCATTGTCGGCCTGACAGATCGTGATAGAGTGGACTCTTCAATTCCTGCCCCAGAGGGACAGCGAATGCGGTAGGAGAGAAGACCAGCTCGATGACGATACAGACTTTCGGTAGCGGAATTGCCACTAAACAATGAGCAGGCTTGAATCTGCTGCCGGAATCTGGTTTGATTTCCATAATCGTCAAACTTTGTAACAACGGTGCCGAGTTGAGCATCCCTGAAAGCAAATAGTACCATTGGTTAGCAGAGTACTAGTTATATTGAGATTCCATGTTTGGAAGGCTTCTCGTACCTAGCGAAGCCTCAAAAGTGTTTCGTATGTCTCTTACAATGCCAATAACAAGGGCAGATGTCGTCATGTTTAGCGCGAGGTCTTGCCATATGTGCTTTTCAACAGTGGAACTGGACACCCTGCCGTGTCTCATATACTCCTAGATATACCATATGCTCCAGTTGGTCGTCAAAGCATATCTCTGAGTAATTTGATCAACAACTCGAAAGCCAGATTCCATTTGTGCCCCCAGGAGCTTCAGTCCACCACTGCCCGGCCTAGCCACGGCGGGGGGCTCGAATCTACTCGTGGCAGTTCTTATTCGCCTTGATCACATCGTCAACCTCATCTTTCGCCTATGCTCCAGCCTACCAACGGTGGGGTTCACTCCAGGTGCGCGATTGCTGCGACGTTTTGGTGAGCGTTGTTGACCGTCACTTCGAGTCGCAAGTACTGCGGGGAAGGCCTGGGAAACCCATCCTCTGCTGAGCTCGTCTTGACATATATGATCATAATCCTTATTCTGCTCATTTCAAGCATGGCGTATCCCACTGTGCGGATCAGAATGCATGACCAGTTTGAGTAGGTGCACCGCTTCGCAGGATGGACAACTATCGTACTTTTCTGGGCTCATATCGTGGTCTCTGCTGCTGCCACATCAGGCTCAATGGGCCTTGCGCTTACTCAATCTCCGTTGATCTACCTCGCAGCATTCACCACGATAGCCATCATCTTGCCGTGGCTGAAGCTGCAGCGTGTTGATTTCGTTCCCGAAATGCTTTCAGATTACGCCCTCCGCCTGCATTTACGAGCCTTCATACCAACGCCATACACATCACTAGCTATCCGGATCACCGATCGCCCGTTAGTCGATTGGCATGCTTTAGGAACCCGGTGACTACCTACGGACAGGCTATCCTGGAGGAGATCTTATCCTGTGATTCATGCTATAATCTGGGACGCGGATAGACTTGGTCGGCCAAACCTAACCAGTCTGGCTTGTGAGGCTTATGAAGAACCTGGTGCCGAGTGCGTTTGCATTATTTCCAATAGGCCGACAACCGCCAAGGTCGGTTACCAGCTAGGAAGTCGTGGGATTCCGGCATTTAGTCCAATTCTAGACTCCCAAGAATGTTCAAGCATGGAAATAAACTTCTCGTCATCACACTGATAAAGAGATCCGGGGCTATTTGTGGACTTTCACCGTTGCACGAGTATTCACGTACCCAGTCGAACACGTGTGTAGTCTCGATTGAGGGATTTTTAATCGCCAACGCAGCTTGTCCTGATCTTCTTAATTCATCCAGCTAGGTCTCTTCTTAACGCAACCAGCGCAGATTTCAAGGTGAATCGAGATAGCGGAAAGCGGGATTGACTTGGCATCGACCTTCAGTCAATACAACTCCGGCGTAACCACCCCTCTGCCCTCAACTTAGTAAACACATTGCTCGCCATCTTGCAGCTTTTCAAGCAGACGCTTTGCTGAAATGTGGATATCCTGGAACATGTCCAGCTTTAGCAACAACCTTTCCGAGTGTTGACAACCCCCGTCTTCTTTGCCCTCTATAAGATGCCTATCTGGGTGCCTTCTTAGAAAAGCAACGATATATACTAATGTGCTCGGTAAAAAAGGATGCACCTATTTCTGCGTTAGATGCAAGACGTTGAGATACACAGGTAATTTGAACATGAGCCTAGACGTAGACATGGAAGTTTAGAAGAAGACTCACTCTGAAAGCACTTAGCCGAGGCAGCGAACCTCCTATGTGTGCTATCTCGACGGCAGACTGATAGGCCATTTGCTCGCAGGCCTTAATTGCAACACGTTGTTCTTCGTTCTGCCCAACCCAAGTCACGGCAGTATCACCGAGATGGACAACGATATCGCGGCCCAGTATATGATTATACGCAGCAATGACATCTCTGGGTTCAGAAGCGGCCTCAGTCAGAGGTTTCAGCCGGTTCTGGACAGCGGCCGTCAGCCAGTTGTGTCGTTTCCAGAACCCGTTAGACTCCTTGAGGCCGATACTCTTGGCGTCCAAAGAGGCAGTTATAGCAATCTGCCGATGACTCAGACAGCGACCATAAATCGTAGTGAGAACCACGTTCTCGGCAAAAGACGAGAGAGCGGCGCCCCCTGGAGTTGTAATTTCTTCGGAAAGAAAATTCATTCGACACGGATGCGAATCTTGGAATCTGTCCTCGGGAGCTGGAAGCCGGAGGTGTGTCTGTGAGGCACGAGGAAACGACGCGCCCAGTTAGCTCGACCGAATCAATCGTCCCGAGGATAGCGGGGAGGACTAACGGGCTCTTCTTGAAGGGTAAAGGACAGGCCGTCTTGTGCGCTTAGCAGTCGATTGAAACCAAACGCCAGCCAAAAGGTCCGTCTCTTTTCTTCGGCTGCAGCCCAAACATGATCGGGGCCAGGGCCGACATCCGACGGCGGGTCGGAAACATCGACATTGTGTAGGCGCATCAGCTGCGCCAAACGAAAGGTGCTGGTGGCCGTCAACAGCACTTGATGTCGCTCCATGCGAAGAAACTCAAAGTAGGCCAGCAACAGCCACGCTTGGACTTGCTCAAGCTCAGTCTTGGGCGTTGCCCATGGGAGTTCCCCATCGTCGCCGCCAAGCCGGTATAGCTTCTGGCGCGTCGAGGCGTAGAGACTGTCGCAGAGGTATTGAAACTGGGAGGAAACTGCTGCTGCGAGAGTCCACATCGCCAAGTGTAAACAGGAACGAGCGGGAGACGTGTTATCCTCGTCGGCCCAGGAAAAGAATCTTCGCTTGTGAATCATGGGCGCAAAGGGGTGAATCCTTTCAAAGTAGATGGCGTCCCTAGGGGTTACGTATCCGATCAACAAAGGTTACCTCCAACTACGAACTCGAGGATAGGATCAGACGTACAACTCGGCTCTCGTCATCCCTGACAGTATCACTTCCCCACCATCCATGGGCAAAAGCAGGGCTGGTGTATGCAATACGGACATCGTCGACATATCTGGCGACAACTTCGCGCATTCTGTGAGCTCACAAGCGGTGTCGCTTGACATGTTGGGCAGTTGCTCAAGCCAGCTCATGGTCTCTGGCTCCGCGTCGAGAGCAGCGTCGATGTGAGTGTCGGCATTGGTGTCGAGATTCTCAAGCCATCTCATGGTCTCTGGTGCTGCGCCGGCGACTGTGTCGATGTTTGTGGCGATACGAGGGTCAATATTGATGTCAGGCTTGGTGTCGACGCTTCGATCCGAATCGTTGATTCTTCCTAGGCCGAGCCCTGCATTCTCCGGCTCGGAACTTTTGGCTTCCCCAGGAACATGCTGGGCAAGTTGTCGCTTCAGTACGGCTGTTGTGCATCGTGTCAACCAAGAGGCCTCGCCGTGTTTCTCGAGATGCTGGCCTACCAACTTGGGCCTTCAAGGCTTGAAGTTGTCCCTTTTGCGGGCCACGCTTCGGTCTTTTGTCGATAAAAATACATAGAGTGCTTGAACTGGCACATGCCTCGCAATTCGGCCGTGTGCGATCACACTTGGACTTGCGTTGGCGGCACGGCTCGCAGGCGACACCTGGTTTTGGCAGTTGCATCTCAGCCATCGTCTAGTAACACATATAAAAGGAAGGCAAGTGCGGGTTTCTCAACGGCTGCGATATTAAAGTTGAAAACAAGCATCGGCAGCGGAGCTATAAGATAGTAATAGCTCCGGCCCGCGCCGCCAGGCGGATCCGCAATCAAGCACCAAGTGGCCCATGCCATGGCTTGTTGCATCGGACTGCACAAGACTGAATACTCCGTGCAGATCATGATGACGAGGCCTGTGCCATGTATCGCCACGACTGTCTGCATCATCAACAGTACAGGAGACGGAATCCCGCATCGAACTCGCTCTAGTACTACGACCAGTATCCCAACCGCCCGTTCGAGCTCGCGTGTAAGAAACTAGGTCCAGATCTAGCTGTAGGTAAGGGCGTCGGAATATTCACTATCACCGATGTAGTTGAGGCTACTCCAATTGCGATCAAGAGTATCCTCTATCCTAATGTGGCTTATTTCGGCAATCGGACTTTGTGGACATTGGACAGTGGGTTTGTAATCGGACAGCATCCCTGCGACTGAGTCACCCAACGCGAACACAGCAGACCAAGCAATATTAAGGTTATTGCTCTTTGAAAGCCGATTTGTTGAACAGGATCCCAGTGTCGTACGGAGCCGAAGCAGTCTACGCGCAAGCTCAAAATCAGAGTAGGGCGCGTACCAGGGCGTATACTAGGGTACCACCCCTACTAGGCAAGGACAGGGTACCCAAGGGCCAGACACAACCCTTGATAGATCCGGGTGTACCCGCGCAACTAAGCAGGGTTCCGCCGCTGCCGAGACAAGGTTTGACGTCCGCAGCCACTCCACAACTGCGCATCTCGCGGACTTTCGACTCGCCGCGGAGGCAGGGGTTGCAGAACTATTGCGCAAGATACAGGCAATGAACAGTAGCACGGAAGCTCGGATACATGTCAGCAGGCCTTCAATTTGGGTTGACACCACCAAGTGCCGGCAGATGATCGATCGTATGCTCTAGCAAGGGGAGCTTTCCTTTAGTCTCCAAAAAGCATCGAGGTCGTATTCATGAGCCTTCTAAAATACATCAAAGTGTTATTTATTCCTAAGCGAGATGGTCGAATTGTGCAAAGAATGACGTCTGCTTAGCGATCGACTCTCTCAGGGGCGCAGTTGCTGCTATCACGGGCTCAAAAAGAAGACACGGTTGCGAAGAAAAACTATGTTCTTTTAGCTATCCGGTAGCCGTGGCATACAGAAGGAACATGGATATAAATAGAAGCATGTATGAGTAAATGATAACAGTCCTGTGGTATGGCGTCGATTTGGGCAAAGAGTCCCCAATCCTGTCTTTTTCGCCGTAAACTGCCCTGTTGTTTTAAAGTTCCGGAGGACTTGGCTAAGTCTCGACTGCTCTCAGGCTAGGCTTAGTTCAAACTAGATACCATGCGTTAGGTTTTTATTGGGCAGATACTATGTACTCTGCAAATCTCTTCCCCCATTCATCAAGCCACAGTTTGTTCCCGCGGAAAGACAAGCCGGAAGACTAATCTACCCGGCCACGATCAGTTGAGTTGACAGGGTGCACCCTGTATCGGAGCTGGATAGACAAGGGTGCTGCAAGAACCCCTGCTTATCTGTCCAGGGATAACTGCATCAGTTTATGTAACCCTGAACTTGGACATGACGCCGTGTCTCACTATATTTTCTTCGCGCATGACTCGAGCGGCTGTTGAATGTGCTTCGTAACCTTACCTACTACTGGTCTGCATCTCCCAAAATGCCTAGTAGTCTAGTCGAATTTCTCGTCATAAGCGTATTACTTCTCCTGAACCATCCAACACACACCGCTTTTCTGGTGGCTTCCATGTAGTCTTCCCTCCGCAGTGAGATGAATGCAGATCCAGTAACCCTGTAGCATGATCTCTTCGGATGTATTGATCTCCTTTTGGCCGAATGGTATGACCGCACTCATGGGTGAACGAGCTCGGGGAGTTTGACAGGGTTACCGAGAGTGCACATACTGCCTCGGTAAGTGGATACAGCATGGTTGTACAATAAAGTTGGACGGCATCGGACATTATTCAATTGCTTGAATGGCCTAGTCTCATTTGTTCGACAGGTCTTGGAGTCAATTACAGCGTTCTTCTTAGTCCGGGGCTCCGCTCTTGTCCCCGGTGGTACTAAATAGTAGAGTACTTTAGGTGAGATGACAGTCTACATGCCCGATCCGCCGTACAATAGAGAGCTATTTGGCCTCTTCTGGCGTTCTCTCCTCAACTGCCTTTAGAATTGTCTCCTATAAATACCACCAACACAGCAGCATACGCCGCTGTAGCAACGAGAAGGTTCTCCGGCTCCGTCTTAGAAAAAGCGGCCACACCGCCAGCGAAGAGAAAGATAGACGCCGAGATGACGCCCTGTGTTTTTCCTGATGCAGTGCCAGCCGCCAACACCAGCATCGGAACAACAATAATCAACCCGCCGATGACGGCAAAGGCGAACCGTTTGGAAGATATTCGAAGCCTTGCACGGCGCTCCTGGCTCGATATTGTCTGCGCTAAGCCCGTGCCTAAGCTCCTCCCGATTGCTGTGCTGTGCTGCATCAGCTTGGGGTTGAACATGCCAAGCAAATCCGAGTCTTGAAACATGCTGGGATGCGAGTTTTCGGCTTTGAGATCCAACTCGGATATCAGCGCTGCTTGCAGCCTGGATCCCTGGCCGTCATCTAGTCGTGATGCTGCAATGTCCTTGACGAAGAATGTGTTCCACCTGTTGGCGTGGATAAACTCGAAGTCTCGTAGAGTGTCGGCTGCATCGTCAGTTAGTCGGGCTCCACAAGAGTCTTCATAAAAGGTCGTCCTACTATATCTCCGGAGACACTTTCTGATGCGTTCTAATTGTTGGTCTGTGACGTCGTCTTTTGCTAATTTTTGGATCTCCTCCGCCAAGAGGCGCTGGAGGTGATGAATTGTGACGGCATACAACGGCCGGAAGTCAACCACGTTAACCCCGCCTGATACAGAGTGTCTTGTTGATCCACGAAGAAATTGGGTCAGACGCTCGTGATACGGGAGTAACGCCAAGCCTTCGAGGACTTCATCTCGAACTTTTGTTTCGTCATTGGAGTGGTCCATTCAACAAGAAGCAGTGAGAATTGCACGGACCTATTCCGTCATTCATCCAAATGGCAGCAGCGGACATCTCAACTATTCCGTGTAGCGATCTATCTCTTGGTTGATATACTCCTTGACTTGGTTGAAAATACAGTTTGGGCACACTACGAAGTGGCTTACGAGTGTGACTCCACTGCGGATAGGGAAGTGGACGGGAAATAGCGAGGCGCTTTGAGTGTTGAGATAGGCAGCCAAGGGGCTTCTCACGAGGCTTCTGTCTGGTTGCCTTCGAATGCATGTGGTGCACTTTTTTATCATCTGATCCCATGTGGCGTCCGCCAATTCCAGGCAGATGCAGCGTAAGCCGGGAGTTCGCCGAGTCTCAACCTGGTCTCAAAGCCTTGCTCGGTCTTGACTTGCCTAGCCTGATAATCAATGAAGCCTTGGCGCCCAAGCAGCTTCAAGTGACTGGCCAATAACGACCGACGAGGCTTCTGCACCATAGCTAATCGGTTAAAAAGTGTCACACGGGTGAGGCAATGCGCTGTCATTTGGGCTGAATTTGTACTTGAAAATCCCAAAGCTCCGCCTCGATGGTCTTTTCAATTTGTCAACGGTAACCGAAGTGGTGGGGAGGCAGCGAAGCAGGCTACAGCCTTAAATACAATTCAGGAATATATGTGACTCGGAGTAAGCTCGAATTTCCCATGCTGCCTAGGTGTCATACACTTTCAATGCTGCTAAGCTAGCTCACGCCTCTCTCCTGAAACTCCGATTCAAAGCCTGGACCATTCATTCATCCAACCAACCCTCAGTCTTGCACTGGCCAATCAAAGTCTTCCTGCGACCATGATTGACTACAAACGCATCGAAAAACTCGCAACCGACATCGAAAAGGCCTTTGATGTCGCTTCGGACGAAGAGTCATTCTTGCCTTGTGACAAATTCGAAGAGTTCGTCACCGAAAGTGTGGTAAAGGAAACTCTCGAGACTGCAAGCCTGGAAGATGTACAAAGCCTTCTACAGTTTGTCCTCAGCTCAGCTAAGAAGATATTCCTTACCCTGGTTATGTTGACATCGAAAAATGAAGAGAAGATATCGATGCTGAGGGAATTTCGGCACAGGGGTGTGGATGATGCCTCACTTCCGATTGGCTTCAAGAATGAAGAGGGTGGCCGTGGGTGGTACGGCTACTCGCTTGACGAACCATCTGATCCCAAACGGCAGTTTTCTTGTCCTGTCGACAAGATTTGGGGTCGAACTGACCGCAAGAATTTTGCTAGCTATCAGTGGTGCTTCATAGCACCAATCTTCAACGAAGGCCAGTTCCGCTTTCGGTTTCACGGGCGGACAGTGTTGCCGTACCTTGATGTCGCACCGAAGCCAACTAGCAGCGGATTCTTTGGCGAGGTGTCACGCGTCGGCATCCATCCAGCACACATTTCACCCCCAGTGAGTCTTTTTGATACTCCATATAGTGGTTGCTTGTTGCTAATGTCACGTCCAAGAATTCTGAGGCAGGGTCAGTCGCAGTTGCATTAAAAAAGGCGAGACATGGAGACGATCTTGCCAGGTTTTTCGACAAGGAGACAGACAACCTCGACAGGCTGAAGCAAAAGGCTTTCAAGTCAACGCATCTGATTCAGCCAATCGCCGCCTACACGCAAAAGAACGATCGGTGTTTGATGTTTCCCTGGGCGCATGGCGGCACCTTGAGCCAGTACTGGAAAGACAATCCCCACAAGTCTCTTCACACAGAAAGCCTCAAGTGGGTTATTTCCCAGTTTTCTGGAATCTGCTCCGCTCTCAAAGAACTGCACCAGGACAATTGTAGACATGGTGACTTGAAGCCTGACAACATTCTCTGGTTCAAGGAAGGAATCCACGATGGGAGCCTCAAGATTGCCGACCTGGGCCTTGCCACGTTTCACAGTCAGGACGCACACACCAATCTGCGACGAGGCATACAGACCATGACTCCGTCTGGGACACGTCGTTACGAGCCTCCGGAGACAGACGAGCACCGAGACGACCCAGGAGAGCCTCGGTCACGAGCATACGACGTATGGTCTATGGGCTGCATGATGCTCGAGCTGCTTATATGGCTTGTGTATGGCTCTGACGCCGTGACAAAGTTTGGAAATAGCACGAGTGACTACTTCTGGGAAGTGTACACCGAGCCAGACGTTGGACGCCAGTATCGCCTCCATCGTTGTGTGACAATCTGTTTGCAAAACCTTGACGAGAATCTGAAAGACGAGACAGCATACAAGGCTCTATTTGAACTCGTCCAGGCCAGACTGCTGGTCGTTCGTGTGGACCAAAACAACAAGAGCTCCCCCGACTGCCGCGAGATCGCAGCGGAAGTTGACAAAGCGATGGAAGCCATCAAGAAACGTTGCTATTCCGACCCCAACTATCTTGTCCCCATTCAACCTAAAGTTACTCTACCCAACCTGGCGGCCAAGCCAAGCAGAAGGCCCGCAACCACGAAAAACGGAGCCTTGGCACCTGAGCAGCCTTCTCCTCAGCCTCGAGGCCTCCAGACGCGACTCCCTGAGCGTCCGCTACGTACAGAAGAGTTCGATGGGACCGTAAAGCTGGAACGCAGGGCGACGGGAATTGACAACCCAGAATCCCAGAGCTTGTGGATGCCAAAGAGCGTACAGGAACAGGAAGTGAGTTGACTTGACCGCCGAAAGGAGTTGCAGAACTGACCCAGGACTATCAGTATGTCAGTACGCCCTGAGCTGCCAACATGGAGGTGGAACCTGACTGATGTGATCTCCTTAGAATGTCAGTTCATCACCCTCTTGTTGATTGATTCTTAATAACACAGGTTTTGGATAGTTGGTAAAGACATGATTCATTGTTACGAGGGTTTACGTTAACATTGGTAGTTTGTAAGTGCTTCCGAATCTGAGTCGCGACGGCATCAGCTAACATACACTAGCAATCAAGCAAGCTCAATGATATTTGGGTATCTACCCCAGACAGCAAGTTTGCAACCGCATTTCTGAAGTTGGTTGAGTGGGATCGAGTGAAACCACGCCAGACCGAGGTCGGCACAAATTTGTGCCTTGATTGCAGCAACTCAAAAACAGTGCGACTTCTTGAATCTGGGCATATTCCTTCAAAGCTACAGCCAACATGCGATTTGTGTAGGATGTTAATGAACGTGTTGGATCGAGTGGGGATCAAGCCATCAACGAGAGTGAAGCTACGTCAAGCCGGTGTCATGATAGGCATCGAAGGTGGTCCAGACTTGCTATCCATTTACTGCCAACCAGGTACGATTTCGCTATGTTCCAATGCTTATGGACTTACTGACGTGAAGTCTTCAGGCTCAAACATCCCCAGTGGAACACAAATTGGCTTGCCCACGCTCTTGGAGCAAGGTAGCAAGGAGCAGTTCACGCTACTGAAAGAATGGATCAAAGTCTGCGATTCAACTCACAACATGTGTCGACGGAGCGTCGAATATGATGTTTGGGACATGCCAACTCGCCTCATAGATGTTGAGCAAGACGTCCGCCTCGTCGACTCTACCTCGATCAAGCCTTCGCGATATGCGGCCCTCAGCCATTGCTGGGGACAGTTGAAGAAGGATGAAATGTTTTGCACTTACAAAAGCAACCTTGCTCAATTCCAAAAGTCCATTGACTTTTCTTCCCTTCCGCAGACTTTCAAAGACGCCGTCACCGTTGCGCGAGGACTTGGGCTGAAGTATATCTGGATAGACTCACTTTGTATCATCCAGGACGACGAGGTAGATTGGGAAAGCGAGTCGGCTAAGATGGAGCAGGTGTTTAGTTCCGCATATTGCACCATCAGCGCAAGCTCCGCCAAATCATCGCTCGAAGGATTCCTCGTCAACCGCCCGTCTCGGCCCTGCGTGCAAGTCGAGATGAAGAACTCTGAACTGCTTTACGTGTGTCCAGCCATTGACGACTTTCGCCACGACGTCGAACTTGGGGAGATCAATAAACGAGGATGGGTGCTGCAAGAGCGAGCGTTATCACGACGCTCTATTCACTTCACATCGTCGCAAGTCTACTGGGAGTGCGGTGCAGGAGTGCACTGCGAGACGTTGGGCCGTCTTAACAAGTAAGCATTGGCAGTCTGTGTTGTTGATTTACCTTGCTAACATCACCATCTCAGCTCCAAAGCCGCCTTTCTTGGTGACGCCAACTTCCCAAAATCCGCCCTCGAGTATTACCGGGACGGGCGACAAATGTTGATCCAAGACCTATACGAACGCTACTCCAGGCTCGCCTTTTCGAAGTCTTCCGACCGCTCAGTAGCTATCCTGGGCCTTCAGAAGCGTTTGGCAAGGGCGTTCAAGACAGAAGCCGAGTACGGGTTCTTTGCCGCGTACTTTTCTCGCGGGATCCTCTGGAAGCGAGATCAAGAACAAGGCATGAAAAAGATCACACAGCCTCCTGGTAGGCAAGTCCCAAGCTGGTCCTGGTTCTCCAGAGGTGGCATTATCAAGTACATGGAGTTGAAGTTTGAGAGAATTACCTGGCTGAAAGACGATTTTGAGACCTACTTCACTCGCCAGCTGACCACCGACAATGAGCAAGCATCTGGTTTCAAAGGTGGCGGAGGAATTCCGACCATTCGTGGGTTGGCCAGGAAAATGATCATAGCAAAGGAGGAATTGCTTGTGCATGCCACCTTCGACGATGATCTGGAGTGTGAGGTTGACGACCTGCGATGCGTGGCTATCGGGCGTGATAAGCCTGTGAGTGACTTGAAGGATTTGATGTTCTACGTGCTTGTTATTCAGAGGATTGGCAGTGTCTTGGGAGAAGATACATATGAGAGAGTGGGGGTTGCATCGTTGACGTCTCAGCATGTGGCCAGCGAAGGGTCGTGGGTTTGCATTCAGTAGTTTATGGAGGCATAGAAATAGTGCTGGTACTGTTTGAATCACATATTGTTTGAACTGCAAGACTAATCCTGACTTAAAAGATGGTGTGCATGCGCCGACATTGAGCGCTGTGACTGACCTGGCCTCGCCATGAATGAAAAGTAAAAAAGAATGCATGATATAGAACCCTTCTTAGTAACAAATCGTAAAAGACCAAAGCTCAAAATTCTCCAGCTACAGACTCAGGCGAAAGAGACAAGGGTGAGAATCAGACAGGAACACCAACCCAACTTCTGTACAGATCCACTCCGTCATCGCCTCCTAAATGCACACATGCTATGACTTACCAGATGCCTCGAATGCCTGCATTCTATTCCTAATAAACCTTACATAACCTGGCGTTCATCAACACGCCCTCGGCTTCCTTCACGTCCTCGAGTCTCTTTTGGCAATCCCGTAGGACTGTGCCCAAGGCATTGTCTTCTGCCGTATCCGATTCTCGAGCGGCTGGAGACGATATCTGGACTTTGGCATTAGAAAAGCACAAACAAAAGATGATGGGCACCTGTGATACATACAGAATGCTTCTTGTCTACGATATAAACAACGTATATGTTCCTCCTCATGGAAATTTCGAAGCCATTCTCTCCGAAACGAGACAAGAGGGAGTTCGACAAGTCCCGTGGGTGTATTCGATCGGAATGTTCAGTGTAGATGGTGACGTTGTCGCGCTCCTTGACGAGCTTCAACTTTGGCAGTGCCATTGTGTGGATAATGAGAGTAGAATGAGTTGGACTGCCTTGACGGAGAGTCCAGCGAGCACCGGACACTTTATCCCAAACTTATGAGAATGCCAGAGTGAGTCAGTGGCTTTTTTGGGGCATGCTGCGGGGGCCAAAGCCGTGGCTGTTTCCGTCATGGCGCCTGTAGGACTTTGCAGGACTAATTGCATTTGCGTCAGACGATTGCGCAAGGCTACCAATCATGGGCTAGAGAAGGAGAATTACCGCCCGTGCAAATATTGGGGCTGTTTTACACTTACCGTCTAAGCCTGGTTGCCTCGTTCACTATTTATAGTACGAATGCAATCTGTCGCGGAGCCGAGGCGCTCAAGTCTGCCTTGTTGCGAATTTGTCTACTTCGAAATGGCTGCCACATTCCGGCATGCGCCACCACCAGGCCGCCGAAAAATCACAAGGACTTGCGACCAGGTAGCTACACACAGCTCCTGACTATCCCGAATTTCATACTCTCTGCTCTAGTTACGGCACCTGTACGCTCAATAAAAATACTGAACAGGAGGCTTTTGGACCTATGTGAACCGGACCATTCTGTTGAGAATTGGTGTCATATTCCAACCACTGGGACATTTTTATGAGAACTGCTGGTCGCAGCTGGAATACTTACACGGTGCAAGAAATGACGGAGAGCCTGATCGCTCGTTGGGGGCGGCCACCGTTTCTGGGACCGTGGATGCTCAGCTGGCTCATCAAAGTGCAGTAAAGTGCAGTAAAGTGCAAGAACTCGGAATGAACGGCTGAAAATTAAAAGCCACGACGGCTATTGGCTCTTCAACCACAACCTTAAACGCCAAAATGAGGCCTCCTAACGGTTTCCCTCAGAAGGAGGTTAATATATTTATCCATTGTAGCCAACCACGCCTGCTTCTTAGGACTCCCACCAACCAGACTTTCATTCCTTGGTCGTTTCAACTTCCGCAAACTTGTATTTTCAACTTTTAAAGTTCTGCTGCTTTGCAGAGGGGATCTTCATTCCTACTCTTAGTCGCCATGGTTACCCCGGAACTCAGTCTTCACATTATACCCGCCGAGGAGTCAAGGCAGGAAGCGACCTCTTCACGACGCCCCCTTCTGCATGATATCTCAGCTACGGGGCCTGGCACAGGTCTTTTGGGACGCCGCGTCGACAGAGGGCCTTTGTCATGGAAGGACGGGGGGTTCCCAGGTGGCGCGCCCCTTGGGACCTACGATGCAAAAGGCCACAAACGTACCCCTACTATCGACACTGGAGAAACAGCAACGATCATCTCCGTTTCGGACTTGGGCCTCAGTTCTGTGCCAAGGCCCGATGCAAGTCGCTCTCTGGCCCTGCTCAAACCCCCAGCAGGCAAGGCTGTGAAATCGGTCCAGGAGTTCATTCGAGACGAGATCGAAAAGAATCTTGCATGGAGCGCAAAGGACGACGAACAGGAGTATTTACCCATCGACGCTTTCGAGAAAATATTCACTGCCGAGTGCATTGAATCTTTCATTAGAGAAAGATTTCCTGCACTCACAGACGCAGAGTTCCAATCGAAGATTATTCAGATTGTGTCAGACAGACCAGGACAAGGTCGGCGCCGAATCCTCGGGGCACTAATTTTTATGAAAAAGAGTGAATACATTGACGATTTTATCCGTGAAGGTATTTCCGACGACGATCTACCACTGAAACGGGTGAGAGGCCTTCCGAGAGAGTTTATAACTCAAACGAGAACGTCGGAAACTACAAACACAAAACTCCTGCGGCAGTGGGACCGAGTCGACGTCGATTCATTTTATCGCTACCAAAACTACTTCTTTGTTCCCTTCTTCAAAATTAACCCGGGAAGTCTGCACTCGTATATGCTAGCCAAGGATACTAGATTGCCTTGGCAGGAATACGAGCACAAGACTAGCGGGGGAATCGGTATTGTGCACCGGCTGCAAATACACAAAAGCCATCATGACTTTAAAGGATCTCAGGTAAGAGAGCGGAAACCCTTCTGTGCACAATGTAGTCATTGCTGACTAGTATTAGGGTCCGGATAAGCCTCTCTATTTCGCCGTCAAAGAGATGGAATCCTCGGATAGAGAGAGGTACCGCAAAGAACTCAAGGCCCTCGAGAGGGACTGTGCGCAATTACAAAAAGAAAAACATCTAATTCGACTTCTTCTGACATTTCAGCAAGGAGACAGACACTACCTTGTCTTTGAGTGGGCAGATGGTAATCTGCTGGAGTTCTGGCAGAGACCCAAAGTGGAACACAAATCTTACACCAAATGGGTAGCCCAGGAATGCCTCGGCATCGCCAATGCAATCAAACGTATCCACGGCCTTTCAACATGGCAGAAACTCGAGCGGTCGTCCTCATCGAGCATTCATCTAGGCGACCGTGGTGCCGAGTGGGGACGCCATGGAGATATTAAGCCAAACAACATCCTTTGGTTCTCAAGCCATGGAGAGGATCGCGACCTTCTTGTCGTGTCTGACTTGGGACTCACGAGATATCATTCCCTTCACACCAAGTCGCTCGTGTCGACCCTCGACGGGTACACGGGAACTTATCGTGCCCCAGAGGTTGACCTAGGACAGCTCATCTCCCCCCGGTACGACATATGGTGTCTTGGATGCCTCTTTCTCGAGTTTTGCATCTGGCACCTTGAAGGGTACCATGCCATCGTAACCTTTGGAGACGAGCGGTACGCCCAGAGCCGGACCAATACTACCAACTACACGGAAGACACTTACTTCATTTTAACGCGGGGTGCTGATGGAGGTACGGTGGCTCAAGTCAATCCGGCAGTAGGGACTGTAAGCATCGTAGGTCGTCTTGGTTTGTCCCCGCAGCTCACTGACTACCTGGTTTAGCGGATTCGAGCGCTACGGGCCTCCGACTCTTGCCAGCCGTTCACCCGAGGCATGCTGGACCTCATTGAGAACCGAATGCTTGTCGTTGATAAAACATGTCGATCGCGCATTGACAAGGTCTGCCGGGAGATTTCTGATCTGGCTCAGTCGCTCGAGAATGAGGTCGTGTGTGAGGATAAACCGGTGCAGGGAGAGCAAATGAAGTCTGAAGAAGTGAGTGACTTGTATGCCGTACTGATGTTCGACAATAGCGCTAATTTGAACCCTTTTAGAACGAGGCGACGCGGCGTACGAATCCCCTCGTACAGCACGCGGAGGGAAACTCCAAGAGTGCATATTTGGGTAACTCAAACATCCCTGCCCGTCCGCGCGCGATTTCCTTGGGAACCACAGATGGGGGGTTTTCCGACGAGACATCTCAGAACCAGAACACGCCGGGTTCGACAGATTTCGATGAGGATCTTGATACGAATGCTGAGCGCCCGGCAAGCGGTACGGCAATTGAGGATGCTCCAAGCTTCGGAGCAAGGCTGTCGTAAATGAGACTCCAGTCCTTGACGTCCTGGTAGCTACTACTACTGTATGGCAGTTGGCTCTAGGGCGCAGTTGCTACTATCACAGCTTCAGGGCAGCACATAGTGACCGATATAGATGAATGCTGTGTTAAACATAGTGTTGACAAAATTTGCGACTACGTATATTGGTAAGACTCGAGTGAATAGCTGTGTCAGTGAGAAATGATTACCTAGCGGCAGTAGTTTGATAGCCGACTCTCATCATCCGAGTATATAGAGTAGAGATGTAAAAGTTGTTGCAATAGAGTTCTGTGACCTCAATCCTATAGTTTACGCATCTTGCAGTACACCTTGCTCGTTTTCTACCGCCCTCTGCACCTTGTTTCTTCTGCGCTGTCGGAACGATCGCTTAACGGCTGCAACGTTCATATGTATGGTCAAGAACTAGGTTCCAATATTCCAGTGAATATAAAGGGGGAACCGATGCAGTAGGGTAGGTCCTGGTCGCACGCTGCAGGAACGAGATGCAATTTCAATTCATGCAGCAAACGCGTGATGGCCTGGATTTTCTTTTTCAACCCACCTTGGATGAGACGCATAATTTTGCAGCGTTGTGGGCTCTCCCAATGTGCGTTGCGCTTTGAAACATGGCCAAGATATCAAGGAAAGGTTGAGACAGATGGGAATACAAGACACGAGGCATCTAAGAATCGGCCTGATAGATCAGCCGAATCCCGCTTCTTGACACGACACCCCCATAATCCACTCTACCAAGTCATTTCACAGAGACGCCGTACTGCACCGTCACTCGTCAGGAATTTCTTTTTTTAATGTACAGTGTGGAGTACAGATGCAGGAACATGCCTGCTCGCAACGCAGGCGTGTCGGAGAAAACTGCGAGCTGGCATCCCGCATGGAGGCAATGCAGGACGAAGAGTGAGTCTTGTCCTCGGTGAAGGCATTGCGAATCTGCCGCGCAGTTTCTTTGTAGGTGCAAAACGGGCGAGTGTTTGTCGGTCTTCATGACGTCAGAGCCAGTCGCGTATTCCCCAGATCCATCACGTCGCTAATCGCGTCATCAATCGCGTCGTAGTTAATTACTGCGGGGAGGATCCAAGACGCGACAACTTGGCGCCTCTGCGCAGCCAATGACGCAGGCGGAATCCCGCAGAGCTGAATCCCCCTGCATGAGCTTCCAGCGATTTGCGAGCCCGACTCTTACGCCACGCACGACAATGGACGCCGTATCACGGGGTCTTTTTTTTAAGGTTGAGCCTGAGTGGTTGGGCCAGTCTTTTCCTTCCCGCCATTGTTTATTAGCTCCATGCTGCGACGCGACTCTTTAAGTGCTGCAAAGTCGAGAGCGTCAAGTCGACAAGGACGCTCCCACGCAACACCACCGTCCACAGCCCGTCATGGCATCTCCGTCTCCTCCGCCGGGGCCCGCCCAGCTGCCCAACCGCGAGCTGGTGAGAGAGATTGCCAAGCAGCGAGGCTATCTCGGCGAGGACAAGCTGTCGATGATTGGCGCCATCGCCCCGGAGCTGAGGCGCGAAGTCGAGGAAGCCCTGCTCCGCAAAGATGAAATGATTGGGTCGGCCGTCTTGACGTACGTAGTACTTCCCCAGTCCACCGAACGCCGCTGGGAGAAAACTACAGAAGAACTAATCACTCCTGTGCAGGCTGGCCAGGAACCTCTACACCAGCAACGCGCGCTTCGTCTTTGAGCTGCTCCAAAATGCAGACGACAACGACTACAGCAAGGCCGTCGCCGCCGGCCAAGACCCCTACGTCTCGTTCGAAATCTGGCCCGACAAGCTCTCCATCGAGTGCAACGAGAATGGCTTCACGCCAGACAACCTGCAGGCCATCTGCGCCATCGGCAAGAGCTCCAAGGTGGGCGCCCAAGGCTACATTGGCGAGAAAGGCATCGGATTCAAGTCCGTCTTCATGGCGGCTTGGAAAGTCCACATCCAGTCCAACGGCTTTTCGTTTTCCTTCACCCACCGCAAAGGCGACTCCGGTCTTGGTATGGTGACGCCGGTCTGGGAAGAGACAGACGAGGTGCTAGGGGACTGCCTCACCCGCATCACCCTCTTCCTCCACGACAGCGGCGATGCAGACACAAACGCACGGCAGCTCGACATCATTAAGCAGCAGTTCCGGGAGCTCCAGGACACCATCCTGCTCTTCCTCAGGAAGCTTCGCAAGGTCAAGGTCTCGTTCCACACCGACGACGCCGTCGACGACGACACAACCTATTCCCTCCACGGAACCAATCCCGCAACCATCCAAAAAACCACGTCGGCTGGACAAGTTGACAAGAAGTACCACATTACCAAGTACATGGCCGAAAACATACCCAGGAGCGAGAATAGAAACTACTCCGACGACGGCAAACGGGCTGATTCCACCGCCGAGGTTGTCTTGGCGTTTCCCCTGACCGACACGTCGGAGCCCATTGTCGACGACCAAGACGTGTTTGCGTTCCTCCCCATGCGGCCCATGGGATTCAAGGTAATGAACAGTCTCACTCAAGTCGTGGCACTCACTGACACACGCAGTTCCTCATTCAAACAGACTTCGTCACCGAAGCCAGCCGCCAAGGCATCGTCACTACTTCTCTCCGCAACCAAGCCCTCCTAGACGGAATCGCCGAGTGCTTCGTCAAGGCCGCCAAGGAATTTTCCCTGCATCCCACGTTGCGCTTCCAATGGATGCGATGGCTTCCCCAGCCAAAGTCATATCCTTGGGACGGCTTCTGGACCAGCTTGCTCGACAAAATCCATGAAAAGATCAAACCCGTCCCGCTCGTCCGCACCTGGAGCAACGGCACGCTGCAAACCATTTCACACTTGGGGCCGTTGCAACCGTGGGCTCTCGACCAACACGGGGAGCCTCTGTTCCGAGACGGCAGCCCGGAGTCTTACCTCTCCAAGAACTACGAGGCCGCGGACACGTCACTTTTGGTGCCTTACGGCATGCAGAGCCTATCATACGAAGAAATCCTCTATCTCGTCCAGCTCGATTTGAAAAATCACGGCGGCCCTTCTCGGATGAAAAACCCAGAGACGGATGAGGATTGGCATTCGCGAGCGGCGCAAGCGTTGCTACTCGCGAGAGGCGACGCTCATTATTCCCATGAAGAGGACCCGGTGCGGTCTCTGAACCTGGTTCCATTGACTAACGGCAACTGGGGTTCCGCCAAGCAAGATACCATGTACTACGCACACTGTGCCGGCAACATCCAAGTTCCGGCTGGTCTTGGCTTCAACTTGGTCAAGCCAGAGGCTGCCGCGAATCCCCAGCGACGAGCGCTGTTCGACACACTCGGCGTGCAAGAAATTTCCGTCAAGGGCGCCCGTGGCCTCATCCTCGCCAACGTCAAGGCGCAAAGGTCATGTGCTTTGCAGACCTCTATCGAGTATCTCAGGTTCTTGTATCTCACAGAATGGCTGATGGACGACGTCCCGAGCAAACTGGACAGATTCCGTATCTATGATCAACGGGTCAAGGAGTACAGGCCTTCTCGGCGAGAAGTTTACCTTCCGACAACGGACGAATACGGGCCTAGTGAGCTCCTAAAATCCAAGGAGCTAGGGGACACGGGGTTCGACGCTGCATTCCTCCATGAGGGGTACTTGCAAGACGAGCCGCCAACCCCGGAGGGATTCGCTCTGTCCTGGGGAGATTGGCTGGAGGCTCGTATCTCTCTCCGCCGCAGCCTCCAAATCGCCCAGATCAAAGATGGGAGAATGGGCGTTTCCGCTGCGTTTCGGTACATCGAGGCAAACCGCCCAGAGAAACTTCTCGGCGCCCTGCAGCATCACTGGGCTCTCGAAGAGGCCACGATCATAGGGTCTCCCGAGCTACTGGATGAGCTGTGCGCCATGGAAGTCCCCTGCAAGGGCAATGATTTCTACCCGATTTCCGAGGTACTGGCCACCACGTATCTGCCTCTCCCCGAGCTCGAACGCAAGGCTGCTCGCTACACCGAAGGCGAGAAGTTTATGTTTTTGGATCTCGGAGAAGATGTCACGTCGGGCTCGTATCAACCCAAGTGGGGATTCCTAGTTGACCACCTCTGCGTCGGTGATCAAGACGATTTCGAATTCTACCTCAACATTCTCAAGACTATCCGGTACAACAACACGGCACCCAGTGTTAGCCGTAGTTCCAGGATTCTTGATCTCTACGAAACAATCTACTCCCGCTGCCGAGAATCCGAGGATCCCCTGGCCGCACAAGCCGTCAGGTAGGCACACTGCACCGCCCAGGATCATCAGATGTTGACAAAGCGTAGGGAAGCCTTCGAAAACGACCATCTCGTTTTCACGCCAGGAACCGGGTCGCGACCTGCAGTCTGGGCTGCACCAAACAAATGCCTCTGGGATGCCCTCGAAAACGTGCAGACCGCCTACCCCTTGGAACACCTGTACCGAACAGAATTCGGGCGCTCTCAGGAAGACTTGGAAGTTCTGGGCCAGTTCTTCAAGGCTACGTTGAAAACCCCCGACTGCTCGTGGAAAACTTACCTGAATGAACTCCGGCATCTGAAGCTCACGGGAAACGAAGACTTTGACTGGATCTATAAACTGTACAGCTGCCTTGAAACCACAAGCCTCGGCCTGTCTGAACAGGACGATGAACAGTTACGGTACGGACAGACCTCGAACTCTCGTTGAATCCCAACTGACCGGTTTAGGAATGCGTTCTTAAAAGAGCGACTCGTTTATGCCAGCTTTGGCAACTCCAGTGGCTGGTATTCTATTGCGCAGTGTCTCTGGTCCAGCGCCACTCAGATCCAGGGACGAATCCCACTCAATGATCTGTACCCCGACCTCGAGACCTTTTTCGTTGGCTCCCTAGGCGTCCAAGAGCTCACCATACAAATGGCGTACGAAGAGCTCAGAGAAATGGGAACGCGAGAACCAGCTCCATCAGTAGCAAAGGTAAAGGAAACCATCTGGGCGTTCAACTCGCTCCTAGACTCGGAAGGCTTCTTCAACGGCGCTCAGGACATTGTCTCCGGCAGAATCTTCCCGGTGCGGTATCCCGACGGATCGGTCATGTTGCAAACCAGCAGGACTCAGTTCGCAATTGCCGACCGCAAGGCCCTGAGAGAGATCTTCAGACCCAGAGCGAAGCTTCTAGACTTCAGTCTTGACGAGGTCCGCAGACTGAAGCCATTTCTTGAGTGGCTTGACATCGAGTCTAGATATCTGTCTGCCATGGTCAGAGAGATTTCCACAGTTTCGGGTGGCCGTATGGATCGTCTGCGGTACCCCGACCGAGAGATTAGGCAAAAGGCACATGCATTCTTCAGGGTCGCTGTCCACTTCAACAGCCCCCGAGCCGCCGACCACAGCCTAGCACTGTACAAGGTTCTTCTTGGCACTGAGGTCTACGAGACGGACGGCATCTCGTCGGAACTTCACCTCTCCCAAGACGGCCACGACATGGTTCATTCTCAAAACCAGAGCGAGCTGCATCTCCGAGAGAGCGGAAACGTGCTCAAGGTCTACGTGCCGCACGACCCCAAAGAGCAAGGCTTCTGCTACTTTTCGACTCTGCCTCGACGCTTCCTGGAGTGGATGATGACGAACCCTGGCACGCTCTTCACAAAGGACGCAGGCTCGAGAGCAGCCCACGTCGTCACGTCGATCCTAAACGCACCCATGATCAACGTGGCGCAGATCCTCGAGGCCGAGGGCATCATCGACGTGGAGGTCCCAGAAGAATCTGAAATCAACCTCGACGACCCGGAAGGCTACACGGCGCCGGTAGAAAACGGGGTCACGGGGGAAGACTCGGTTTCCCATCATTTCGCCGAGGGCATTTCCCGTTCACGCTCCGACCCGATGTTGCGCTCGACATCCAACGCCGTCGTCCTGGCCCACCATGGAGGACCCCCCTCTCCCGACTACGCCTTCTACGACGACGGCTCCGACTGGACGCCGCCGGCCCCAGGCTCCAACACCGGCTCCAAGAACCCCAGCCAGCCGCTGTTCCTGTTTGGGACTCCTCCCCAAGCGCCGTCTTTCTCGTCAGTCCACTCCTCGCCAGCCACCACGCCGGAACCGGTTGCGAATCACGACCCGGCGTACCTGGAACTCATCGGCGATGTGATAGCCGCGGCCGCAAAGGTCAGCTTTCCCGCCAAGGGATCTCCCGATATCTCTACTCTCTTCGGCGGCCTGTCCATGGCCCCCAACGAGGTCGAGTCTTCAAGACGCTTTGGCTCGAGGTCGCCCCAGGAACGAGACATGAAGGTCGGGGCTCTAGGAGAATTATTTGTGAGTTTTGGCCTACTTTTTCTCCTCCACGCTTCCCGCTAACAGTTGCAGGTGTTTGAGCTGCTCTCGAACCTTGCCCCGTCGCTCCCAGGGTTTGGCAGACACAACTGGCAGAGCACCATGCGGAAATTCGTCACCGCGCACTCCAAATACTCGGACATGCCGCCCTGGATCGGGAAGGAAACCTCGGACATTGTCTACCACGACACAGACAGGGTGCTTACCGAGCTATTGGTGGAGAAGGGCCACCTGCAGCGAGAAGCGTGGCTCAAGAAGACGCCGCGGTACTTTATCGAGGTCAAGTGTACCACGGGGAAATGCGAGACGCCGTTCTACATTAGCAAGGCCCAATACCAGAAGGTCAGTTTCTCCTGCTGCATGCCTAGTAACTGCCAACTAACATGATTACAGATGAAAGACTACGCCAACGCCGCGTCGTCACCGTTGGTTTCTCCCACGGTGTACCTGGTTGCGCGCGTGTTCAATATGAACAAGTCGACGGTTGACGTGCGGATGTACATGAACCCAGAGAAGCTACGGCAGGAGTCGGAGCTGGCTTTTACCGCAGAGGTGTGGACGGTGGTTCCACAGCGGAAGTTCTGGAACCCGATTAGATGACCTTGTGGTTTTTGCAAATATGTTGGATAAATGGGAGGTGGGATGTACGATTAGCTGCAGCGATTTAGGCAGCGCCCATCGCAGTAGATGTTTTATATAGGGGACTTGGTGAATTGTATATGATTGGCTGGTTAATGTTTTGTTGATGCAGACTTGTCAGTTTTAATCCCATAGCCTGTGAACTCGAAGATGAGCTATCGTAGTGTTTGGCCGATTAGTTACAATTCGCTGCCCAAACGTGATCGGCCCTGAAACTCCCAGCTCGTCAGCACCCTGGTCACAATCAACTCACACAAAGAAATGTGACAGCTCAAATTGTTCGCAACACCAGCCGTATGATGTTCTGCGGATCCATCCCTTTGTGCCTGCTTTCTACCCTTTGTCCAGTTGACGGCATTCACCGCTGAATATGTCCAGGCAGTAGCGCGTTGAACATCGCGACAAGTCAACAGTGAATGCCAAGCAGTGAAAGACAAGACGGCCAAAACAAGCAAATCTCCTGAACAAGGCCATTTCTTGCCATTTCACCATGTATAAAGATGCACTGCATCCAATACTTCAGTATCATCCAACTCCAACCCCATCTCATCTTCCAAGCATCAGCACCGCGTCGACTTACACCAACGTATAGAATAATACACCTTCTCTCCAGCAACCCCCCCCCCCACAGCCACCATGTCTGTACAGAACAAGCGCATCCAGGACGTCGCCCAGGCACCCAGCGAAACCCAGTTCA
This sequence comes from Neonectria ditissima, assembly GCA_001305505.1. Lineage (NCBI taxonomy): Eukaryota > Fungi > Ascomycota > Sordariomycetes > Hypocreales > Nectriaceae > Neonectria > Neonectria ditissima. Next base: position 132,893 of record LDPL01000014.1, read on the forward strand.
ACATGTGGCAGCCCCAGCTGGAGATGCCGTCTCTCAGCGCGCCGTCGCGACTCCGCCAGGCATGGAACTCGAGCGAGGTGGCGAGCGTCAACTCGGACGACGACGACGACGACGACAACAGCTCGCGCAAGAGCATCGCGAGCTTGTCCGCCACGTCCAACGCCAGCGACGACTCCAAGTCGTCCCAGCCGCCCATTGGCACTCTTCCGGCCCAGGCAGCCGCGCCCAGAACAGGACTCTCCGAAGCCTTCAGACAGTCAGCCGTGTATCAGACGCCCGTGCCTCGCCGCGCCGACACAGCGATGCCGCCGCCTCCGCTTCCGCTTCCGCCCCACGCCCGGCCGGGCTACAAGCGCCCTCGCACGCCGCGCTGCATCCCCCGCGGGCCGGCGCAGCAACAGGCGACGTACGGGCACCTCATCGGGCACGTCCCGAACTCGATGCTGCCGCCGCAGGGAATCCCGCGCGGCCCGCTGGCTCCGACCGGCCCTCGCGGCTTCGCTGCCAGACTGCCGTTCTCCGGCGCTCCCATTGCCGTGAACCCGCTGACGCCGACGGCTGCGCACATGCCGCAGCTCAGCTTTACGCCCATGAGGGGTCTGAAGCGACAGAACGAGGGGCCAGAGCTTCGTGCCAATGTGCCTGCGCACAAGGCCCGGGTGACTCGGCTGGACCCGACGTCGCCGGTTTGGGCTCCTGGTGGCAATAGGTTCTAGGTTGGTTGGGGGTTTGTGAAATGGAGAGAAGAGGAGAAGAGGAGGTAATGGGTGAGATCCTGAGGCATGAATTCCCGGGATGAGATGGGTGGGGTCCCTGTCTTGTCCGTCCAAGGTGTGCTGTCGTTTTTCTCACAGTGAGGAATATGCGGGTACATCCCTGTGGTGCCTCGGGTGCCGTACCCCGTGTGGCGACGCTGCTGAGGTAAGTCTGATTGTTACGTACTCATTCACTTTATGTACATCAGAAGACTGGATAATTGCTGGATTTAGATGAGATGAGTGGTGTTTGTCAGTTTCTTAGATTGAAGACTATTATAGGCATTTGCAAATAGATTGACCAGCATTTACATCTTGTGACTGGGCAGGGCGCTCACATGGCCATGACAGTATTATAGGCTTAATTAAACCTTGGTTCTCTTGAGTATGTAAATTCCCATCACTGGGCTATGTAACGGACCTCTCCTTGGAGGGTCAAAACGTAATCTCATTCATTTCACATGACGGACAGTAAGTGCTCAGACAGCCTGCCTCAGACAACCGCCTCAGACAACCTGCCTTCGCTTGTCCTCGACCTCGACCCCCATGCCGTGATCCTCCTCGGCAACGCGCTGCTTCTCATCCCGCGCAATATCCTTCTGATCGGCATCCTTGTTGCCGTACAGACCAATCTTGTACCACGGCAGATCAAACAGGTGGTCCATGCTCTCGAGGCTGCGGCCGCTCGTCTCGGGCACCGAGATCCAGACCCAGACGCCGCCGATGAAGGTAACAGCCGCAAAGCACCAGAAGGTGCCCTTGGGCGAGATGCCGCCGTCGCCCGTGGGCAGCAGCATGTTGGGCACGGCGCGCGAGTTGCCGTACTGGTTGGCAAAGTGCAGCGTCATGGCCCACGACGTGGCCAGCGCGCGGATGCGCAGCGGGAACAGCTCGGCCGTCAGCAGGTACTGCATCGAGTTCCAGCCCAGCGCCCACCCGAACCCGGACACGTAGATCATGGCGATGGCCCCGCGGCTGGCGCCCATGTCGCCCGCGGGGAGCTTGAAGTCGTCGACGACGCCCAGCTGCGGCACCTTGGTGAGGAACGACGCCACGTACAGCATCGCGATGGTCTGCATGGTGATGCCCGTGAGCAGCGCGCGCTTGCGCCCCACGACGTCGACGAGGAAGAGCGCGCAGAGCAGCGCGGCCGTGAGCTTGACGAGACCGAACACGGCCGTCACCAGCAGCGACTCTTCAGTCCCCGTGATGCCCAGCAGCTTGAACAGATCCGGCGCGTAGAGGGTGATGGAGCCGGCGCCGGACCACTGCGAGAGGAACTGCACCATGCTGGTGAGGTACAGGCGGTACAGGTTGCTGGGGACGAGGAACATCTCCTTGAGCTTGCCCAGCATGCCGACGCCCTTGGTGGCCTCGAGCTCGTGGTCGAGGGCGTTCTGGATGGTGGCGATCTCGCCGATGATGTACTCGCCGTCGACGGGCTGCTGGCGGATGCGCGCCATGACGCGCGCCGCCTCGTCGGCCTTGCCCTGCTTGACCAGGAACCGCGGCGACTCGGACTGGAAGAACATGAGGATCAGGATGATGCCGGACATGATGATGTGCAGGCTGGTGGGGACCAGCCAGCGGTTGTGCGTGTCCTCGGGCATGTTGACGGCGCATCCGTAGTTGGTGAAGTAGGCCAGCACGATGCCCAGGTAGACGGCGCCGGTGAAGAAGCAGGTGCAGAGACCTCGGATAGATGCGGGGGCGACTTCGGCGATGTATACGGGGCTGGTCCTCAAGTTAGATGTTGACTGTTGACATGTATGGCAGGGAAGGGGAGAAGGAAACTCACCCGACGACGGGGGTCTGTCCGACACCGAGGCCAGCGATGAAGCGGCCGGCGTAGATGGCACCCAGGTTGCCGTGAACACCACCAGCCATAAAGATGGCAATGCCCAGCGCCCAGAGAATGCAGAGGAAGCGAGTAGCCCAGATACGTCCGATGCGATCACAGATGACGAAAGCACTGCAGAATGTTAGAGCTGTGCAACCTAAACATTCCAAGAATTGTCCCGTCTTACATCAGAGCACCGCCCACAGAGCCAATCTGGACCATGGCCGACACATTGGCCTTGATGTTGGCCTGCTCGATCTTGGTGTACGAGTCGTAGTCGATGGTAGCCTTGAAATCAACCGAGTTGAAAGCGCCCGAAATCAGACCCTCGTCAATACCGCGCGCAGCGCCCAGCAGCGAGAAGGAGATGACGGCGAACCACAGGCGCCAGTTGAAGGCGCCCGCAGGCTCGCCGAGCTCCTTCAGCCTGAAGATGTTGACGGGCTTCTTGACTCCTCCGGCCATGGTGAATGAGACTGGGGGGGATAAGAGGAAGAAGGGAAGGGGGTATACGGGGGGGGGATGAGCTGGGAAAGAGAAAAGGGAAATCGACCAAGAGGAACCCGGACGTGTATTTATCGTTTTCCCAAGGGACTCTTTGTCAAAACGGGCGGAGTCTCCCCGGGTAGGAACAAGACTACTTCGTGCATAGTGGCACACATCCCCCAGGCGCAACACCGGACAAGTCCCATGCGCGCAGCCGATCATTGCCCGTCTAAACGGAGCTTTCCCGCCCGCCGGCCTTGGGGTAGACTGGGTACAGTAGGTAGTATATCGTGGGGTAGTATTTTTGGGGGACGGGTGTTTTGTTGGTGCGCAAGAAGGGACGACGCCGCCGCCGTCTGGGATCCACCCACCTCCGCGCCGCGCAGCGTGAGGGGAAGGGAAAAGGGAAAAAGACGATGAGAGGGAGAAAAAGAGAGGCGACGGGACAGGGGTGGTGAGGACGGAGACCTGCCTTCGCGCGAGTAATGCAGCGTGCATGGCCGTGTGTGTGCTACGTTGTGTCTGTCTGTCCGTCGTCTGTCTTCTGTCTGTCCCGTTCCGCACTCAAACCGAGACAGAAGGCCTCACAACTCTCCAAGAATACATCTCTCTTTTTAACAAACAAGCAAAAACAGTCCCGTTCTCATCCACGCATTCACACCATCGTCCAAATTATCTACGTAGTTCTTTCATCCCCCTGCTCTCCTTCGCAAGTACATCTCCGGCCAACATCCCGGCCAACATGGCGACGGGCGCTCTTCTTCCTAATCGGGAACCCGTCCCCCAGCCGGCATCTCGCTAGCTGCAGTCTTAGCGGCCACCCCCGCCCGCCACTTGTTCTGCGTGCACTTCGTACTCCGTACTTGGCACCAAGTAAGCAAACCAAACGTGGAATTACCGCCCTGCCAAGAGACAAATCCTGAGCCTCAACCCTTGGCGCAAAGGCAATTGGGCGCGGGAATACTCCGAGGAAATAGTCGTCCCGTCCCGTCTCTGCCAAGATGTCTGCCAAGGGCATCAACGACATCAACGACATCCGTCAGCAACAACGTCCCAAATCCAGCCATCACAGCTCAACTTCTGGCCACGGCAATCCTCCTTGCCTCTCCAACCAGCTAGACAGCCGGCAATTGCCCTAGTGCCGCGTCACGAGTCAAGGATAAAATACGGTTATTTCTACCACCTACAGCCAACGCGGCACCACCCCGATCAATGAATCCTTCCCCCCTCCACATTCCCCGCAGACTCTTCTCCATAAACAAGGCACGCACTCCGCCGTCAGCACGTTGGGGGGCATGGGGATAGGCTCGCAGCCTCGGAGTCGGCCCGGCTCTTTTTCTGCTCCCCGAAACTAATCCACAAAGCGGGTCGTCCTGCCCTCGTCTCCGGTCAGCTCTGGTCATCTCGGGCAATGATTGCTCACAGGGTGCGGAGAGCCCCGGGTTCATGACAATTCGCGGCGGGGATTCCTGGAGGTTGGGGACCGGGGTAGCGGCCTCACTCCGATGGCCACGAGACGCGCGCGGACAGACCACCAAGCACACAGAGCGGTGCCCCCTCACATTTCTTGCCGGTCGAGACCTGCGTTTGGCTCTGAACAAGGTTTCCGCCCTTCGTCTTACCCAGCGCACCCCGGCAGCCTTCCCCATAGCCAGCCGTACGACATTACATCGCGTCTGTCCGATGGGGTCCAACGCCTGGATGGCATGATGTCTGCGCCGTTCCCCTCACGCCCAGTACCGTCCCCATATTTCGTACTCCTCCTTGGAGCCAAGGAACTGAAAGTGGACCTCTGTAACGTCTTGGAATCCTTCCTTCTGCTGGGGCGCCTTGTACTTGGACGCGAAGCCGTTGAAGGCCATTTTCGGCAGCGCCTGTCTCGATTCCGGGTTCATCGACTTGTTGAGAGCGCGGACCGCATCGTTGTGCTCGCACAGCGGCAGAGGCGTCGAGAACCACACGCATCGAATGGGCACGCCGAACTTGTTGGCTTCGTCAATCCAGAGAGATCTAGTGCTGGGATCGGCGTTGGTATTGTCTGCGAAAACCTCGTCGTTAGCCGCTAGGACGGGGTAATGGGGAACGGTGTGGGGACGAACCAATGGCGACCGAGTCTCCTTCTCCAAGGTGTTCCCTAGCGGTCTGGAGACACTTGCCCCGAGTCTTGAGGGTGTCCTGGTTGATCCTCGCGTAGCCAAGCGGCTTGAGGTATTTCCAATAGAAGGTGCTCTTCCCAGCCCCGGGCGGCCCGCAAAACAAGACAATGTCCTGGTCGTTAGTCTTGTCAAATACGCGGGGTTCGTCCGATGCTTCGGCATCTCCGCGCGGGGGGTAGTGGGCCAGGTCGAATTCTCGGATAAAACTCCGCGATTTCGCCCCAAGGAAAAACTCCTCAGGCGTCAGGTACTTGATGCCTGCGTTGTGCGCAAAGTTCCTGTCGGAGCAGCTAAAATCCTTGGCCGTGGCCACAACCCCATCCGTCCCCTTTCCGAGCGAGGCTGTCCGGCCTCCTGCATCACCGACGAAGACGCTGTTTTCGAGGTCCACGTCGGACATGTCGTAGTCGTCGCAAAGCTCCTTCCACATGCCTGTCCGTGGCTTTCGGTAGATGTCTGAGGCGGTGGCGGCGTAGACGGTGGTCGGCAGGTCCAGGCTGCTTAGGACGGCACTGCATTTCTGCTTGAAGTCACCCACGCGCTTTTGGATTGAGTTTTTGGGTCCTTTGTAGTTGGCATCAAAGTGCAGCGTAAGTCCACCTTGGTTGGAGAGAATAACCACCCGATACCCGCCTTGGTACAGCTCCCGCAGCCTGCCAGGTACGCCATTGTCCCACCACTTCCAATCCGAGGCGCCGCCGCTGTGCTTCTTCCCTGATGCTGTCGTGATGAGGGTCGAATCGAGGTCAAAGGCAGCAACCTTGGTCCTCTTGACAGCACCGTCCTCTTTCACCTCTGGTTCGTAACGGCCGACGAGGAGGGTCGCAGGGGTATCGTCGTTGGGGCTTCGCTCAGACCAGGTGGTTCGGTCCTTGGGCTTCTGGGAGGCCGGGGTAAAGAAGTTTGCGACGGCATTCTCTAGATCCAAGTCGGTCAGCGGCGTTCACGGTGCACGATATTGAATCTCACTGGTAGTGCCGCTCTGGATCTTGCGCTTGGAGAGCGGGGGAGAGACTGGCGCATCAGCAGCCTTGCGCTTGCCTTGGGGGTCGGCAGGGGCCATTTTGAGGGTATGGGTCGTAAGAAAGGCGGCATTCAATCTCGTTTCCAACCTCGGAGCTGTCGCAGTCGTGATGCGAAGGGTGTTGACGAGGCGCTGGTTGCCGAGGCTCCTCGCGTACGTGGGCTGTGCCTTGACGCGAGGTCACGTGCGGGGTGCTTTGATGTGAAGCTCCACCAGAGCAATCGCAGGCGCATCGGTCTCCAGTGCAGGGTATCCAACACGCAATATTTTCCAGGCGCTTGACGGTGAAAGGAATAACGACACATCTCGTTTACCAAGGTGCAGTCTGGAGTCCCCGCCATGTACGAGGTGTTCCTCACGGCGCTCGTCGAGGACAGTGACTTCGGCGCGGCATGCGCTGTTCTAGGCGGCCTCTGCGGCATGTCTCCGTGGGAGAGCGTCCACCGCGTGCTCTACTTCCAAGGCCCGCCGCGGCCAGTCGGCATCTCCAACCAAAAGTCCATCGACAAGCCCATCCGTAAAGACGCCAGCTTCCTGTGGAAGGACCTGCACCAGAACCTCGCCCGCCAATCATTTGTGCTTCAAGTGCGGTACGAGGTGTTGAAGGACCGCGACATGGGCCCGAATGCAGTCCCGGCCCCTCTCGACGCAACGCCGGGAATCCTCCGATGGACCGACTTCCCGGATCCGCCGCATGGTCGGCCTCTGCTCACCCAGCGCAAGAAGGTTGAGCTATGGGATCAAAAGAAACTCCCCGCCATCATGCGAGACAACAGTCACCAGTATGTTAGTTTGTCGCTTACCAGCTCGGAGCTGACAGCCCCAGGTTCAAGACGGAGACGATAGAGGAAGTCTACCGCTTCTTTCGCGAAGATGTCGAGTTCTGCCTCATCAGAGACTATTTCGTGAAACCCATCGATCACTACGTCCCCCTAGAGGCAAGGGGTCAGCCGGCCAGCCCTGCAGAGAGCCTACCAGCTTGGGAATCGTTGACACCCATCGACTCCCAGAAGCGGTGGTTCCTCCTGGTCAAAGCCCATGTGCTACAGGATAACAAACCTGATGAGATTCGCAAAGCCCAGGACCAGCTCATGGCGATTCGTGGCGAACTGGAGGGTGTCTTTGACTTCAAGTCCATCGATCGCAAAGTGCACGATACGAGAATCGCGCAACAGCAACAAGGAATCCAGACACTGCCGCAAAAGGTTATGATAGGAAAGACTTGAGGCACTAGTGGGTTCTCCGAGCGAGTCGCAGAGCAGTTTCAAGCTGCTTGAGCGAGTGATGGGGTAGTGGCGAGATGCACTGCTTCATGTACGAGGTACACGTCAGTTGAGCACAAGGCCATGGTTCTGCCACGACACAATACAACACAAAAGACAGCATGTACCCAAAACTTTAGAGTCAATTAACAGACACTAGGTACCTGTTCGCCTCATGCTATTTCTAAACAAAATCAATCTCCCATCGTTCCCTAATGTCAAGCCCTGGCCTTGCAGTCTGGCGAGCTCAAAGGTTCACCATGCGCTTGGCCCATCGCAGACCCCGAGCAGCGTTTCCAAACTGACCGCCACGGGAACGACCGAAGCCGTTGCCATTTCCGGCGTTGTTCTGGTTGCCTCCATTGTTGTTCTGGTTGCCGCCGTTGTTGTTCTGGTTTCCACCGTTGTTATTGTTGTTGCCATTGCCGCCGTTGTTCGTGGTGTCGTCTCCGGTGGTGTCGTCTCCAGTAGTGTCGTCTCCAGTGGTTCCATCGCCTGCAGCGTTGGTCTCGGCAGGAGCAGGAGTGATGGCAGAGGTAACAATGTCGTCTCCAGCACCAAGACTAGCAGTGGCATTGCCATTCCCTGCGGCTGGGGTAGTGGCGGCATCGCCTGCAGCAGCAGTGGTGGTGGCAGCATCGTTGTTTCCGTTGTTGTTGCCATTCCCATTGTTGCCGTTGTTATTGTTGCCGTTATTGTTTCCATTGTTGTTGTTACCGTTGTTGTTGTTGTTGTTGCCGTTTCCATTAGTGTTGTCGTTCCCAGGAGTCTGCTGAGCGGCGCCGTCGTTGACCACGGTCGGAGTCAGTGTGGGAGCGGCCTTTGAAATGACCGACCCGCTGAGGATGGCATTCACGGCGGCAAGGTTCTGCTCGGCCTCGTCAGATCCAGCGTTGGCGTTCGCATCCACGGCGACCTTGAAATCGGCCTGGTCTTGCTGGACCTGGGCAAGAACAGCGTCAAGGCTCTGTTCCGTCGGGATGGAATTGGCTACGTTGACCTTTTCGTCGGTATCCACCTGCTGGACAGCGAAGCAACCACCGAACGGACCAGCCAGGGCGTTGTTGCGGCAGCGCACAGTGCACACATTGCCAGTCGATGCTGCGATTTGTTAGCCACGGTCTCGCTCGCCTTGCGGGTTACTCACCTCCAGTGCAAGTGAACTCGTCAGGCATCTTGACTGTGATGTTGAAGGCCTGCGTCTTGGCCTGCGAGAAGCCGTTGGCGCCAGGGACATTGTTTGTGACGGTGAGGTTCTTGATTCAGGTCAATAAATGCATATCTGAGACACAGCACCATTCTTACCTGTGAAATGGTTCCGGTGTTGCTGGTCTCGTCCAGGTCACAGGCATAAGGCCCAGCACCGTCGGCATTGACCTGGTGGATGGTCACGGTAATCTCGCTTCCAGCTTCAACTTGGGTGACCTGGTTGGCGGCCAGGGCGTTCTCGGTGTTTTCCCCAACGTCGATGTTACCAGAGAGCTCGGTACGGCCACACTGGTTCACCACGTTGGCCTTGATCTCAGCATCGCGGATAATGGTGGCGTCTTGCTGGCAGGGGTTGATGGTTGTGCAGTTTCGGGCGATGCTGGGATCGACTGGTACTGTTAGCATGAACCGTCTCCCAAGGAACTCTTTATCCCTTACCTTGGAATCCGATACTGGGAGGAGATCCATCGAGGCCTTGGGCGTTGAGAACCACTCCATGACCACTGGCAAAAGCCACAAAAGAAAGGGCGACGACGGCTCGGAGAGAAGACATGTTGAAAGCTTGAAGGAAGGAGGGAAAATGTGCCTGCACAAGAGGAAAAAATGAGGGATTGAAAGAAACGAAGAGAAAAAAGAATGCCGGATCACCAGGACCTCGAGCAACAGACTAAGAAGCAAGAAGCGAAGATGAAGGTGAATTAGAAGTGGGTGATGAAGCTAAACAGACAGAAGAGTGCACCGTCGACGAGTCCTTATATGGCGTTTCCATCACCCCGACTACGCCCTCGCCAACGCACTTGCTACGACCTCTGTCGCATCACGACGATCAGGAATGCCAGAAAGTGTTTGGCAAGCCTACGAAGGAAAAAAAACCGCCCTTGGCCTCGGTTGCAGGCATGACGGGTGCTTGGCGATGTCTCTCTGCGCCAGCAACGGAAACATGACCGTAACGGCGCGACCCCTCGAGTACCAGATGACGATCTCATAGACCCTTGTCTCCTTTCAAGATTGGCTTTCGCAGTCTTTGGTGGCGCCAATTGGCTGCACGCGGCGGGTTTACTCGCCTAAGCGGGAGGTCCTTTTTTTTCTTCTCCATTCGCAGGGGATCATCTCTCGTCTAGGAGCTGACACAAGGGCCAAACCTCGCGACGCAAGATCGTGGTGGAGAAGCTCGGAGACGTCTCGCAGGCCTTTCGGCGCCTACCGACGCCCAGGGTGCGTCAAAGTGCATTTAGCTCAGAGATTTATTATCCACCCGGCGCGTTGCAAAAAAAGGTCGTGCTTGCTATTAATAGGTAGCCGAGTATAGCACTGGCTTGAAATTGCTGAGCCCAGGCCTCTTCGTGGTGTCCGATTCCGCGACTGAGAGGGAGAGTTTGCGGCTGAAAGGAACGTTTTCTCAAAACCACACGTCCATAAACAAGCCACCACGAGGATCGCCTGGAGATCTTCGGGCATTTCACGTCCATCATCCAGCCACCGGATTGTTCCTCGCTTCCAAGGCGCCAAGGGATATTCCCGTCTATTCCCTGGGCCTCCTCGGCTTCGGCCACCTTGGCACGTTTCGGATATGGTTTCGGCCAGGGTCAATCTCCACCACCACTCGTGGAAATCAGTCCATTTCCCTTAGGGGTGAGAACAGTCTGCAACAAGTTTCGTACCTTTGTCCAAGCATTGAGAGAGAGAAAACGTGTCTGGGAGGGTTGCAATCATGGGTGCTGATTTGGCAGCTGGGTTTCACGACGATAAACTAGGCTGGGCGAAACTCTTTGTCCCTATATCGAGTTTGATCTGCGCATATCGCCGAAATTAAAAACATGTATGAAATCCAGCTGCGGAACCGTAAAACTTCCTCTGAGCCGCAAAGTTAGTGCGTTCATTGTTCTAGCCTGATAGGTCGTCCGCAATTTCGCATCGACAGTTGGGGCAAGTGAGTTTGGTTCGCCTGCCAAGTCAACAGACTACCATGGCTCTCATACAGAACCTCAATAGAAATGACACCTAGCAACATTGGCAGAGGCACCATTAGAAAAGCCTTTGCAGGTAACAGTGTGGTTGGATGACATTGCAGTTGAGAGAGCTTGGTTGGAGAAAAAGGATCAGGGCCCCAGCTCCTGGATCCAGGGACCAGTCTTTGTTTAAGAATATGAAGCCCAAGTTAATATCCACAGATAAATCGAGGCATTACAGTCAATCTTACACAGTAACAGTACAGTAAGGTGCATCCAGCACCAGAAATCCCAAGTAACCAATTCCAAGCCTTTCCAACTCCAAAAGCCAGAAAGCTAGAAACTAGCATCTGAACCAAAAGGGCTAAAAAGGTTAGATATTAGGCAGCCGTGGAAGCATTGGGTCTACAAAATGCTCAATGTGTGGAAGAAAACTGTGTTTTTGAAGTCGTGATAGCAGCAGCCGCGCTCTAGAGCCCGCCGCACTCCTAGTAGAGTACAGCCCACGGAAAGAAACAGATACCTCCAATTTGATCATAGGTATCCCGTATTGTTCATTTTCACAATAGAACTGGAAATTTATTCCGAAAGGAGTCGTCCCCAGATCTACATCATTTACCGTTGTACCCTTCGCACCTGCCCGCGAACAGCGTGGTTGATTCTTTTCATGTATGGTCATGTTCTCAAACAAAATGGAGCAGATATAGCATCTCAAGTCGACCGCTTGCCTCAGCGATTGCATAGAGGAGTGGTGGGGATGATCTGGAGTCACGTTTCCAGCTGAGGCATCGCCACTAGAATGAAGGCATCGTTTGCAGGCTGAACAAAGAGAAGAATAGCTTTGAATTTCCATCACATGGTATGCTTGACAAAATCTGGAACAACTTGTGAAAGTTTCTTCGGTATGGATCCCCCGGTACCGGTTCCCAGGTAACCGATACCCCTAGAAAAGAAGCACAATCATGTAATCTGAAAATCAAAAACATAAACGCAGCTGCATTTAGAAGCTGGAAACTCAGGGATTGTATTAAGAAACTGTCTCCCATAGCAATCTAATCATATAATCGTAAGAGCTCCCAACTCATCCCGAATCCTTCTTATCATCGTCCTTCTTGTCGTCGTCCTTCTTGTCGTCATCCTTCTTGATATCCTCCTTCTCATCGTCCTCCCCATCCACCAAGTCTAGCCAAAACTCTGGTTCAATAGGAGCTTCCACCGTTCCGAACTTTGCGTTGTAGTTCATGAGGCTTTTGTGGGCTTGTTCTTGTAAATTGACCATCTGAAGCCAGGCCTTCTTCTGTCGTTTATGAGTGTTCATCCGCTCAGCCTTTTCCTCTTCGGCCAAGGGACGTTTCATCGCGGGCGCAATATCTCCTTTGGGTGGTTCAATTCCAAGGCTTGCGGCCGTAAGATGAACCATCGAATGCTTCTTGACAATTTCGTTGAAGCGTTTTGCTGCTTCATTTTCAATTCGACGGTGATGAGCTACGGCTCTAGTATGCTTCACCTTTCGTTCTTCATTCATCTCCGCAGCCTTGGAATAGGCTGTTTCTCTTGGCACCCATAGGTTGTAATCCTTCGGGTTCTTGTCGTTGGTGATGATCAATGACTGTCTGGATTATAGTATCCATCGCCGGAATGGTGGATCGGAGATGCGCCGGAGTGACGACGGGAAGGTCGCGTTGGTCTCGAGCTAGGGTGTCGGATAAACGATGCCATTGCCCTTGTTGATAGGCATGTACTAGGGCATGTTGGATTCTGATTGACGTCCTCTTGAAGTGCGCGCACGCCGAATGAACTTTGCGAGGCTCATTGTTGCAGCTGTGGATGGGTTGGTGGATGATGAGCCGTTGACAATTCTGGGTGTTCAAGAGTGCCGGGTCCGCGGGATCACGTGATGTGCTTACGGAATCACCGCATGACCCAACGCCGGCGCGGCGAATGAGCATGGCCAAATTGAAAAGACGGTCGATGAGGGACTCAATATCGCGCAAAAGCTTGTCCAATTCGGCCGAGGGAGAGGAGAGGAAGTCTATCATCTCGCGATCCTTCGGGTCGGTTTGATCAACGCCTTCCAGGAGGGAGGCCAAGTCATCCATTCCCCTATTCGGGAGCTCTTCGACCAGGACCGATTTGACTTATGACGGTCATCTCCAGAATCTTGATTAATCTCTCAGCCAGCTCAAGGTCGACAAGGAACTCACTTTGAAGGCCAGCGTCATTGATTTCCACCAATGTGGCGCGTAGAGCACCTTCCATTGCCGGGGCCTTAGGCGTCAGTCCAACGAAGACGTGGACGATTTATCCCGGAAAGCCCTAGTTTTGACCCCGAGACATTGAAACGCCCTCTGGCGTCGTGTACTGTGGCAGCCACCTCGTTTTACTCGGGGCGGCCGTTCTCCGACAACTCGTTGAGCTCTTCAAAGGTATCCTTGAATTAATCTGCGAGGGTCGTCAAACTAGGGCGACACCCGAAGAGCCGGTCGCGGTGAAAGGGTTCTCGTACAACGACATCGATCGGTTACGAGTCTGGAAATCTGATTGCTGTCCGCACTAGTGCCGCAAGGAGAGGCCCCGAGGACTGATGACGTGGACAAGAGGTGTCTTGGAATATACTGACCTGTGGATTGGAGGCCGAGAGAGATATGTAGCATTCCTGCACTTCATGGAGCTTGAGCAACAGGAGGCCGATAGGTACTAAGGGAAATAAAGGGATTTCAGCTTCCATTGTTCAACACAACGCCGTCAAATCAGGCTGACACACTGCATGAACAGATCAACACTTTCAAGGGAACAGTTCATCGCTTCCCAACGATTGGGAACCACTGCCTTTGCACGAACACACCCTTTGCCAAAGCCAGTCTGTCCCCCAGCTCAAACACGGCTGGCCTCGAAGTTGTCGGTGTCGTTCTGGGGGTTCTTCCTATCCTTTTAGAGGGCTCCAAGCTGTTCAAATCGAACCTTAGACAGTGCCCAGCCTGGTGGAAATTCCGTAACGCCTTTGAAGGAATGGTAGGGTCCACCGAAGACCAGATGATCGCCCATCGCCAGAACGTCACGTTTCTTCTTCGACCTTTGAATTGGACTCGGATATGGAAGCCAGTCTGTTGAATAATTCTCCGCCCTCGAAGAATTGGCACGATCCGGTCATCCAGGCTTCGTTGAGATTACGGATCGGACATGAGGAATTTGCCTGGTTGATGGGTAAGTTCAGTGATCTGGATCGCATAGTGCAAGAGTTGACTGTTTTTCTCCCTATTAGCAAAGGCAAGGTAAAACATTATGCCTAAGCGAGCCTTCATTTCGTGGGCCGTCTGACAACAATCCATAGGCACGTCTTCCAGCGCCAGGTACTGTCGACCAGGCGACTCTCAGACTAGCCGTCAGCTTCAGCAGCAAGCGGAACCTCTTGAACGAAGTCGCAACCATCAACGGGAGTATCAGTCGATTTCTAGAAAGAGATCTCCGTATTACGAAAGCCACTATTTTTGGACCAGGTATCAGTTCAGTGTTACCCGTGGTGACGAGAAGTGTACCGAGGAGCGACTGGAGGAATTGCAGAGAGAAGCCGAAAAAGTGTATGACCAGACGCGGGTTGAAGTGGCGCACGTTGTTCGCCACGCAATACGCAACCTTGAGGTCATCGTCTGGCACGACAAGCTACATGTCCCTCCAGAAATTTTGATTGATTTCGCTTGTTCCGCAGCCAGTCACGTCAAGTTCGGTCCAACGTACATCGATGGATACCAGCAGTTGGAACGACCGCTGCCTCCGGGTACCTGGCCCCTCCGCTCCCTCGATTGCTGCATTTCGTTGGCAGACGAGTTTGACACCGTCGGAAAGAGACGAGAAGAACGGTCGAGCCGGAGTCGCCCTGTAACAGACTTCTTGCAAACACTCCTCCAGCGCTGCGCTCCTACCCTGGAAAAACTGACCTGGAAAGGCTTTCCGGCTGTGGAAAAGGACCTTGTCTCACTCGGCGACAGTTCCATAGTGTTTTCTCGCCTGCGCCAACTGCGCCTTGAAGATGCCTTTATTGATGCCGCCTGCTTCTCATCGCTCCTCTCTCCTTCGCTCCGCCACCTTTAGTTGTGTTGGTGGGATGCGGCCAAATACGGAAGTTATCTTCTCCCCCTTGGGGCCTCTCCGAGATCTCGAATCCTTCGTTGTTTCTGAATTGCCGAAAAAAGAGGAAGACGTCCAAGCGCATCGCAGAATTCATCGTGCAGCACCGGCAGAACCAGAAGCTTTGCGTGCATGAGAGGGACACGGCACGCGGTGACACGGCACACCTCGACCAGTGCATTATCCCCTTGCTCGCAAACGGCACCTTCAGCAACCTGCGCTGTCTATCTTTAGCATGGGGTGGAGGCGAACCTCTCGCAGACGGATCGACAGTTGCGGACGGCACTGGTATTCCGGAAACAGCCCTCGCCGTCATCGGGACAATCGCGTCGCTCGAGAAACTCAGCCTCAAGTCGGGAACTGCCACTGGATGGCGACATCAATGGCTCGTCGACCACGACAGACTGCGCTTCCACCTTCAGGGGTTGCGCAGGCTTGAGATACTGGCACTGTCTCGCGACACATATCGTCCCCCCGATTCAGCTCTTAATTTCGAGCTTTATTACCAGTATCGATTTTGTCAAGAAGATGGTCTCCGCGATGCGCCAGCTCGAACGATACTTGCCATGGAAAAATCCATTGATGATTTCGATTTCGATGAGCTCATCCAAAATCCCTTAGAGACTGATCGCCACATATGGGAGAGAGCTCATCGAAATCGCATGCTCACGCAAGCCGAGGCATACGCCGTGGTACTGCCAGCATTAGATGTAATCATTTGCGGACAGTGGAAAATGAAAATTGAGCGGCATCCTGAGGACCATGATATTGTGGAGGCAGTGCCAACGGACTATGAGAGAGAAGATCACGAAAAGTTCTTGCAGAAGCATTTCGAAGTTGTAATCGAAGACAACAATTAGCGGCCAAGGGGTTGGAGAAGGTTCGGTCATCACAAAGCCTAGAAGCGGCTGATGCAGTCCACAATAAGACCGATGTGTAGAGCAAATGAGTCTCATAGCAATTTCCATATCTATGCTTCCATAAGGGGCAACGAGACACGTATTCTTTGAATGGCTGCTCGGATATGTTTGGATATTACTTTGGTAGGTTTGTTCTAAGCTATAAAGGAACTCGAAGCCAAGTAAGTAGATGAGACTGAAAGGCTCAAGTAGTACTTTGATTAGATTCCTGGAATACTTTTTCCCGCAGCTCGTCCAGCGTATTACATTGCCTCCCCCCTCTTTTTTATTCTAAAGCCGCCTTGGAGGATCTGGAGGAACGTCGCGTGGTAGCGAGAGCAGCAGCTTCCAGACTATCCTACAAAAAACGGCATCAAACTCAAATGATTGACGCAATCGCATCTTCGACTCGACAGGTTGATGATATCAAAGTTATGACAACGCCCAAAACCGCGCTTCTGCCTTTTGGCAGTGAAAAAAGGGACAGGAGCCTTATGGGACTAGCTCAACTTTAGCGTCTCCATTGCACAAGAGGTTCCTGGTACATGCCACTAGTTGATTGGGAACCCTCGATTGTGTCAAGTGGGAGAAGTTGCAACAAAGTCTTCGCGACTCCGAAGACGGCAGACCCGAAGGAACGCTAGTTGGTCATTGCAACAAGGGTGAGGATCCTCCAGACTTAAACGCGCTTTCGCTTTCGGAAGGATGGCCGCCGAACCGACGAGGCAAATCTTAGCTTGACTTAAAGCATACTCTCATTGACTGCTGTGTCGCGACCAAAAAAGAAGTGGCATGATGGACCGGAAGGTCGGCTTTCCGCTACAGACTGCCCTGGCATCTGCAGGGCTCAGGAGGTCGCACTAGACAACGAGTGCAGACTATGCAGCAGTCGCCTGTCCAGGATGCCGCTCCTAGAGTTGTCCACACAAACCGTCGTCGTTCCTTCGCCGGCTTCATCAGGCCTAATATGTTATATGGGCATATACATATTGGTCTTAGTTGGGTGTGTGGCCCAGGTTCAGAAATTGTCGTTTGAACTACCGACGACTCCTTCTGGCAGCATTGGGTCGCTTATCTCCCACCCCGTAACGTCACATCCCGGTAACTGGTCACATGGCTCGTAATTGGTGGATTGGGTAAGTACATTATCCGCATATAGTCTCTAACTGGAAGGTGTTGGGTGTTGTTGGACAACTAAGCGAGACAAGACGGCCATCCATGCCTCTTGGCATGCGGTATTCAATGCCGAACTGGCCGCCGACGGTTATTAATCGCTTTGTATAAGGGCCATTGCGCTCCTATCCATATTTGATAATTTGCATCTCTAGGAACAGTCCTCTATCTCCAGCTCGTTGCAATTCTCCAGAACTTACAGCCAAGATGCGTTTTGGCGCGGTATTCCTAGTCTTTGGACTGGGGACGTGCAAGGCAGCCGCTATAGCGGTGTTTGCACACTTCATGGTATCGTGTTTCATGTCTTTTCAATCACCCACCAACCCGTCAACTAACCAGACAACAGGTCGGAAACACCATGAACTACACCAACTCGGACTGGACGACCGACATGAATGCTGCTAAGGCGGCCGGCATCGACGCATTTGCCTTTTTAGTACCATGCAAGCCATGATCCATCAGACTGCTAACTCGGCGCCGATAGGAACATAGCCAAGGACGACGAAGCCAACGACCAAATCAACCTGGCATTCAGCATCGCCACCACCGTTGGCTTCAAGCTCTTCTTCTCCTTCGACTACGCCGGAAACGGCTTTTGGGTCAAGGAAGATGTCATCGCCCTCATCAACGCGTGGAAGGGATACGACGCCTACTACAAGCGCGGCTCGCAGCCTCTGGCCTCGACCTTTGAGGGTCCAGGTGCTGCTATCGAGTGGACTGAAATTAAGTCGGCAACGGGGTGTTTCTTTGTGCCCGACTATTCATCACTGGTGCGTTGCGCTGTCAAGAGATGCAGTCTATCCTATTATCTTGCACTTTAGGACATATTATTAAAGTACCGTCACTGACACTTGGTGAATTACTAGGGAGCTTATGATGCTTTGCATATTGCACCCGGCGTCCCTGATGGTCTGTTCAGTTGGGCTGCATGGCCTGCCGGACCAACAGACATGAACACGTACGGAGATGCGTCCTTTATGCAGACGATCGCACAGACCGGGCTTTCTACATACATGATGCCAGTATCGCCAGGGTTCTACACCAACCTGCCGGGCTACGAGAAGAACTGGTGAGTTATACTACACATCTTGACCGCTATCTCATCAGTGAAATAAATCCGAAACTCACATATCCAGGCTCTGGCGCGGAGACGACCTCTGGTACGACCGCTGGGTACAGGTCATATTCCTGTCCCAAATCCAACCAGACTTCTCGCCGCCCGAATTCGCCCAGATCATCAGCTGGAACGACTACGGCGAGTCGCACTACATCGGCCCGCTCAACGCCAAGGCCGAGTACGCCTTCAACACGGGCAAGGCGCCCTTCAACTACGCCAGCGACGTGCCGCACGACGGCTTCCGCATGTTCCTCCCGTTCCTCATCCAGCTCGCCAAGTCCGGCACTGCGACGGTCGGCACTCAGGGCGTCGCCATGTGGTATCGCAACTCGCCCGCCGCCGCCTGCGACGTCACCGGCACAGTCGGCAACACGTGCTCGCAGCTGCAGCTTGAGTACGAGCCTGCGGATATAGTCCAGGACAAGGTTTTTTATTCCGCGTTGCTGGGCGCGTCGGCTGCTGTTACCGTCACCGTGGGCGGCGTGTCGCTGGGTGCGGCGTGGACTGATGTGCCTCCCACGGGAGTTGGTGTCTACCATGGTAGTGCCAGTTTTGCGGGACACTCGGGTGAGGTTGTCGTTACTGTTAATGGAATTGCGTCTGTGGTAGGCAGCGTTCCCATCGGCGGCTGCACTCGAGAGAACTTCAACCCGTATGTCTATTCGGCGAACGGCCCGAGTTCCAGCGCGTCGCTGAGTATCAAGGACCACGTCTGCGTGGCAGGCTTTGGTGTCGGCGATTTCCAGACCATCTGCAAATTCGCCTGTGGCCTTGGCTATTGTCCGGTGACTGGTGAGTTTTGGTCTTAGTCTTGGCTTGGTTGGCCATTATTAACCATGTCCCAGCTTGTACTTGCTCAAAGATAGGCCCGCAGCCTACGAGACCAACCGCCCTGCAGATAGACGGATTCCCCGCAGACGGTAACCACCTTTACGACGGGCTCTGTTCGTTCTCAGTCAACTACGGATACACAGGAAAGGAGGTAAGCCACGGAACTTACAACCAACTAAGAAACTCACAAAACCCGGCTCGACGTTTACCCCCACCATCTCGCCCTTCTTGTAAGTATTGGCCACCCTTCCCGTCTGGATAGTTCACTGACTTCGACAGTCCCGACACAGCAACAAGCGGAACCGGCGTCTCGTCCGAATACAACGGCATGTGCGAGTTCAGCTGCCGCTACGGCTGGTGTCCCATGCACCTATGCACCACTTTATCCACCGGCGTCCTAGTCATCCTCCCTGCCATTGACTCCTACCTCGGCACGTTCCGCTCGACCCTGAGCCTGGACGAGCGGCTCCTCTGCCGCTTCACCAGCATCTACGGCAAGGCCAACAACGACCTCTGCTGGGAACCCGCGCCAGAGCCGACGACGATAGCCCCGGTACCTACAGCGACGTCGGAGCCGGCCCCGTTGCATACTTGGTGGCTATGGAGCCTCATGGTCATCGGAGGCAATGACAACGGCGACGTCCCACTCCCCAACATCCAATCAGCGTTTCAGTTCTTTGACCACGATCCTGATTGCGACGACGGCCTTAATGCACGATGGTTTTTTCTATCCGAGGACCTGAGCCACGACGGTGACGTTGGCGTCCGATGCCCCGACTGCGGTAGTGACCAGGATATCGAAATAGCAGAGATGAGAACCGAGGTTGGCCACTGGAGTGAGTACTGTCATCCCTCTAAAAGCTTACATCACTAATTGCGTGTCTCTATAGCCTGGTATGCTAACCGCAACGGCGACTTGGTCGACGCCGATACCGATGAAGTTGTTGGGAGCTGCGTCGTTGACCGAACACTCAACCTCGACTGCGTTGTTCTCAGCGTCCCGCCTGCTCACCAAGCCGCTGGATCAGAGATCCGCTGCACTTCTGGTTTCTTCCCGTATGTGATATAAGATATGTCCTCTCCGAATAAGGGGACTCGATCTATTATATTCACTGTGGCAACTCCATCAAATTCTTCATTTCTCGTCATATTATTCAGATATCGTTTAGGGTTGCATCTGTGTTTTCACCTTGTACGCTACCCTTCTCAAGTGTATTAGTCACTACCTTCTATGTCTTCGTTATTAGCAAGACAGCACGCGTAATGCCAGCTCAAAATACTTCCCCAGCTCCGGTGACACCTGCAGCTGCGTTTGACATCTCACTATTCTTTCTGGTTGTATAGTACTCATCATTCTGGCTTGTGACGTAAAAGTCTTAAACAGTCGTAAATTCGTCACACCTATCTCTAGTGTCGACAACGGTGCGTTCTTCAATAGTCTATATTTGTTAGTGCCGAACAGAGAAAACGTATGTTGGCTTCCAGACAGGGAAAATTTTGGCTTGCTAGGTTTTCCTGATGGGTGGTCCGCGCGGCATAATGCGAAGTCTCATCCCTGAGTTATTCAAGAGGGCACATCATCGGGTTGGCTGTATCTTGGCTTCATGACGGCGAGAGGCCGCAGGAGCCGACTCGGAATGAAGGGGGAAATCATTCTGATCAATGAAGGCGTGCCATTCTGCCTTTTGTAAAATTACCATGGCTTAGCTATGGGAGTTCAAAACACGGTTTGCTTTTTGCTCACTAGAACACGTCATCGTTGAAGTGAGGGGTCACGAACATTCTCGACGGTTTGTTTCCATTTCGCAAAATTGATTCACCTGTGTAGAAACGCAACAGACAGAGACTCTAGGTACTAGATTCCAAGATGCATCTCACCTGAATTTGCGTAGAATAGCACGAACGACATCACCCTAGGGCTCCGTTCTCATCCTGAGGTGAGGGATGCGGGAGCAACAAGCTAGGACCGAAATCCTGCAACGCACCACTGTTGCAATTTACGTCGTATCTTGCCTCCTCTATTCCCTCCTCAGGAGCAAACTT
This sequence comes from Neonectria ditissima, assembly GCA_001305505.1. Taxonomy (NCBI): domain Eukaryota; kingdom Fungi; phylum Ascomycota; class Sordariomycetes; order Hypocreales; family Nectriaceae; genus Neonectria; species Neonectria ditissima. The sequence goes on from LDPL01000014.1 coordinate 153,762, forward strand.
GTAAGAACGGCATTCTGCAGGAAGTAGATGCACTCATTAGCCAGGAATTCAAGGGTACAATCCACACCAAGATCACCATACCGCAAACGTCGAATCGTGCGCCTTTGACGAGGAACTCAATGAAACCCCGATGAGTGATGAGATAGACGTTCCTGTAGGAGCTAGGCAGACCCTTGAGACGCAGCCGAACTCTTTCAGCGCGCGCTGTTGCGTCCTCAGGGCTGTGTGGCGGGTAGTCCCATTCCTCGCTGCAGGCCGAGAAATCAAATTGCGGAAACTTGATGGAGATGTCTCTGCGCGATACGCCTTTGTTGCAGATGGCGTCGTAGGTCTCGCGCAAGTCTGGCCAAACCTGGATCTCGACTTTGGCGGGAGACGTGTCCAAAAGGCCATGGAAAACGAGAAGCGCTGTCTGGATGGTCCGCGTCATGGGGGATACGAGAATGAGGTCTGGTTGTGCTGGTGGTTGTACGTTCTTGGCTTGCTGGATTCCGAGCTCGGTCAATGGAGGATCTCGGTATGGGTAGCCCCTCTGCACGCTGAAATAGTCAGTTCTAGACTTGCTTGGCTTTTGCTTTGGAGGCTTACTTGTGCAGTGCTTGCCCGTGGCGCAAGATATGAATTGTCGCCATTCCTCCTCTAGCCGCTGTACGAGAAACGGTGAGTGGAAGAAAGATTGCTCTGCCTGTGAGACGGTACTGTTGCTAGTCATGCCATTTCCTTGTCCAATCAGCCGTGCTTATGTGATCTTAACGCATTGGGACTGTTGGAAGATGGCTGTGAAAAGCGTAAACTAAGAATACTGGGCTAAACTTTACTTAGTGTGTTATTAGAACTTAGGTAAATACTAAACTAAATACTATAACATAACTCCTCACTATATTACTTCCTTAGCTTAAGGTGACTACTTTGCTCATGCTCAACTAAATACTTAGTCAAGGAGAACAGTAACATTGCTAACTCTACCATATCAGCTGGAATCCCGATATCAAAAGCCTCGAATTCCCTCATTATCAAAAACCCCCCCGTTCCTTTCTCGTTAATCACCGTTGGATAGGTGCTCTGTTGAGGAGCCAGTGGGGTCTCACGGGGCTTGGTTGAAGACTTCATCGGAGTGACCGGGCTGGACCCAGACGGATAACCCGAGCCTGGACTTGCTTGAGAAGATGTATGGCCACGGAGCGGAAGGGTTATCGGGTTCGTGCTCGTGCTCGTGCTCGTGGGAACCTTGGAAGCGTCCCGGGCAGATGGGTTGGATTTTGAGCCGGAGCTGGAGCTGGAGCTAGAGCTAGAGCTGGAGCTAGAGTCGAAGCTGGAGCCGGAGTTGGATCTGATCCCAAAAATGCTTGAAGACTTTTTGGCTTTTTTCTCGTCCCGACCCTGCACCTCGCTTTGTCTGTCTGTATTTGAAGGTGATGAACTCATGCCAGACCTCGGGTCAAGTCGGGGTGCCTTAGATGGAGTCGCAAGGAAACCCGATGCTGCAGCAGTCCTTGACCAGCCTCCCTCGTCGCCCGTAATATATCGGATGTAACTCTCATCGAATTCGGCAATGGTTACAAACACCTGGTCAAAGTCTTGGGAGATGAGAAGCCGGCTAAAAAAGAATCAGCGAGATGAACACTAAGATTTTATATTAGGGTGGAAAGACGCTAAGTCTTTGAGGGTTATTAGGCTGTTAGGCCTAAGAAAGAGCAGGGGATAGGATGATGTGGAAGGGGAGTCGCCTAGGTGAGGATGCGTACCGGTAAATTGTTTTATCAGAGCGTCCCGGCAAGAGGCCTTTCCTTGCTTCGGTCGAGATCCAAGCCGCCATTTCGGCACCTTCTTGGATCCGGATTGCGGTCGCATTGGCGGCGGGGATGAGCCGGCGATATGGCTTCACCTCGATGATGGCCAAGGCATCGCCCTTGTCCGGGTCCTGGCCCTTGCGCCTGACTTGCAAGCAGCCGTCAGTCCTCGCGGTAAGGATCTTCGTCTTTTCACCATTGCCGTCTGGGCTAGTCTGACTGATGTGGAACATCTTGTGCAGAATGGACCAGTCGAACAGCTCGTATTCAGGAAGCTTCTGAAGTAGCGACATACAGACGCCCTGTAGGAGGAGGACCATGGACATGTTGATGAGGGCTTCGTCTGGGCGGTGTCTGTTGATGAATCTGCCTTCGGAACTTCCAGCCTGGAAGCTGCCTGATGACATATGCGACTTCACGACGGAACCAGGAGATCCGGATAAGGTGGGTACCTTGTCGCTTCCCCCTGATGAGGCTTTGCGAGGAGGTTCAAGGCCAGATCGACCGGGGCTTTGGCGCGGAGGAGTAGAGCCAGACCGATCAGAGCTGTGTCGCGAAGAGGCAGAGTCAGACCGATTGTAGCTCCCTTGCGAGCTGGCTTGATCGAGCTGGTTGAGCCAGGCTTCGGCTTGCTTGTCACTCTGCATGCGGCGTGGGCGGCCATGCGGACTGAATGGTTTCGGCTGAACTTCGAACCGAAACGGATCACTAGGATCAAACAATACTGCAGGAATCCCCAGGTCAAAAGGGGTTCGCGTGCGGATGTCGTTGGCACTCTGTTTCCACGCAGCCAGTTGCTTCCACGCCCATGGCCGTTGTTCATTCTTGATCAACGGGCCCCACCATTCTTCCTGGGAGAGCGCCGCTTTGGCTTTGGCTTTCCAGGTAGGTCCGACCTCGGTTCCGAAGAAGTCCTCGTGACTTGGCCGCTTTCTGGACTTTGGCCAAACAATCTTGAGAAGCAACCAATCCCGGTAGCCAAGCTTGGAAGCAGAACCGAGGGCGTTTCTACCGAAGTCCGAGATAGTGACAGTTGCCGGATCACCGACATGGTGTTCGAGAGCAGACATGGACCACTCCGGCTGGTCTTCGGGGACGTCTTCCAATGACATGGTGCAACAGGGGTGTAAAGAAACAATTAAAATGAATTGTATTCTGCAGTCTGTGCGAGCAGTGATGAAATAATAATGCGAATCGTGGGTGGAAGAAAGTGTTGGTGTCAGTGATGGTGGACTCTAGAGCACGCGGGTATATCCAAGCTTTTGTAGTTGGTATGATGAACGGGAGCAAACCAGGTCAAAAAATGGCATTACGATCTGGGCCCACGGCAATTGCCTAAAGGGTTCTGGTCTGTCAGAGTAGGCGTTGGGCTACCTAGACTAAGCATGAAAGTCCAAAAGTAGGACCAACACTCATGCACCTAACAATACTCCTTTGTGAGAACCAACAGGAACAGACTGGCCATGCACGGCGGGCGCCTAAACGGTGAGCGAATGAGAGCCCATCGCGCCCGGGAACCACGAGCCGCCGCAATGGCGTGTTGGCTTGTGAGAAATGAGATGAAACAACGGGGATGAGCAACGAATGTTTGGTTCATGGTTATCAGTGCTCCGAGATACCGAGACTTCGAAGCGCCCGTATAAGGAGATCCCTTAGGCTCGAAATAGAACGTTTGACTGGGCGGTAGGCGCGTAAGCACCAGGCCACTTTTGACGAGAGACTACTGACGCGGCGATGGCGGCTAATGTGTTCAACTAGTAATCAAGACGTATCCTACCCTTGCGGCTGCTATTGAGGCGGAAGAGTGTCGTCCTCGAAGGGGAGAAACGGGTTAGTTCTTGTTCTTGCAGTCACGCAGCCAGGTTATCGCAATGAGTACTTGGTATGAGATATCATATCTAGGACAGAACATGAATGAGATCGTCAGATTCCTGCAACTCCAGGGATGATGTTGATTATAAAACATGTGTTGATAGTAAAAACTTCAACCAACGCCACAATTGTAACGCCCTTTCATACACTCTACCTTACTTGCATCGTTGGTGCCAAGACTTCCGGAGTGCCGGACGCCTCAAAGCCCATGGCAGCCTTGTCGTCAAATTCTTCAAGCGCTAGGAGAGGGACGCGCGTGTCGCCGACGGGTCTGCTAATAAGCCACCGAATGACCAGGCGAACTTCTGACGAAATGGTTCGAGTATGCAGATTGATGAGGCGGGATGGCCGAACGACAATTTTACCGTTCTGGAAATACGCCTGGAGGATACGGGCCGAATATCGACCATGAAAACTCACAACGAGCACGGGGTAGACGTAATGATCAATGTACATGTGCGTCCAGCGGATCTGAGCCTTCAGGAGGCTCACAGCCATGAGCAACTCGCTTCGAAGCAGTCCCTGGCGCAACGGCCGAGCCATGTCCTGGACGGTTCCGGCGGCGTGTGGCACATCGCAGTTATAGTGCAATGCCCTAGGATTGAAAGGATAGTTCCCAGGCGGACGATGCCACGCGTAGTATTTGTCGCTCGACCACATCTGCCAGCAGGGGCGGCCATCGTCCGGAGACGGCCTAGACTCAATACACCAGGGGCGCTTTGCCAAGGGCATAAAGCTGCGTACCAAGTCGTTAGAAACATGGCAAGCCCGACATGAAAATATGTGTAAGCTGGTTCTTCTTACCCGTGCCTTGTCCACCCACTGGGTGCCTCATAAGCAGCAAGCTCACAGAAATGAGCGCGAGCCTGGGCGTCCCACCAGGCATTCCTGGCTACAAACTTCAAGTCCGATTCATGTCCGCTTCGAAGGAGGTGGTTCTCAATCGGCTCCGCCTGCGGCCACTCGCGCTCGGGACGTGTGCCCCAGTAGTCCAACGTGGTGCGCAACACCTCCAGACCGTGTTCCATGTCCTCGACGGGACCGGGTAGGAAGTAGCGAGGATCGACGTCTATGGGATCGTCCTGGTCGATATCAAAAGGCGAGCCTTGCACGATGGAGACTTCGCTCAACTGTTCCTGGTCAAATTCGATGGTTTCCAGCCGCTTCTCCAGCCTCTTCTGTATTCTTGTGAGCTGGGAGAACTCGTTTTTGCGCATCGTCGACCGGGGGTTTTTGGAGCCGCGGTGCTCCTTGGCGGGGATTTTCGCAGGCATGATCGTTGAAAGTTGGCACGGTTTGGCTCGGGAGGGTGCACGATGGACGGCGAGGACGAGGAGTTGCGATCTAGCGGTGGCGATGTTTTTGTTGGATGTTTGTTTATTGTCCGAGGCTAAGTCTCCACAGGGACGCGTGACGACGGTCACTTTACGCGGCGCATCACGTGCCGGGTGAGCCAACCAGCAAGCAACCAGCTTCCCAACAGCTACAGTATTTATCGAAATTTTCGCTCTCCTGTTGAACGATTTCGTATATGCCCTACTTTGGAAGCAAGCAAGTAGCGTTGGTAAAACTCGTTCCGGTTTGGGTCTCAGTTGGACTGGTACTCGACTGTGCCTCGCACAATACTGCAGCGCGGAATAGCAGCAGATAGGATGTGCATACGAGCAGACATGGGATGGGTCAATGGTGTATTCATTTTGCATTACAATCAAACATACCCCTAAATCAAACAAACCTAAGTGTCATTGGTGCTTGGGCATTCATTCACAGACCCAGAGCATACACCTGGCCATCAATCCAGCCAGGCAATGACTTTTTGCCTCCTATCAACCACGCCTAGGCCATTCAAACGAATGAGGTGCCCATCCTATTGATCGAATCTTGTTAGTTCACATCTGCTGGTCGTGCACCAAGCCTCTAGCCGGCGTACGTAAGCCGCCTTCCGTAAGCTGCCTCAGTAGGCATCCCGCGGAACCACCAACTCCTCCTCCCTGTGTTAATACTCCAAGCTTCACCCTCTTGGGCACACAACCTCCCGCCGCCTAGACCCGTGTAAACATTTCAGCATCTCGGAAAAACCTCCCCATCATGGATCCCAAGAACCCGGCTTCAGCTTCACAGCCTGGGACTGGGCCACCGCCAAAGACGATGGACAACGACAGCGACAGTGATTCTGATTCAGCCGATGACTTACTGTATCCGAATGACGGGACTTTAGCCTCCATCATCAAATCACAGACGATCACGCTGTCCATCACCTCCGCGTATTCGAGTGCCTGGAGCCCGGTCGAGGCTTTCCGTGAGCTTGTTCAGAATTGGTATCGTTTTCCATCCCCGCTTGGCCATACTGCCTTCTCTTTGCTGGCTTCTCTTTGCTAACACTTATCTCTTCCAGGAGAGATGGAATTATCGCATCGTTCGGGCTATCGGAAGACCACTTTCAAGTCATCCGCCAAGAGCGTGCCCAACTTCACAACAGAGAGATTCTATACCAAGTGTTTCATCCACAAGATCCCCGACACTGCATCGGCTACATCTAGTACAAGAGCCATAATGGACAGGGCACTGTATCGATAGTGAACAGGGAAGCCATTCTCAAACCATGGCACCTAGACCTGGGCGGAACCACAAAGTCAGGCGTCGGCAACCAGGCTGGGGCCCACGGCGAAGGTCTAAAAATCGCACTCCTAGTCCTCCAGAGCGGCCTCCGCCACTACGCGGTTCGTTGCGTTAGCGGTGGCTTCAACTGGAGGTTCGATTTCAACACACGGGGCAAATTGGTCGCTCATCTTCGTCGAATGACCCGCACGCAGGTCGACCGCGTGCAGATCGATCACATACTGGACAAATCCCGGACTCTTCTCGAAGTAAGCGAGCCATCCCCCTTGAAAGATGTCCATCTTCATATCGGCGGTAAGGCCAAGGGACGCGACCATTGGGGAATCCTACGTGAACGGAAGCCAGTTCGTCTGGAGGACTTCAACAAGTGGTGCGAAGCTGCCCTCTTTCTGCAGGATACTCCCGACCACGGCATCGTACGAACCTCCCAGGGCGATTTGATCATCCATCCGCGACTTTGTGACCATCTATACCTTAAAGGCTTATTACTCCAATCTTCTTCAAATGGAGCTTCAGCAAGTATTACAGGAAGACCACTAAAGTTTGGATACAACTTTAGCAACGGGGTAACGAACCGGGAGAGACAGTCTGTGAATAGCGCTAAGGAGGAAGGGGTGGCTATCCTCAATATTTGGGACCAGGTACTGATGAAGAAGCCGGACTACGTTATTCATCTACATGAAATGCTCATCTCGTCCGACCGGGAGTACGCAGACATGTTAGGGGCAAAACAGTCTATGAAAATCCACACAGCTAGTCGACTGAGGCGACATCTCTTCTCCGACTCCACAAAGTGGTACTACTCTCCGACGGAGAACTCCAAGGTACTACATCGCCCCTTGCAACCACTCATCATGACAGAACTTCGGGCTAACCTCAGAAGAACCCTCGACTCGGAAAGACAATCCAAGGGCTTGGCCGTCAGGGTGTGGAAGTGCCCAATACGTACTGGGCCGTGCTGGAGAAGTTCAACTTGGTGCGAACCGCCGACCAGGAGCAACGAAGGCGATTCCTCAGCGCGGAAGTTGCGACAGTCCCACACCAAGAGTTCGCAGAGGAGGCTGTGCGACTCCTTCGAGCTTCCTTGCGGGGATGCACGCAGACCAGCGCAATTGCTGTTCAATTCGTGCGTGCAGAGGAGCTTTCCCTGGACAAATTCTACGTCGAGGCCGAACAGGTTTTCAAAATCCACGAAAAATGGCTCAGCAAAGATTCTTCGATAGAGGAGCTCGGATTGCCACAGAACCTAGCGGAAAGGGATGTCCTTTTTCGCGTCATCAAGCAGCTCCTTTCTGAAATTCTCGACGAGGTGCCTGACGATCGGTTCGGCTATGGCGAAAACCACACAAATGCCTGCCACAAGAAGGGAGTGTTGAGCTGCGCTGAACAGAGGCTTCTGGACTACAGCATGATCAGAAATAGTTTCGCCTTGACAGCAGAGATAGAGACTCAGAGCACCAGTCGCATGACACTCCAGTGGGATGGTGATCTATCCTGGGGCGACGACAGCCTGGTTACCGTTCAGCTTCATGCCGAATTGACCTGCTCGCACGTGCGCGACCTTTTGCTCGCAAAGGACTGTAAGCACACTGGCCTCCTACCCGCTAAATCATTAGTTGAAGCTGACACACGACCACAGTTGATAGCTCTATTGTTACCTGTGTCTCGGTGGCCGAACCCATCGATGATACTATTGCTGCTCCGGACGAGGAAGAACCACCAGTTTTGGACCTCACGATTCCGAAGTGTCATGAATTGACATGCAGAATAGGTGCCGGCTCGTGCAGTTTCGACCGACTCGAAGCAGGCGTAGAGTACTTCGCTGTCATGTTCAAGCCTTCGGACGCGGACTCTGTCGCGCTTGCATCAAGTCCTTGTGTTGCGGTGATGCCTGCTTCACAGCAGCAATCACCTACTGCAGAACCGGAAATCTTGGATCGAACGGCAATTGAAACTGTTCCCTCAACACCCACTCGGCCGTTTCGAAATCGTCATCAGCAACGCAGCACTGCTCGAGGAAGGGGCATAGCGACACACACTCCGGCTAGGACAGCTCCACGAAACAGCCGTAGACGCATCGGAGATATGAGTCTTCGTCCTGGACCGAGATCCGAGTCACCTTCGCCAGCAGCGTCTCCCACCAGCCCATACAGCTATGACACGGCAAGAGAAACTAATCTGGACGAAGATGTGACGAGACGATCGTATAGTAAGTTCATGGTGGTTTCAGTGGCAGGACAGTGCAACGTTAACTCCTGGCTTAGCTCTCGGTCGCGCACTGTCGACGCTGGACATGCTAGAAGCCCGAGATTGGTATGAGGCCTCGAATGGGGGCTCGCGAAGAGTGGTGATTGGCATCACACGGGAAGAATCAGATCATGAAGGCGGGCGCCAGAAGCGACAACGGACTGAGTCGTGAGCACTCGTACGCTTGCCTTCACCGCAGAGCTCGTCGTCAATTTTTTTGTCATTGCTGAGGGGTAATTCGTGTGGAATTTCGGCTATCTCTGTTTTCATGAAAGTGTTTTCGCACTCGTCTTCGGCATGTATTGTCAGACACTAGCTACCCAAATTCGGAAATGTTCCGTCTCAGACTGTGTCTCCTACCGCACCCATTACACTATGGTGATTCTATGGCTTTTGGCATGACAAAAGAAATCCTAATGTCAGAAGGCGATGCTTTCGGTGTTGCGCCACGCTATAGTCTAGACGCAGCTTATTCAAACATAGCAAACAAGCCTGATGCACACACCGTGAAGACTTCCCAGTGCCAAGAAAGTCGCGGGTTCTGTATACTACAATTTGTTCATAAACGGGCCTTCCGAAATCTTCAACTTCTCCATGGCATCTAGGGAATGACAGGAGTGAGAAGCGTTACGAGATCAAGGAAGCTTATGGGGGTATCACCTAAGTGACGGTTTAGAATGAACGATTCTCAACTGCAGAGCAATTGAGACTTTCATAAGAGTCGAGTAAGTGTCCCATGCTCATGAAAGATAAATGGACAAAATCATGTATGAAGTAGAACAAAACTAGGCACAGCTACCCCTTGTTGCTGGGCAAGCTTTCCGTGCGTCATGGCCGGCCTCATCTTCAAGCGAATGGCAACCTTAGAAACTGCAATACTCCATTCAAGACATACAGAGATAGCGAGAAGTCATTTAACAAGATGATGTTAGATTTTGGGTTCTTTCAGTGGATCCCTCGATTCGTGTGTAGGATATCGCTCTTTGAAACTACGCTTCATAGCATATGGCAAGCGGGTGAAACAAAACACCGCATACTAAGGCAGTATACTCTCTGAGTAGCTCTTTTCTTAAACTTAGTGTTCCCTTAATACTAAGATCACTAGGGCTAAGAGAAAGGGATTAGCTATTGTAATAATATATATATTATTAGTATTTATAATTATATTTTATTATGTATCCTTTAGGCCTAAATAGAAGATTCCTTCTTTTTAGTGTGCGGTGCTTTCTTTCACCCACTTGCATGGGCAACAATGACGATGATGAAACCCGTCAGGACTCAAGGCTTGATGATCCCTGCCAAGTTGTACCACTATAAAAACCCTAAGTGGTTGAGACGCGAGTCATTGCAATTTGTCGTCATGGTGGATCTAGCGGCCCAGACAGATACGTTGGCACTCCGTAAGTTACTGTTCGACCACGATGTCGGGTTGGGAGTTGAAACTCTGAAGAGCAAGTCCCGAGCGTTAAAGTCCGGTGCCTGCATCGAGCAGTTGCAGGTCGTACAGTTAGTGCGGAGCTAGGAATTACCAGAATCGTCTGCTGTAAGCCGCCAGACGTCAGAGTCAGCCAGCGCCGAGTGCCAAGATACAGATACTCCGAATGCGATGGAATCTTGGTTCCTGGATGAGGTCATTCCAGATCCGCCGTGGCGACTCGGGCCACATCGCCTCCGTGCCCTGCAAGGATGACAGCGGGATTCCCACGGATTGCGTCAAAGGTTTTCTGCGCACGAACACTGCAAGCACGCCCCTCACAAGGGAACCCAGAGGCTCGGTTCGCCTCCGCGCATCTCGGAGGAAATCAAGATGGCGGAAAGGTGCAGTGCCGCTGGGGCAGCGAAGCCGGATAGGCTGAGGCTTATAGTGGTGACATCATGGGCCGGAGGTGTCAGCCCTGGCGCCGGTAGTGGCAGCTCGGAACATTGTCGGAAGGATGGGGGGATTCACGGGCGATCCTCTGGAAACAGGCATGTGGAGCGCTCTGAAAGGCTTTTCTTTCGAGGCTGGGACAGAGATCGAAATGACGTCGTTGCGAATTGGGTGTTGTTTCGGTGCCCTGCCCTGATTTCTACCCTGGCAATTAAGGACCCTGCAAGAAATGCGCAGACCCCCCGTCGCTGAACGCGGGGATCCTTGAGTGCCCCAGCCCAGCATCCCCGCGTCGTGAAGAGGAGCAAGCGATCCTTTATGTTCCGCAGTCCAAGCCATTGATAAGGATCAAGGCCGGCCCGGCGAAGAGTGGATGGCATCAGGCTCGGCCAAATACGCTACTGCGAGTTCCCCCGGATCCCAGGGCCCCCGTCGCTGTGCAGACACGTCAAGGAAAGAGACGGAAGTCATCCCGTCATCGGTCACTTCTGGCGGGCGGAACGCCGGATACGGACTCCCAAGCCGGACCGAGGCCGAGGCCGGGGAGTGGGAGGAGGCAAGAGAGGGGGCGGCCGGCCGGCGGGGAAAAAGGACTGGGACTGGGCATTGCGGGGTTGATGAGGAGGAGACTGGGGAAAAGAAGAGGCTGCAGCTTGTGATATCTGTACAATGGCTGCGGATTTGTATTCGTACTGTACGTGCAGCCCGGCCTGGTCGAGTAGCTCCTTGGCGTGGCTCAACGGACCGGATCCAGAACGACGGGGGGAAACCACTGGGCAAAGGTAAGTACTGAGCAGTAGATACGCTGTGCGACACAGCACACTCAGGCAGCCGGAGCCGCACCGAGAACGACACCAAGTCGACGACCCCATGACTCGATGACTCCCAGCGCCCAGCAGTAGCGGTCAACCCCCATTTCCCCAGGTGGTGATAAATCATGTCGCCATCTTGGAAGAAAAAGAAAGACGGAAACAAAAAAGCGGCGTCAGGGCGAAACACAGGAATGAGTCAGGTGTCGGCTGCCCCTGGGCGAGGCCATCGACACTATCCCCAAGGTGTCGCAAGGTGTGCCGCCCGACCAACGAGGAAGGACGAGAGTCAAACCGTCGGTCGCCGCGCCGGGATGCCTTGCTTTTCGGGGGAAGCCCAACGGACAGTGTCAGATAGTCTGCCTACATGTCGAATGCGCTGTCCCCGTAGAAAACCCAGCAGCAGCGCTTCGTTGGTCTCGCCCTGAAGTTCAGCCCAAGACCAGCTCAGCAAAAAGCAAAAAAAGGCGCCGGCTGCAGGGTCGCGACCATCTGGATTTTCTTCAACGGACGCCGACGACTGGATGCCGATTTTGACAACGTGGGAAAAAAAGGAATGAGCAGGTCCAGCCCAGAGCCTCTCAATGTGTGTGTGTGGCTCGCGACATTTCATACACGCACGCAGGGGCGTCTTCTTGTAAAACAGGGCTCGGCCTGGAAGAGGCAGCTCGAGGGGGGCGTCGACCAAGTAGGTGGCAGGCCTCCCCGAGTGGCATGACAGCTTCTCGTCGGACTCGTATGCAGGCATGAGAGATAGGGAGGGCAGATAGCTTGGGCCACGAGGCTCGTTCCTTGCGGGGAAACCTGGCCAGCCTGCCTGGGGGGCTTGACCACCGACGTGTCCATGATGGCTCCGGGGGAATGATGGGGGCTTGTATTCCCTCGGCCGAGCGAGCTGTGTAGATACATGCCCGAGGCTGGAGGTCTAGAGCTGGAGGTCCAAAAAGCAGGACAGCTGCCCCCCAGCTCCGCGACCTGATGCAGCTAGCCAGGCCTCTTCTGTCTGATGCTGCCTCCGTGATTACTTCATCTGTCCATCATCAGCTCGGCGCATGTGACGGCGCGGGGAAACCAGAAACCACCCTCCCACGATGATCCAGACCCTGGGCGGCTGCGTGAGACAGGACCAACCGCGGATGCGACGCGGGAGGAGGCTGGCTGGGCTTGGCTGGAGGGGGGTAACAATTGCAGCAGATAGCTTGATGCAGATCATCCATCTCTTCAGCTTTGGAGCAGATGCCTACGGGGAGAGAGAGGACAGACAACGCAAGATGAGCCAAGTCCAGGCTGCGAGCCCTCAGCCTCTCCAGCACACACATCCATTTCCAGCACTTGACCCATGCGAGCAAATCCATTTTGTGCGAATCCCCTCTCAGCCGGGGCCTCGTCAGCTCCGCCCAGCGCTGCCTCACAGCCTTGTCAGCTTCCCGTTTTGGGAAGGGGGAGAGGGCGTTCAGTTCAGCCATGGTCGCGCGCCGTGTCAGCCCTCCTCCTGCGGTTCTGTGCCACCCTACCGAATGGGCTTGGAGATGCGCCTTCTCCACAAGAGCAAGGGGGGCAGACATCGTCGTCTGCATGCGCGTGGCTTTGCCCTACGACGGGAGGTCGTGCGACCTACTGGGCTGTCAAATGAGAAATGTATCTATATTTTTCTTTGCTGCCTGGGACATAATGCACGATGCCTGCCAACTGCCTTGCGCCGCCTTGGCCATTCGGAAAAGGGATACGACATGGCTTTGGTTGATCATTCGAAACTCGACAAGATCAGGTAATCCGCATGTCGTTGAGGCGTGCAACGCAACAAAAGAGGAGCACCGGGATCACACACCAACAGAAGTGAAAGAAAAAGAAAAAAAGACCCCCCGGCTTCGGTAGACGATCAGTTCCTCCATCCATACCCCGGACCCTCACCCTCTTTACGAATCGTGACAGCATCTCACTCAGACGTCCTCTACTCGAGCGCCCCGACTGAAAGCACAAAAAGAAGAAGGAAGAAAAAAAAACACCGCAACTGTATCGTACCATTGACTCGGCGCCCCGAGCTTCTCCGGCGCGGCGGCATCGCACTCGCACGCACAGGTGAAAAGAAATGGAACGGTACACACCGAGGAAGTGGGTGGTGTCTGGGCTCCACACCCCCGGTCCGCCCGGGTCTGTCGCGACTCGCCGTCTTTTGTGCGTGCCCCCTTTGCCGTGCGCTGCGTTTGACTCAAGGGTCCAGGCGCCATGTTCAGGCGAGGGTCAGACCTGGGTCGCCAACGACGTGCGTCGTGTGAAGCTGACCGCAAGAAGGGCGACTTTTCTTTCGTCTCTGTGCCTTGAGTGAAGTGCGCATACGAGTGTTGAGCAGCGGAGTCGCTCCGACGACAATCCAGTCAGTTCAAGACACACACGCTCGCGCTAGCCCCGACAGTTCTAAATCAAGCCCATCTCATCAAGATACGAACGGTACCGAATAGTCTCGACACCTCATTAGTGCACTGGCTGGACATCCCGAAGCCGGCCCTGCGGGAGAATGACCGGGGGGAAAAAGGAAAAAGGGAAAAGGGAAAAATTCGATACGCCCAGTCGCGTCTCTCGCCCTCCATCCAACTCGAGTCGGAGGCCATCCAACGAAGCCGTTGAACCATCATCCCGACCCAACCCCAACCCGAGTCGGTCCTCAACAAGCGGCCTTTTTTTTCTTGTTGCCTTTTCGTCTTCGTCTTGCTACTGCCGTGGATGGATTAATTCGCTCATCCCGAGAGCCGTGCAAGCAGCCATCATCGGTAGTGACGCACCCGAGAACACACCGACGACGACCAACAACAACAAAAAAACGCTCCTTTGAGAAAAGCACAAATGCCAGATTGGCCTATCTTCGCTGTCGGAAACACCGAAGAATGAATGCAATGCTTACTTCGCTGGGGCGCGCGCTCCCCGCAAAACTACCCGACCCAACCTACCCTACCAGCCAAAACGCACCACCGCCACATGGGACGAGAGAGAGAGAGGCTGCGGGGCGGGCGGGATCGTAATCTGGGCGAAGAACCGACCTGGAAAAAAGGCAGCGAACCCCCACTGGGCCGGGCTTCTTTCCCACTGTACATCCACTGTACCTCTGCCCGCGCCCGCGCCACTGCCCAGACTGCCCGTCCCGCCAAGGTTCCAGCGGCTCACAGTGCATCCAGGGCCCGGGTCACAGTGCATAGGCTGGATCTTACTGAGGTGGCCCTGTCCTCCCCAATCTCACCCAGCACAGGGCACACGCCCCCCCCTAGCCCTAGCCACTTCACCCCCCTCCGCTAGCCACCCGCCCCTATCGCTCCGGGCCCCCCCCCTACCTCCACCCCCTAAAAACGACCCCCGGAACCCGCCACCCAGGCTGCCTCGTCCTCCCCCCCCCCCCCC